>OU427001.1:3490790-3545790 GCA_911387935.1 Dolichovespula saxonica
GCATCCCATAAACAAGTATTTGGTTTATTTTGTTTCGGACAAGGATATAACTTCCGGCCCCCTGCTCTTCCAGGTAACTTAAATACTAAACTAAATCTTGTAGTAACATAATTTTGCACTGGATCCCAGGAGCAAATCATATTTTCCCAATTGTGAGATATACAACTGAAGTTTTGTGGCTCTTGGGGTTTAACTATCAAATAAAATATAATAAATATAAACTTAAAATGTATGAAATGTATTACTGTAAAAAAATTTTATTGCATTTAGAAAAAATAAATTAATGTTATTCATATGATTGAAATTATATTTTTTTTAATAAAGTAAATAATAATATGTGTTAGGTAGCAATGTTTTTAATTTTACATAAAAATTTGTATCCATATTTTTTTTATTTCTTATTTTATATATATTTTTTTTTATAATAAAGAAATTTTATTTTTATGAGTTAAATATTAAAAAAAATATTTCTAAGTAAAATTTGTATATATAATAATAATATTTGGATTCTTAGATACATTTAATTTTTTATATGCTGTTGATATCTTAAAGGATGTATAAGCAAAGTTTCCAAGATATACTCATGTCAAGTGTCAACTTCATGAAGCTAATAAGTGGGGGAATTCAATACTGAGTCTTGTTTCTATCTATCTTTTGACCCAGGCTGATAAGCATATATGAATGACGCATTTTTGTAAGAAACTGATATTGCGAATATAAAGTTAATTTTATAACTAAATAAATTTCCTATGAAAATTTTAAACCATAATTCAAAGTTCATATATTAAAATATTAGTTTAAAGTAAATAAAAAACTCATTTAAAAATTTCTAACCGTTATGCAACTTCGATAGTATATGAGAAGACAATTGGACTAATACAAATAATAATAATAAAAGTAATACTTACAACCAATAACAACTTTATTCAAACAAACTGCTCCAAGTTCTTTATATGATAGTCTCAATTTACAATAGTACATATCTTCTGCAGGTGGTGGTTTTTCTACATACATTGATATTGTAGTTTCATTGATAATAGTAATATATTCTGGTTCCATTTCTTTCATATTGCGAAAGAATACTAGATCAGAAGAATTTTTTCCAGGAAATGTAGTATCTATATACGTCTTATTTAATATACAAAGAATTTTCAAAGATTGACCATATTCAAGAACAATGTCACCTTGCGGCCAAGTCCCTAGAAAGTAAAAAAATTATATAAAATTATTTAATCTTATCCTAGAAAATTAATAAATATAAAATAAAGTAAAATAATTTATTGTATAATGCTTTAAATGTTAGTATTTTATATATGATCATTAAAAACCTAGTTTCTTTTCAAATATAAATATTCGTTTTATATATAATAATTATTTTATAATGTTAAACGTTTAATTTAATTTAAAAATTTGTTATTAATGTTGAAATTGTAGTAAATACGATCTCAACAAAATGATGTTTGTAATTAATATATTTATTAGATTTAACATTACACATTTTAATCTGAAAATGAAACTGTATTTTCCCTGCATCAAATATAGATATATCCATTTGGCTCAACTTTGGAATTCCAAAAGAAAAGATAAGAAGTAGGTTTTATTTATAATTCTAGTAGACTAAGAATATAGAGTAACAGTATAAACTTAGATGTAATATTTTTAACAACATGTAACCATCAATAATTTAATTAATAATTTACAATTGATAATGTAATGTGTACATGTATAAATTATATGTACATGTTAATTAGTTTCTACTATTCTTTTAATAATAATAATCAATAAAATATTTCAGCTAGATAATGCACTGTTTCAATGAATCCTATTAGAAATATACATATAATAATTTTGTCATACTCTATCTATTGGATATGATATAATATGAAGTAAAATAATAAAAAATATTATCAAAGTATATAGAACTTACACCCAGGAGTCTTTAAGCCAACTGCACACTGACTTGGATCTGCATTACAGATATTTGTACATAACATACCAATAATAATTATAAAAACTGTCCTCCAAGTATGGTTCTTCCATTTAATATCTGTTGATTGTGCAACCGATAAACCTAAACTATAATCAGAATAATCTTTTGTTACAGAAGATCTATTTATCAAGTTAAAATAACTGCATGTGCACAAATAATTCTTCGTTAAATCACAACAATCACTTTGCCTTATTTCACATTTACACGTAAAACATTTAACTTCCTTTTCCAATGAACACTGACAAATGGAGCACATTTTAATATCATATTTGTTGTATATTGGACAATTAGTTGCTTCATTTTTTAAATATGCTTTATCTTTATGATATAACAAATGATCTTTGTCTGTACAACCATGATTTGTTGGTTTTATGTAATCTTCACAACTTTTATAAGACTCAGACATGCTATGTGCACCTGTACACCAACATTTATCATGCTTCGATCTAGTCTCTGATTTTAATAATGAAACTTGACTCATTTCTCGAGGATGTCTTCCAAAACATGCTGTATTTGAAGACATAGTGAGCTCCCATCACTGAAAAATAAATAAATTCTTTCAGAATGATCTTATGAAATAAACTCTTTAAGTATTAACTTTGAAAAACAATAAAAATTTACATGACTTGTAATAAATAATACAAGTTTTTTAAGAACTTTCAAAAAAAGTCACATTATTATTATAATATAAAGTAATAAAACTTATGAATTGTGAAAGATGTGTAACGCACGAAAGCTTTAATGAAACTACCGCATGATAGGATAAGAGATCAAGTAAAGAATCAAATCAGATTAAAAAAGGATTCATAATCTATCTACAAAACAACGATTCATTCATCTTATTTACTGGAATCATTTAAAAAAGGATAAATATAAAAAATCAAAAAATCAAAATATTCTATCTGGTCGCAAAAAACTTACACAATTGTTTCTGTGTTAACAAATTTACACACACACAAAATTATATCAGACATCATATTATACCTGGCTTAAGTATAATGCAAATTGTTTTATACATGAGTTAAAAATAAGTTTGATCAATATTATAAAATTTAATCAATATTATTTAATTTATAAATGTTGCATATTACTGAAGTAATAAGAATTTCAAGTATCATTTGCATTAAGTTTTACATTATGAAAGCAAAAATGAAAAGAAAATCGAAAGTTATGCATATCTTATCTATTACGTAAAAATTACAAAGGATTTTGATTTATAATCCAAATAAACCTTTATAAAAGGCAATATGTATGTGTATAATGCATGTTTTATCAAACCTTCATACATGTGTATGAAAAGTAAGTGTTGTATATTAGGTATGTATTACACGCTCGTGCATATGTGCGATCAGTAATGTATTATTACGTGCGCGAACGTTAATTGGTTAAAAAAATTGACCGTCGAAGATGACGACGGTATTATAAACACGGGACGTACGTTGTACATCATAGAAAGAGCACACGACGTGAGATCAACAATGCGTATGTTCCCGAAGCACGCGCACATATGTACGAGCATGTATGTATACAGATACATACAAACACATATAGGAACATTGAGCCTCATGGCAAACGAAAAATATGCGTTCGTCAATGCTCTCTTACTAACAAAAGAAAAATCTATTATACTATTCTATCTTTGAAACGTGGTATATAGCATCGCGAAAATAGGACTTAGAAATAAGGAAAACTATTAATAAGGAAGGGAAGAAGTGAAGATATAGGGACTAGAAGTTAGGTGTGTGAAGTAACGAAGAGGAGAGAGGGGGGAGAAACATCACGATCATGGGAAAGTCCAAGAAATCGTAGAAGCAAGAACGAGAGAGCAGCTCACCCTCGACTTAACACCATCGAATTTCTGTCTATCTCTCATTGCACTTCTATCAAATCCAAATAATCCGTTTTCATGCCACACTTCACTTTGCTGTGTATATTTCTTGAAAGTCACACACACATACGCGCACCACCAGTAAGAGAAACGAAATGAGCAAACCCGTTTTACCCGCTGGGTATTAATGCTTTCCTCGACGTATCGTAAACGCGTTACCCCAATATATTATTGTTTTTCTTCTAAAAACACAGACTCCGTCGAATGCGGTTATCAAAAGTTGTAATATCCACGCACGTCGCAGCCGCATAAATCGGCCGTGTCACTTCATATTTGCGAAAAAATTCTGTTTACATTCCCCGAGAGGGGCCCAAGAATAAGTATATATATATATATATATATATATATAATATATATATATGTATATATATATATATATATGCGATATCACATTCTGGGTAAAAGTACGTGCGATCAATCGACAGTGTTACCAATCTGATGGCTGATAGAGGCTTAGTTAGTAAGTCTTTTTAAAAAAAACCGAGGAAGATAAATACTTCCAATCGTCGTTTTCCAATAAATGCAAGATATAAATTTAATGAATTTGTCTTAATTGCATTTTATAATAATTTTTTTTTTGTGACGACATGCAAACATATCGCGTTCAGGAATTGCAGCACCATTGACGTCATGATTGAATGTCAAACGCCATATTCTTAGAAACGAAGGCGCAAGCTTCGTTGTTGGAACTGATCAAGCGAAAGCGCCATTTTTTAAATTACTTTCAACAACGCCCAAAACATCGTACCATAAATTATCAGGATAATGTATATCTATTTGTTATGAATTCTTGTTTCTTTCTGATTTTATTCTTTTTATTACATAATTTTAAAAAGACAATGTGTCATGATGTCATAAGTTCTTGACATAAGAACAAACGTAAGGTAACGTTACTTCACAATATTTAATGTATTATTTATTATATCAATATGTTTCAACAACAATATAATGATGACACAATATTTTCATAGTAACAGTATTAATTTTCTGTGTTCATTTTTGCGCATTATAGTTAACGATTATTGATATTTTTAAAAGTACATTCATAGAATACAAAAGTATAGTTGTTTAATAAATACATAAGACAAGCATATATATAATCATCCTATGACAGAGAGAGATCTTATAAATTTCGAGCAACAGAATGAATAACTGCCAGTTTCATTATTAATCTATAATGGAAATGTATGTAATATAATTTTTACATCACAATAAAATGTAAACCCATTCCAAGTATAGACTAAAATGTCTTATAATTATTTTACTCAAAGAGATATGTGTATACTATAAGGCTAAAAAATATTTTTATTATAATAATATTACTAAAAGGCATAAAAGTTTCAAAATATATAAGCAATGTTTTGGCAAGATTTAATGTAAACAAATAGATAGCTAAATTGTTTCAGCAAAGAAAAGATTTATCATGATATTTTAATTAACGTACTATTATTTTAGATATTAAGTCAACAATAGTCAACATTATCATTTAGTCTTTAAAAATGCATAGATATATTTACAATTATATCATATATAGATACATATATGATATCCTACATAATATACAAATATGTATATATATTTTATATATATATATATATATATATATATATATATATATATATATATATATAATTATAAAAAATAAATGATGGTTATGAAGTGAGTAAATGTAATCCATTCAATAAGGACTGCTGCTTCTTATCATTTATATGATATGCGGCAGAGATTACTTATTTGAACATATAATGAATTATGGTGATTTTCCACATACGTGTCTGGATGCATACATGTTGTTTCTTACATCAATGCTGAGATCTAAAAATACAATCTAATATGTTATTCTTACTTTATCAATAACTCGGGCCAAACAAGTTTCTTTATCTCTCGCTAAATCGATAGTAAAAAAATATATATTTTGTAGTTTTAAACATTCACTCTTTGAATTATCGCAAAACGATAGGAAGAAACCGGTGTAAAAAAGTTTAATCAATCTCATCCCTCATTCAGAAACTTTCTATTTTTTAATCTAAAGCTCTTTAAATAATGTAATTAATAAACGATTGATATCAATACTCTAAACTGCATGTCAAAAGAAAATGATGGATAAGAGCATTTGCTTCTTTGGTTGTACGAACACTTAAATATTAATGGACATACATATACACCTCAGATACATCGTAATAAATACTTAAGGAAATAGTACTCCCACTCATCTTTTAAATGTTATTAAGACATGAGATGGTCGTAAAGATAGCTAAATAATAGTAGAAAATACTAAAAGATCTTTATGTTCAGTTGAAGAGTTCTTTATCAAGGCCACACTTATGTCGGTGTCCTGACAAATTCTAATTAAAAAACAACAAGATTTATAGAAAAACATCCACAAAGGGAAACTTTAAATATTATCTTTACAGTCTAATTTCTCTTAAATAAGATTTGTTAATGAGAAAATAATTTTTTTTTTATAGAACAAAGTTAGAACATTTTACATTAATTCCAAATTATTCTTCACATAAATTACTACTTAATAGCAAACAATAATATTGGTAAATGTAAATTTGAGACCACATCTTATAACTTTTGTTATTTTTAGTGTAGCATATATTACTTTATCTTAACTGTGTGGTTAAAGGTTTTCAAAAAGTATGCAATTGTAGTAAAAATATGTATAGTAATTATCGACTATGATTTCTAAGTTTGAATTTTTTTTTTATAAATTTCTCAGTGTTATTGTTATTAAATATTTACTTATTGTATAAACATTTAAAATATCAATTACATTTATACCAAAAATGCTTACTATAGATATCTCTTTTTAGATGAACAGCAGTTCAATAAAATGGAAAATCGAACTTTCGGATGTTTTTTAGGGTGCACACCCATCTCGTCTAATTTCAATAAATGCCTTTGTGGGGTGCCCTCACCAATTGGTCGAATACTTATTTGGTCGAGTGTGAGATTACTCTACAATGAATTTTAATAAAAATTTATAATCATTTTGAAGGCCCAAGCATTCACTTAGTAATTGTTATTAAATACGGAACACGCGCAAGGCACAATACTTTCAAGCTATCACACGTGTTAGGATCAATTACGAAATTAAACAATCAAAATATAAAATTAGCACCAATTTAGTTAAGGTGAGCAAATGTCATAGTATCTAAAAATTAGATTCCTTGCAAGCTAAAATAATAGCTGCAGGGAAAAGCCACACTAGCTATCATTTTGATTACAAATACGAATAATAAAAGTACCTTCCTGTTTACATTCATAATTATAATGAATGTAATTAAAAAGTAACTAATATATCAATTTTCAATATGAGTTAATTAATTATTGAAATTCCCATCATAATTTACCCACTTAGTTTAAATGGATATAAAATAGATCAAAATTTTGGTGTAGATATATAAAACACGTTATAAAGAGCGCATATAAATGTGAAACAATTTTACACTAATCATATATGTTAATATCTAACAATATTATCCAATGTAAACATAGATAATAAGTTGACACAAAAGATTCTTTTTCTTTCTCGTTGACAATTGCATACAATACCAATCATTCATAATCATTGTTATAAAACATTATACATTATGACACATTTTGTTTTTCTTTTGGTTCTTTTTTCCCTTTTTTCTTTATAAAAGTAAAACCAAGTATCTGGTTTACATTTTATTTACGCAGTGTCAGAAGACATGTTTCTTTTTTTTGGAATTACTCCTCATTTCTTGTATTGTCTGTCGCCTTATCTACTTAACACATTACCTAATGTTACACCCTGAAGCTTGATTCCAAGTCATCAGAATTATACAAAGGCAAAGTTAGCATTAGCATCATCATAAAAGATGTTTCGTTAATTTATGATTAATATGTTATTATTGAAATGGTTAATCTCAAATATTCATATCGTAGAGATGTGGAGGAGCACCTACCACTGATGGCATTTGACAGCCACGTCGTACTAACAGGCGAACCGAAGGACCACCATTACGAATAATTTCAATCGCTTCAGTGTGTGTCATATTTTTAGTATTGATACCATTTATTTCGATTATTTGATCACCAACCTAAGAATTATTGTGAAAAAATAAATTATAATCTTACTACTATACTTTACATAAAATAAATACTTACCCTCAATCGATTATCGATAGATGCAGGTCCATTTTCAGCAATTTGCAACACGAACAATGGCATATTCTGAAATTCGCGTCCACCACGTATACTAAATCCAAATCCTCGAGTTCCACGCGTTAATTCAACAGCATGATATTGGCCTCCATCTCCTTCTCCTGTTGGTTCATCCTAAGTTATATAAAATAATTCATGATTATAAAAGATCTGTATAAATGAACATAATTATTATACAAGAAATAAAAATACATTGGATACATTTTTACAAGAAATAAAAATTATAATTAATACCTTTTGAGATAAAGATGTACTGCTACAACAATCATCAAGAGGATAACCAATTGTTAATGTCACAGAATATCCAGAATCTTTGATTAGATTCACGATATCTTTATGACATACATTTGTTATATCAACGTGATTAACAGCTAATATATGATCTCCAACATTTAATCGTCCACATCGTTCCGCCGGAGATCCTTCAATTATTCTACCAATCGTAGAGCCAGCTTTATTAACTGACGATATAATTACAAAACCAAATCCTTCATTTTCCATTCTAGTGACCGTCACGTCATAAGGATATTGGAGATTCATTTGTCTACTATGAATTATTATATCATTTGAAACTTGGAGATTATCTTGTAAATGTTCTTGAGTATTAATACGGCGACGTATTCCCAAAGTAACTCGGCCATTTTGAGCTGCAGCTATCATTAATTGCACTACATGATGGTGTGAAGAATTCATTACACTTTCTCCATCAACAGACATAATTAAATCGCCTGTATTCAGTCTGTTATCAAGATCTGCTGCACCACCAGGTACAATATGACCAACAGAAACCTGCTAACCATTACATACTATTAGTTCCAGTTTCCTTTCCACATTCATAATATGTGTAAATTGTAATGTTTATTAGAACTAACCTGAGATCCCTCTTCTGTACCACCTACTATTCTAAATCCAAACCCTGTATCTTGTCTGACTAATGTCACAAGCGTCTCAATCCATTCTATATCAGGTACAATTGGGCAAACCAATTCATTACTATATTGTGGATACCTTTAATCAAGCAAAAATAATCTTGCAATTGTATATATATATATATATATATATATATATATATATATATATATATATATATATATGTATATATATATATATATATATATATATATATATATAAACTAAATTTAAAAGTTTAATAAGTAAAACTAAAATATTAACATACCGTGCTATAGAACTGGAATGTGGTTGTTCATGTTCAAAGCTAGTAGTTTCCTTTCGCTTATCCCAAATTTCACCAGTGTCAACATTTTGTTCTTGACCAATTGAATAAACATTATAATCTGTTTCATTATATTGGGAATGCGATTGAACAGCGTATAAATCTTTATAATAATCGGAATGTATACTTCCATTTTGTTTTAATATATTTTCATGATGAGAAATGTTAATTGAATATAAGTCATTATTTATATTCAGTTTATCATTTGTCACCCAATCATGTTTTGTAACGTTCCTTACAGATTCATCATCTAAATTTGTCATGGTAGCAAAGCTGTCTGTTAAGTTTGTAATGTTTGCTTTATATGGATCAGTATAATACATGCTATGACTATATTCAGAATATTTATATCGAGTATCAAGTGGATTCAATTCATTTTCACTTGGTACTTCATTCCAGTTTGGTCTACTTGCTGCTGTAGGAGATTTAGGATGACTTCTTGTATCTATTAATGGTGTTTTTGGTCTGCTAGGTATTACTGTTTTAGATTGTGTACTGTAAATATCTGCAGTAGGAGTCTTACTTCTGAAAAAATCTTGAGTATTTTTTTCCTTCTTTTCTTTAGATTTTATTGTGGTCCTTTGAACATGAACAAGTGCTTCTTCATTGCGTGGACAATCTTTTAATACTTGGACAACCTCCGAATGACACATATTTCTTACATTAATATCGTTTATACTAACCAATATATCACCTTCCATCAAATTCTTACAACGTTGGCGATCCAATATCTTTTTAACTTTTTGACCATGTGCAGAATCTGCTATAGTAAAACCAAATCCCATCGCTCCTTTTACTATAGCAATACTCAGAAATTCTGATTTGGAAGACACAGAAGAGTCTTTACATTCATTAATTTCACTATTTTCTGATAACAGAATATCTGTACTACTTGGTCTCTTAATTGTATTAATTTTGTCTGAAATGCAAAGGTCAGGCATAGAATTCACAGATGTTGTAGCAAGATTTTCACCATTCTGCAAGTTATGTACTGGCAAAAATGTAGAATCTAGAAAATTGAAACGTGAATTTGATTGTAAAGGAGGTCCTAAATCCATGTACATGCCTGGTTCTTCAGTTAAAACATCTAAAAAAAATTTATTAAGATAAAAGAAGTTTTATGTAGTAATTATTAACACCTTAATTAATTTTTAATCCTATCTTTAATTTACCTGGTGCATTAACTGCTATCGTAGTAACAACTTCAGTATTTGGATCATTCGGATCAAATGGTAGTGGATAACCTCTACATACTTCTAATGTAACAGTTTCACCACTCCCAATTGATTTAAATACATTTACCATTTCATTGTGAGTGAATCCCAACACACATGTATTATTTACATATACTAATACATCACCTATCAAATAAAATTTGTTTTACTACATAACGTTACTAAAATATAAAAGATATAAAGTATGTTTAAAATTAGTAAACTACAAAGTTATACCAGTTTGCAGTTTTCCATCCAACCATGCTGGACCATTTGGTACAACACTTTTTATTTGAAGAAATTCTTCCACACTATCATCACCACCAACTATAGTAAAACCTAACCCTCTCGCACTTTTTATCAAAGTAGTTCTTATTCTTTGACCCTTTAATTTGTCTGGATTTCTTGTAAAATTTGGACTTTTTCTATCAATTAAATTCTGTTGTGCTCGTTTTGCTTGTAGAACCGGATTTTCATATTGCGTCCTCCGATTTACATGATCAATAAAATATGTTCCATAAAGAGTATCATCTATCTTTTCCCATCCATATGGTAATTCATCATCTAGACATTCTTCCAAAGATCTTTTCTGGAATTTTGATAATCGTGGGTCCAGCCAATGAGATGTTCCTGTATTATGGCTAGAACGTATTAAACATATATGTATTTTTCATATATTTCTGTATTTTTCAGTTTAATTAGTCAGTAGTTTATATATACATACTCTATAAAATACACTTCTCCAGTATCTGTAAAAGCTTTTTCCCAATTTGGTGGCAAAGGTCCAAGTTGATCTTCAGTAGCTTGATTACGATTAATTCCACCTTGTTCTTGATCCAAACTACCAGTACTTTGTTCCGATCCTGTATTATACATATATGTTGGTGGTATACGGTGATTCCTTTCATCATTACTACCAAGAGTTAATATTTCCTTATCCATACTTTCTCCTTTAAAAATAAAAAAATTTGATAAATTTCTTCATTTAATTTAATTAATAAAATTAAATAAACAATCATTTACAACTTATTTATTTACCATCATTTGGATTGTCAACGGATGCTGCATCATCTGTTTTTGTAGCCATTTTACAAGGCTATTTAATAACTCCTCAGAACCCTAAGGTGATACATTATATATTTAGTGATATAAAATTTATAAAATAACTTAAATATACATATGTATATTTATCGTATAATTAATAAAGAGCACACGAGAGTGATCAAGGAATATATAAAAATAGAACAGATCTTTTTTGTTGGGCCTGTCAGGCGCGTCAACGAAGACAACAATAGCTACTACAGCAATCGTTCGTCGTATACATTACTCGACCATTATCGTATTACAGATTCATCATGTTTATCACGACAACGTATATATATATATATAATTGTATCTTAGTATATACACATCCTACTTCTCGCGAACAAATTTAAAAACGATGTAGTCGAATTAAATTTGTAGTGACGACTCGTAAAAGCAATGCACGATATTTTAAAAATAAAACTGTAAATGTTGACACAAACGTTCCTGATAAGAGAGAACATCGAGCGTCCTACATCTTCAGAAGACAGGTGTCTCTAGGAAAATTACATAAAGCAGAAAAGGAACGCGACATAGAGCGGACGTGAATGCATTCTTAGGAATGCATTCACCCAATACTCAGCGCAGCCCACATATCGCGCATCATTGAATAGAACTTTCTATTCGTAAAGGAAACATAAGTATATAACAGAAAAGGTACGTAAGTAAAAATGATAGATTTTACGGTATTACAGATTATAAGATCTGTAAAACTAAGCAACTTGTAAGCTTTTAAAATGAAGACTAATTATATAGTTCCTCGTGTAAGCCATAATAATGCTTATTATACATGTATCCCTCGTAAAATGTTTTTTCTTTTGTCTTTATTAGACTCACGTTGCTTTTGCTGCCCGTACGTCCTTTCACGCGCAACCATCATGCTATCACCCCACGATGATTTCCCAGGCCGAGATGCGTCGGCACTGAATCACTCACATATCACGGAAATACTCATAGTTTCAAAGAGATATCGGTGAAATGAAACGCACTCATGCGATATACGATCACATGCGACACTATACGGCACTGCCATCAACTTCTATCGAATGCAACGAGGCATTTAACCGCGAACTAGTACATAGTGATTCTCAAATTTTTTTCGATTCAATTTGTTTCATTTATTTTCTCACTTCACTTATTTTATTCAGAAACGACTCGTTGGTATATTTATCATAATAATATGTCATATATATATATATATATATATATATATATATATATATATATATATATAATTTTATAATAGGCATTATACATATAAAGTGTATTATCTAAATATAGGAGTCATGTATGAAAAATAAGGTTGATTATCGCTGAATCAACTAATCGAGGTATTGGCGCTAGTTTCGCTTTTTAATATGAGAAGCGCGTATAATGTAAAAAAATTCAGATTATAAATGGTTGAAATCAATTATTCATTTTAATAATATTCTTGTTTATTAAATTTAAAAAAAGTATAACAATTTATGTTTTTATACAAAATTTTACAATATAATTGATATAACGTAACAACACAATTGATATATGTTACATTATATTAAAGCTGCAATTCTTTTTCATCTGGCAGTTTTTGAAACAGTTGATCAATATATTCATCTGTAATTTTATATAAATTTTCTGGATTCCATAACGGATTTTTATTTCTAGTAATAAGTAAAGCTGTAACACCTTTAATAGAAGAAATATCAAATAATTATTATATACTTTTTCTTGTTCTTATAAACAATACTGACACACACACACACACACACACACACACAGAGAGGGGGGGAGGGTCAGCTAGAGACCGCCTATTTTCTTTGTTTTTTTTCATACTTTGAATGGTTTAAAAAGAGGTATGTTATGAATAGTTTATTTATATATATATATGATATATATATAATATATATATAAATAGTATAGTATTATGTATGATAGATGGCCTCCTTTAGCTGAAACACTGTATATTAATCAATATGCTTACCTATATGGAAATCACTATTTTTCTTTAAACAGGCACAACTTAATCTATATTCCATTTTTAAACATTCTTTTAAAGTAAGTTTACTGCCTTTTTCTATACATTGTTTTGTAACTTTTAGGGATGTTGGAGACATTTTTAGCAGCTTTTGTACTATTTTCTTTGCCCATTCTGAACCATCTTCATTTAATCTTAATGATAGAAAAGAAAATAAGAAAATATATAATATATTTTGATACCTATCAAAATAAATATAATTATTTTTTTTATACTTAATGATTATTTCTTCAACAGAAGATGAAGAAAAGCATTTATCAATTTTGTGTATATATGGTGATAAAGAGAATTCATTCATTAAACGTTGAATTTGATATTTATTTAAAACTTCTTCAATATCATTAGTTTTCAACTTTAATAAATCATCTTTTAAATCTTGAAGTTTTTCAGATCTGACATAATGTGTCGCAATACCAGCATGAAATACATCAATGCCTAAAGGCAAACTTTGGTATATTTATATATATTTATAATTTTTATCATTTAAATTTTAGATTTTATTTTATTACCTTGCAATCTATGTCCTGTGAGACCTAAATAAAGACCTAATTTTCCTTTTAATCTAGAAAGAAAATAACTTCCTCCAACATCTGGAAACAATCCTATTGCAGTTTCAGGCATAGCAAATAAAGTGTTTTCAGTTGCTATTCTGTATTTTCCATGTACAGATAGGCCAACACCACCTCCCATTGTTATTCCATGTATCATTGCTATATAAGGCTTTTTATATGTACCAATTAAATAATTTAATCTATATAAAGATTTGACAGTTTCATAGAAGTATAAATTTGATAATAAAAAAGGTATCAGTCAACTTATATCGATATAAAAATTTCAAAACATACGTGTATTCATCTCTAAAGAAATTTTCTCCCAAGGAACTTCCATTTGGTGTATTTAAAGCAGTAACAATGGCTTTTACATCTCCACCTGCACAAAATGCTTTATCTCCAATACCTTCCATTATAACTAACTTTTTAGTAGATTCCCATTCCTTCAGAATTGGATATATCTTTTGTACCATAGAAAGATTTAATGCATTTAGAGCTTGTGGTCGATTCAGTGTTATTATACCCTTATCTTTTACCTATGTATAATAAAGCAATGTTTATATAAACCATTATATATATTCAACATATATTTGTTTTTAAACTTACATCTTGAATAAGAACTTCATCATTATTGGTACTTGTATTCATCATTTTGTTATTTCCTATATTTTTATTAGGTACTGAAATTTCAGAAGGTGGTTTAGAATTTGGTTGTATTTTAGGAAGGACAGGTTCAATTATAGGACCTAGCATGATTCGAGATATGACTGTGATCTTATGAAAATTTTTGTTTATGTACATATAATCTAATTATTAATATTGATATATAGGTTCTAGAAAACCTGGTATTTTTATGATTACGGGTTGCTTAGATGGACCTTTCGGAGACTGGATAGGTGGTTCCTAATCAGGTAAAATGACTTGTTCAGGATTTTGAGTATTTGAATCAAATATTTGATTTTTACCTGAATTATCATGTATTAATAATTGACTAACACGATTACATGTGGTAAATACTCCGTACTGTATATGATTAAATTTGCTCATAGAATTTTTCAACTGTTTCAAAATAGAAATATGATTAAATATTGATAATTATTTATATTCTACTATAATTTCAATTGTAATTACCATTTTTCTGATGATGTAATAAAAATGTGTTAGTGCAACTTGTTGATTTGCCGAGTTACTTGCGAAAGAGGTTACAAATATTTCAAACTTATATCACATGCATTCAAATTGCTATGTGTATATAGTATATAAATTTATATTAGTCAGTCATCACATTTGTTAAATATGAGGTCATGTAGCTTTTTAACTTAATGAATTTAGTTCTTAAAACGCATGTGACATAAATAACTTTTTTTTACTCGCAGTTGCTCGCAATATCATCCATGTGTGTTCTACTTATTATTTATTAAAATTAAAATTATTATTTATTAAATTATAAAACGAATAACAATATACAAAATACATATTCGTCGTTGCTATTACAAAAATATTATTTAATAATAATACAGAAGTATAAATGTAAAATTATATATATATATATATATATATTTTAATTAATTAATGAATATAAATTTATGAAATGATAATATAATTATAAATTTGCACATCAGTTATTGTAGTAAGTTGTTTTGTTAACATACAAATAATATTAATAGTAATTTAGTAATACAGATTTGTGGGAAAACACTGTTTTGAAATTCCCTCCTAATGTGATTTTTTTGTACAAGATAGTACATACATGCGACATGATGTAACTTGATGCAATCTTTTTGCCTTGTATGAAGCGTTACGTAGAAATACTTGTGAGGGAATTAGTACATTGTGATATTGATTTGCCATTGATTACGTTTTTAAATTTTTTGTATTATACGGGAAACTTTTATAAAGAGTTTTATTTAGGATATATTTAGTTGTTGGAAAGTGCTATTTATATATATTAATTTTGTATTTCATTAAACTATTGCAAATATAAGGAAAATTTCCATTGGAATACATAATAATGGATCAGCGAATGTATAAAATTTACAATAAGGAAGACTTTGATCGAATTACAAAAGGCATCAAAGTGGCACAATGTATGCAGTCACGATCGTCATCCGGTGAGTATATCTAATCATTTTGCAATTGCTGTTATTTACTGTTATAAAATTAATTCTTTGTTAACAAATCTGGCATTATAAATTAACAGTTTTACATATTGTCAAGTTATGTAAAATAAATGTTTGATACAATATATAAACATGATTTTATTATATTTGCTTTATAGTATAGATATTTATTATTTATTATTGTACAGTTGTTTTCATTCATATCCATGTATTTTGATGTATTAATTATAAATTTTTATACACACTTTAATTAGGAATGATGTTATAGTTTCAGAAACAGAAAATGTATTAACTCAACTTGAGGAATTAGTTGTATCAGATTCCTTAAGTTGTTCTTTTTGTAATACTGTATTTGAGGATAAAAAACATCAGAGACTACATTATAAACTAGATTGGCATCGTTATAATCTTAAACAACGTTTAAATGGTCTGAAGTCAATTAGTGAAGATAATTTCAATCTTTTAGCGGATGAAGGTATTCTCATTTTAATTGTAAATTATCCATATTTATAAAAGGTACAAATTTTGGTACATATTATATACTGTATTGTAACAGGAGATGTATCCAGTCTTTCTGGTAGTGAAGAAGATTCTGACAATGAAGATGATACAGGCACTTCGGAAACAGGAGGGTCATCAAGTCCATATACGAAAAATAATGAATCTATAAGTAAGAATGAAAATTCATCTACTGTAAAAAGTAAAAAACAGGAAAAGAAAGGAAAATCTGCAGAGTTAGTATCTGATAGTTCAGACACAGAGTGTAATGAAGAAATATCTAGAGAAAAAAAACTTCAAGAGTTACTTGCTATTGCTAATCGTCATTCCAAAGTATTTTTTGAAAATGATGATGGAAATATATTTAGTATATATAGATGCTTACTTCATAACAAAAAGGTTTGTTAGTTTTTTGTTCATTTATCATACAAAGCATAGATTTAAGTTAATACATATAATTTTGCATGTACAGATGCAAAAATTGTGTCTCGTAACTTGATCTACTTTGTTAGAATCACTTGGCGTGTCTATACTTGCCAGATCAGGAGAGATGCACTTACGTTTTAGGAAATTCCTGAGATGGACAATGAGATGATAGCTCAAGCATTGAATAGTGGGAAGAAAACATCATGGACCATTATCATGGTTGGAGGTGGACATTTTGCAGCTGCAGTATTCCAAGGTTTCTATCCAATTATGTAATATACATATGTAGAAGCATACAGTTAAGAGACGCAACCCAGTGGTAGGAATTTTTAAACACTTCTATTTTCTAATTATTATGCTGTTATACTTCCTTTCTATTTTTAGGTCTGAACATTCATATTTATGATGAAGCATTTAAAATAAATATTTAATTACTTTTATTCTTTTTAAGTCTGTAAAAATATGATATACAAAGTTAATCTAAATAAAACATAATTTAAAGGGGAAAAATATAATAGGTCATCTTCAAAGGAAAAAGGATTTAAATTGTATATTTTAATTTTACAAATTTCAGATGGAGAACCAATTGTGCATAAAACCTTCCATACTTATACTGTTAGAGCAAAGCAGGGTGCTGCACAAACTTCTCGTGACAGTCGTACGTTGGGTAGTCATCCAAAAAGTGCTGGAGCAAGTTTGCGTCGCTATAACGAAGCATCTCTCATACAGGTTTGTGGAAAATAAATTTTAGATATAATACATTTTTATTTTTATGAATATATTCATATATGATTTAGCATGTGCAAGAAATATTGGAATTATGGGCAAGTCATATCAACAATTCATCATTAATTCTATATAGAGCTGTGGGACCACATAATCGTACTATACTTTTTGGTGGTAAAAATCCACCTTTAGATAAGAATGATTCCAGACTAAGACCATTACCATTTCCTACCCGAAGAGCTACATTCAGCGAAGTTAAACGTGTATATGATATACTAAGTACAATGGAAATATATGGTAAATATTTATATTAGTTTTCATAATAAATTTCATAATACAATGTCTTCAATATCAATGTATATTTAGGTTCTGCAGCAGATTTTACTGATTGTTTTCCTATTTCACCACGACAACCACCACGAAAGAAGATTTCCAAATCTGATTTATTAGTTGAAGTACCTGAAGAAGAAATAAATTCAAGTTCTAATGTTAATATCACGAACGAGATAAATAGTTTTAAAAATAATGAAAAATTTAAAACAACAATGCAAGCATCCCTAGAAAGGCAGCATAGGAGTTCTCGCGCACACATAGATAGAGCAAAACCACGTAAAAGTCCATGTCGTCCTTTGCCTGGTATTTTATTTTATTATCATTAAGTAGTAGCTCATAATTATCGTTATATAAAATATATAACAATAATCAAGAATTTATAGATTTCTAATTTTTGTATTTCAGATATTGTTGTCAAATTGGCTCTAACATCTACAGAGTCTGAAACTAATGAAAACAATAGTTGCACTAATAATCAAGTAGATATGCCTCTAATTGAAAATAATATGGAAATTGATTTTAGAGAACATTTACTTGCTTTTCAAGATACTGTACCACGATATATGAAAAATAAGAAAGCTCGTAAACAAAAGAAAAAAGTAAAAAAAAATCACACGGATGGTAGTGTACTATTTATGACAATTATACTTAATAACATGCATTTATTTAAATATAACACGTTTCTACGTTTAAAAAATATTTTAGTAATGTTCTATGCAGTTAGAAAGCTATTTATATATTATGCAACAAAAAATGTTTCTATATGAAACATTACTTTTTTTTAGAGTCTGCTGTAAATGAAGTATTACATAATGCTAAAGATCAATTATGGACTGCATGTGAATTGGGTGATAATGAATTATTGAATTCTACAATAGATATTTTATTAACTGAAGTTAAAAAATTCGAATCATTAGAAGAAGAAAGTGAGGTAGATACTCGAGCATTTTTAAGTATGGAAAATGTGGTAAAATTGTTAAATGATGGAAATGAAGATGGTAACACAATGCTTCATTTAGCAGCAATTGGAGGACATTTAAAATTAATATGGTAATATATTTCAAAAATATTTGTGAATAAATGTAGTTAGAAAACTTTTTTTATATCATAGAAATTTTCAAAATCTATAAAATCAAGTATTAAGGATTTTTTTATAATTATAGGATGTTATTAGAATTTGGTTCAAATCCTTGTAATAAAAATAAGAAATTACAAACACCTTATGCAGCTTCAAAAGATAAAGAAACTAGAAATGCGTTTAGAAGATTTATGGGTACTTATCCTGATAAGTTCAATTATAGTAAGGTATTCTTTTTAGAAGTTATTAAATAGTTTTCTATATTTACACACAAACTTGTTGAAAATTTTTTCACTACATATTGTTTTATGTTAGTCACAAATACCTGGACCACTTACCGATGAAATAGAACATGAAGAAATAGAAAAAAAGAGGCAACAAAGAAAAGTGAAACGTGAAAAAGATAAAATAAAAAAACGAGAATTTGAAGTAAAAAAGCAAGAGGAAGAAGCGAAGCAACGATTTCTAAATTTGAATGACGAGGAAAAGGTATATTTTTTTTAATATTAAAAATGAAAATATAAAAATTAAAAAATTATTGTTCATTTTTGTTATAGAGGGCATTAGTCGCAGAAAATGTTTCAAAAGAAAATCGTACTGCCCGATGTTTCCAATGTGCTGTGGACATTACAAATCAGGTGCCTTTTAGTTACAACTCAAATTATTTTTGCTCTATGCCTTGTTTAAAGGAACATCGCCTTCATAACAAACACATTCTCTAATGCAATATAATACATGTTTAGAATAAATTTTATATGAATTGAAACATACGACAAAATAATTTAGTTACGTGCTTTAATAATATAGTTAAACAGGTATTTTAAATAATTGATAGAAATGATTCATTACATAAATATAAATAAACAAAATGTTTTACATATACACTAAATATCAATTTCTGATTTAATTCAATATAGAAAATAATTTAAATAAAATTTCATTTTCTACTTATTTGTCGTTTGTTGCTCTTCTACAATGTGTACCATAATTTATGATGTATTTACTATATCATATTTTTTAATTCTTATATTTTCCATAATGATCTTTATTGATATAAATGTTAGGACATGTATACTTTAGGGGCTTATATTTGGGTAGAAGAAATAAAAAAATAAGTTTCTTAAATATTTTCATTGAAGATACATAATTCAATATATACGATCTTAATAGACCATTATTAATATTCATGCGTTAAATTTAATCGGAAATTTTATAAAAGATGAATCAAAATTGCACAACTTATGAGAACATTTGTTTGAATGTAAGCATAAGAAAAATATTCGCACATATATTGAAATATTTTAATCGATCATAAATTCTGCAATATCAGTTCTATGTTTGTTAATGAGACTGTGACAATTATTTACAGAATTATCATAAAATAAATGTGATAATCTCTGCATACTACGACTTAAAGTATATGTACTGAATGGGAAAAAATTATCAAGCGTATAATTACAAGAATTAGTATCATGTATAACTGGTAATTGATGTCGTGAATTACTTTCAATTATTGTATAACAATATGCCAATTGATACGTCCGTGTTACATCAGCAAAATTATGCACAACTTCAGATTGACATGATTTAAGAGGATTTAATTTGCACGTTACAATTCTAGGTAGATCTAATTCATGTAGACACATCATATCTGTAAAAAATAAATGACTTATATTAGCAAACTATATATATAGAGTAGGATATTTAATAAATGGATACGTCCAATTTTATTGAATTTCAAGTTAAGTGATATTTTTAAATTTGAATATGTTCTGACAAATTTTTTGTAAGAAGTATTTTTAAACAACCGAAACAAGAAAGATAAGTAAGTTTTCACATTTTAATGTCTCATTCTGTGTAACTGGATTCATAGTACTTACTATTTTTTGTACCTATAAAATCTTTGTGTCTAGCAGTCACAATAAAAAATAATGCTTGACAAACAGAATAAAATACAGGATGATTCATTGGATCATCACTGACATAATCTGAACTTTCTTCCATATTGATATAATTATGTATCCACTTTGCTAAATTGGACTGTGTTTTTTTTACTAATCTGAAATAGTTATGCGTTTTTAGATACATTATATATAATATATAAAATAGAAAAATGATATAAATTGAAGAAACAGATTTAATAATTACCCTGAAGAAACAAATGAAGCTGCAGCAACTAAGCTTGCAATATATGATAAACATGTATGTCTCAATATAATCGGTACGTTTGGATCAGTTGCTTTTCTCCAAAGCCAGTCTAGAAAAGCTTCTACAACTGCTACTTTAAAGCTACAAATGTAGAACATGATGTATTGCACGCACTGACTTGCATGCGTGGGTAATATTATTGTTTCAAATATTTTCAAAATATCAAGATAAAGCTTTTTAAGAGACTCCAGGTTTAATTCTTCCTTTACATAACAGGTATTATATATAAATTTAAGTATTTGTTCCATGCATACATTCAAAGTATGTGCTATTGGATGTAATGACTTTATATTTTCTTTATTTTCATTATTTGTATTTGTATCGGTATCAATTTCATCATTGATTTCCATTGCATCATCTTCACCTTCATCATTGTCAGATTGTGGAATATTTACATCTAATACCATTAACCTTAAATATATTACAATAAAATAGTTTTTTCTTCGATTGTTAAAAAATACAAATTGTAATTATGAATATTATTTGTCTTACATATTTACCTGTTAATAATTAGAGATAGTATATCTGATCGTAACTGAGGAGCATATTCTAATAGTTGAAGTAATGAATATATATAAACTTCATGAACATGTGTACCATGTATGATATATGGAAACCTTAGTCTTAGTGATTGCAGTAAAAGTTTACTAGACCTGGAATTTATAAAACGCAATTTCTCTTTTACTGATCATAAAGCACTTTTAACATTATTATTAAAAATGTATATTACTTACATTGGTACAACTTTCAAGATTTTGCGTAAAACATCATGTATATGGTTTAATCTATCTACATCTTCTTTTCTACATTCTCCTGCTTCCCACTCTATATCATCATTTTCTGCTAAAAAAATTAAAATAATTTTGAATACACAAGCGCATACCTTTTTTCTTTTTAAAAAGCAGTATTTAAAGAATTGTCATTTTGACAATTATTTCAATAGTAAAATTAAAAGTTTACCTGGTTTAAATAACTCAACAAGTTTATCTATTATACATTTTCCATGATAAACCTGTGCACATATTAAATCTTCTAGGAATACTTTATAAGCAGATATTACTTCTGGTGACCTGTCAATCCAATTTATCTGAAGAAGCACTTCAACAAAGATTTTGTGAATAGGACCAAGCAATGATATACATTGTCTTACTTCAGTTAAAAAGTCTGCTAAATCAATATCCTGAATACAATTTTCCAGATTAATATTAACTTTAAAATTTCCATTTTACTTGTATAATATAATTAAGTATTTTGTCATTCCTTACCTTGAAATTTGAATTTCTCAAAGTACATATTAAATCTTCATAATCTTTTATTCCATTATGACTTTCAAAATTTAAAAGTATATTTTTAATATTTTTTGGAAGTTTGAAATATACTCTGTTAGATTGTTTCACCAATTGTGATCTAACACCCGGCGATTTTAAAATAGAAGACAGATTACTAACTCGCGATGAGACAACCGACATCTATGGAAAAACATACGTTAAATTATTAAAGCAATAAAAGAAGTCACTTATTATTAATAATTGCAGCATTTACATTGCTCAACTGTTTAACAAAAAAAAGTTTCGTCAATATTGGATTGAACTTTGATTATATAAAAACAAAGTTAAAGCACAGATGCACGAATGAGGTTACGTCAATTTGACAGAGAGAAATTAATGATTACTTACTTTTATGATTAAATTTCTTAATTTTCAAGATACTATATTATAACAGTATATGTTATTCATGAATAATTATATAAATACACAATAAACGTACTATTGCAAAAACTTGTAAGTAAGAGGGTCAACATGTGGTCATAATTCACATGCCTGCAAGAAATTCTTCACCGCTGGTATGTGCCATGTTCCGAATTTAACAGTTAAAGCAACGTGTAAATAGAAATTTCTCTAACAAATTATAGTTTTTTTTTGTTTATTTCTCTATGATTGGTATGCTCGTTTATGACTTAGAATATAAACATATAAGAAATCTTCTATATAGGAGTCTGAGAGAGAAGTAATTCTTTGTTATCTTGATACGCTATTTTACTAACACTGTCCTTTCTAAGCATTTTTGCTTTAGATTTAAAATACTAATTATCAACGTGTGTCGACGTATTTTGATTGCACAGTATGTAAACGATCCAAAATCATAGTTTGTTATTCTTGTTTTTCTTAATAGATTTTTTACTAATATTAAACAAAGATTTAAGAAAATCTAAGCAAATATCGGAATATATGAATCTAAATTTTTGTAATGTTTGTTTTTAAATTTTGTTGAACCTCGCGCCGTATAGTGAGATAAATAACACGAAAAGATGGATAATGTAGTAGGCGACAAATTGGCAACTACGTTGGTTTTCTGGAGGTTAAGGTTATGGTTTTATTGATTCATACTTGTAAGTTTAATTAATTATACCTTTGATTATTAAATTTTTTTTTCAACTATATATAGTGTATGTTATATAGTGTATATTATTATAATATTATTACATAACAATCGAGTATTGTAAAGTAAATGTTTAAATAATAATACATTTCAATATTTATTTAAATATAATACGGACGTAAACATAATGGGAATGTAAAATAATGTTAATATACAATTTTATTAGACGCGAAACTCGTATTCATTGATGCCTGAAGTAGGACAGACACAAAGAAGATGTGAAAATTGGATGACTTTGATAGATGTATACAAGTCAAATTACTGCAGTTTACCATTGAATTTAAATGAACAAACATCTCAGCTATTCCAACTTCGTAAGTTTAAATAATTTATTCCTTTGATTATTTTACATTTATTTATGCTATGTATAATATATATATATGTAGTATTATAATATGAATAATTAATACTTAGTAATTATATAAAAATAATTTATAATATATAATCAAGTCTGTATCATTATTTAAACAATAGCACATTTTTTAAACCTTATATAAATAGTATAATGTGAATGTAAAATAATTTTAATGTCAAATTTAGTTTGATGCAAGTTTCAAATTTTGAATCTTTGTTGGTTAATATGATGGTTGGAATAATTTTGACAGGTGATAAATTTTTTTAGGTATTTGTAATATAATTTCTTTTATATATATATATGTCAATTGATAATTATTGAAACATTAATTCATTAATTTAAATGATGTTTATATTTAAAGTATGGTGATTTAAAAGTCCATTTTATATAATTAATATACGTATAATTAACTTATAACATAATAAGAATATATAAAATGATTGGTTGTACAAGAATAGTATAGTAGGTATGGACTCTGCACATTAAAATAATAAAATAAAGTTCATGTAAACATATGTTTGATATGACCTTGTCTACAAATTACAATTTATTATGAAGTTAAGTTAGTTTGTCCAAACCTGAATCCACTTGATTTTAACTTATAAGGACATTTAAAATCGATAATTTACAAAACTTCAATTGACGGTATCGAATCACTTCATCAATATGTCTATTAAGACTGCTTTTAAATTCGTACAATATCTAGCCAGTTAGAATACGTTTGAAAATTAATCATAAAATGGATTCATATCTGTATTGAAGTTGGAGGTGGTCACTTTGAATAATTACTTTGAAGATAGATAAGCAGTTATTACAACACAAAACGAACTGTAATTTGAAAACAAGGTCACACTGAGCATATGTTTATATGAACTTTTTTCTTATTTTAGTCTATAGAATTCACATCTATTATACTTTCAATATGCAGTTAGATACCCTGTATATATGTATATAGGAATAATACAATGATAAATTTTATTGTGTATTTTATAAATTTACAAAATAGTATTGTAATATATATAACTACAAGGAGCCTCTTACCATTTTTAATTTAAGTAAAATATTAACTAAATTTTACATATTTTTTAAATTACATTATGGGTCAAAGTAAATTGGTAGATCTTTTTGTTGTTCTATCAATGTTGCAAGTGCTTTTTCCAAATTTTCTGGAAGATGGTCTAAAAGCATTCGCGGCATTACCATCAATTTTGTAAATTCTTCTGGTTGTGCCCACCGCATTTCATATTTTTTTTCATTTTTCATTTTCTTACTATAAGTAAATAAAAAAAAGATCATATGATTATAGAAACATATCAATAAAAATTAGCTAACTTACTATATTTATAGATACCTTTTTGTATCTGTTTCTGTATTCTTATATCTTGCCAGATGTAGTATAAGACCAGCATTGTAAAGTCTCATTTTTGAAAATCTTCTTTGTGAAATATCTGATGTTAATACCGTATTTTCCTAAAATCAAATCACATGATTCATTAGACCCAATTTAAATACCAGTATTCCTATGCTTATGTCTATTACCACATTATTAGTATTTTCAGAATATGTTAACAAAGGAGATTGTCCTGGTATTGAATTAATAATATCAGAATTTGCCCATGTTTTGTCAAGATCTTGCTCAGGTACACCATGTAATGCATATCCAAATCCATTTAGAATTACTCTATACTATTAAAACAAAAAAAATTATGAGAATTAATACAATTTCATATGTCAGTCTCGTATTTCTACAAGTTATAAAAATTATAAGCAACAGAAAACAATGAAAGTAAAGAAATATACCTTTGGTAATCGACATGCTGCAAGAGTGGCAAGCAAAGATGTTCTCAAATCTTCTGTACTTTCAACACTCAATCTCATTACAAGATCATCTCCAAGGCCTATTGTTAATACAAATTCTTCTGTAACTTTAGCAGCACTCCGGCTAATAACTCCAGCTGTTTAAATAAGTTTATTTTGTATTTTTTTTTTTTTACAAAAGTGATAAAGAAAATATTACAAACATTTGAATATATTACCTGGTGTAGAAAATGCATAAACTCTTAAATTTGGGTATTCAGGACGTAATAGTATACCCAGTAAAACTGCCACTCCAGCACCTAAGCTGTGACCTATGACGATTTCGTGAATAAGCGATAGTAAAAATTTCGTCATGTTACATAAGATCATTCTATCGTCTAATTTAATAAAAAAATTATAGTAACGTACCTGTTAATGTAAGGGTATAAGTGGGATATGTATTAAAAGCCATTTCTAAGATTTTATAATGTTGCAATTGTTTTAATAGTGCTTTAGCTCCTAATATCATACCCTTATGTGCCTACAAAACAAATTAAATTTTGTTTTAAATAATACACGTGGACACATCCAAGAAATCGGATCGTACGTTCTATAATAATAAGATGAATTTAAATATTAATAGATAAAAAAACTTTTAACTTTATATTTATTATTTAATATATCACTAGTCATTCTTGGAAGTATATGCTACTGATGGCACAGCTGAACATTGATCGCTAAAACGTCGAGATCGAATATATCACTAGTCATTGCAATTTTAATGAGGAACGTACAAAGAATTGTTTATTTCTTTTTTGCTTTTACAAATTAACATCATAATCACCATGCTTCCTGGAGGTAGTCCGGGACATTCAAATGTTTCGGATGCTGCGGCAATATCCGTGATTAAATCTCTCAATGATAAAGAGCCTCGTACGATTATAGCGATACTAGATGTTTTATGATCGACTATCACGCAAAAAGGTATCTGTCAATTACGTATAAAGATGTCAATTTTTTTACGATAATAAGATACTTTTTTATTCTATTTCTTTCGTACGTAAGCTTACCTCACATAAATGATTCTTGAAACTAGCGAACAAAATGTCGTCATCTGATAATTTCGATATGTATTTTACCCCTGATAAGTTACAGAAGCAACAATTGTCGTCCATTATGACTTTCCGTTTTTTTCTAGCAAAATATAACGATGTAACTATACTAAATCGTATGAAAGATTTTTTAAGTATGTCACGTTATGAAACTTACCGGAAACAGCCACAGCAAGTTAAGTTCGGTATTAAACGAAAACATCCTGTACATATATGTTGATAACAAACGAAAAAATGGCCGTAAGATGCAATCGATAATTTAAGGAAATGATGTGCATTTTCCAAGGTCATCCAACTGGGAGTTTCAGTAAAAATATCGCGTGCATCTAAAAGTTAAGGTTTTAATGGTTTTAACTTCATATTCATATTAATGAACTATTGTTAATCGATAGCAGTCGTCGAATGAAATTGGATCGATTTGCATACCAACAGTATATTCAGGTCGAGAAAGTAGATTTAAACTTCTCAATTCGTGCGTTTCGCGTTTTTGTCGAACTCTCAATAGAATTAAGCCTGCCATAACATCAGAAGGTACCAAATCCGTTCCTCGAAATAGTGCGCTGAGAAGACCTGGAAAAAAGTAATTATCCATAATGTATTGAAAGGTCTAATTATATTAATCATATTATTATTTATATTAATTATAAGATTTTCAATGTCATTTGACTTATTTTTTTTGGTACATTATGCTATTTAAAAAAAAAGTCCTGCCAATACAAAAATCTGAACGAGGATGACGATGAAAGTTTTTGAAGAGTAACGAGTTCCAAATCAAAATTTTCCATAAAAAGGATAAGGTAGATCGTCGTGATTTTTCTATAGAACTGAACGGGTATTCAAGACTTTCCTGTTCTACTTCTTTCACTTATTATTAATTTTTTTTCTTTTATTTATTTATTTTTTTGTACACGCTCGACAGACAACGAAATCGCGATGTAAGAGCGATAAAGATAATGAATATCGCTATCCAAGCTCTAATTATAAATGCGGCAGGACTTTTTAAATCAGGCGTACCTATGTCTCACCAGCGACATGTTGGAAGGTCTCATTGGCTCTTTCGTCCTTCCTCATCCACCAAAGGAACTTGAATCTTCGCCGCCAGATTCGCGATATCTTTCCATGCTTGATCGAGTCGTCTAGATCTTTTTCACGTGTATCCAACGAGCCGAGAGGATCGAAAACAAGAACAAAACCGAAGATGGTAAGGCCGATAAGGATCCAATTGAAAAATACCATTGCCTTTACAGTGCTCATTGTGTACTGCTCTATCTCGCAATCTATGTTCTGACTGGAGATCCAAAGCGTTCCCAAAATGTTCCAATTTATTTCCGGTAGAATCATGAATATTCTGTGAATATATAGAAACGAGTAGAGTAAGTTTTTGGAATGCAAAAATAACGGTTTATTCGCTGATGATCAGATCAGCAATATACGTGTAAGAAACAAAATAGTACAATGATTTTTTATTAGTGATCTCTCTCTCTCTTTTTGTTATTTAAAAATGTAATATTATTATATCATTTACTTACTTCACTGTGAGAAGCGGCTCAACATATCGACGAGCGTGTGTATCCGTTATGGATCCTTTACTGCTAAATTTTATGATAAAAAACGTAATAATCATAACTATACCAAGGATAATTACTTCTCCTAATAAATATACACGGACTATATTGCCTCCTACTTGACACTTCCAGGTACTTGCGTAATATTTTACGCATCCTATTCCTATCAGGATCAACCTGAAAATATATGTAGAAAGTTTTCTTGTAGAAAAAAACAAAACGACCCATGATATCTATCGGATTACATTTAAAAAATACAGCAATAAATGGAAATTATAAAATGATTAATATGTTTACGTAGGAAAGAGGAAAACCATGACGTCAATTGAGAAACATATTGTTGTGTTGATTTTGTCATTTACCGTTGATTACTCACCAAGTAAGGCGTATTAAAATTTCGAATAATCCAGGGTATACGAGATCATCCGTGGCTGCCAACCACTTTCTGCCGAAAAGCTTCAAAGCTGGCATTTTGTTTCTGTAAAATATTTATTCTCAAAATTTATTATACATCGATACACGACGACAACTTTCTATTTTTACCAATCAATTAGAATATAAATGACGATCTGATGAAGCTGTAGCTGTACAAGCTGTATCTAGAGAGAATCAGAATAGTGATCGTACGAAAATACTTCGATAGTTGTGATCTCTAGGAGGTTTTCAACGTTCCATAATATTGGAAAAGCATAGCACTTTTTATAATAATTGTTTTCTTAAAATTTATATGATCGTGCGTGTACTTTACAACATATTAAATTTAGAATTCGTTGAACACTAACACGACGTAGAGAAAGTTCTAAGAGAAAGTCTTCCTTTATCCTCTACATCTGAGTCTATTGATATAATAGTTTAGAATGGACCACGCTAACGTTTAAAAGGGAGAGGAAATAAAAATCGAAATAAATTATTTCATTGAAAGATTTTCAGCGTTGTTACGTATAAACGCTCAGCTCGTAAACATTGCAAATGCTTAGTTTGTTCATTATTGAATTTTTCAGCTTATGTGTATTGAACTTGAACTTAATATACTTATATATCATTCAAATTCATTTTTAATTACAAAGTTACATTCTAATCAATGTACGATTCATGATATAATGATGCGATTAATCGTAATAAAATTAAATCTAGTAAAGCGATTTAATTAATCTTACGAGCGACAACTATTTATTAATAATGAAGATATATTTATTTATTGAATACAAATGTATTATTAGTTTTCTTTTTACGCGTATATGTAAAAAGAATTGGTTGTATTTATGAATTTAGCTTAGTTATTAAATATGAGATCCAACTTACGGACATAATATTTTCTTTGATATTTAAGAACCAAAGAATGTGGAGTTATCTCCCGAGGACATTACAAAGAATGTGATATTTTATTATCGATAATGATAAGAAAATATAAAATAGATTATCGTTAATTTAAAAACGATCATCTCACCTGATAAAAATTTCTTCTCTTTGAAACTTGATAAAATTTCTTTTCTCTCACAATTAGCAAATCGCACTTTTTTCGTCGTGAACGTACAATAACGGTAGAAATATTTTACGTTTCATAAATATATAAAAACAACGTAACGAAGATTTAAAGAGTGATAGTGACGGTGAAAAAATCGTTAGAAAACTCTTTGAATTCCACGTATACTTTCATTGTTATCTTTTTGAATAAAGTTTTGCGAGAATGCTAAACGGTAAAAGAAGATTATTCTCCGAGAGGAAATGCAAGCAACAATCGTAAGATGTGCACAACGATACTCCGTCTGACTATTTGCGAAGTCTACTCGTTCACCTTGCTCTGTGACATCCCACGTCGAATTTTACGATTCGGTTGGCCGTCGATCGGTTCAGCGAATCGGCGCGAAGTACATTCTTTCTTCCTCAACCTGTCTTGCAGCACCTTCCTTTGCAACGTACAGGAAAGTATTCTTAAAAGGGAAGCTGTGTTCTCTCTTGACAGAGGTAGAAATAAACAAATACTATATTTTACTTCGGAATTTTCTATTATGCGCTGTTTTTTTTACAAATGTCATACTTCGTTTCGTCTTTCGAATCTTTTAGCATAATAAGATATTAACGAAAATTTATCGAGAAATTTAATACTTCGTTCTATTAAATTTTAGATATACATACATACATGGGTAAAAGCCTTGTAATAGTCCCAAAGTAACTAAATCGTAAAAGGTAATAAAATAAAAGATATTATTAGCATATATATATATTTTATTATTAACATACATATTCCTGAACGAGGTGTTCTTTTTTCTTTTCTTTCCTATTTACATGTCGTTACATTATATATTCTTTTGTTCCTTAGAAAATATAAAATTAAAATAATAAAGTATCTCCTCTTTTTTCCCTCGACTTTCCGTACTTATTTTTATTCTCTTATTTTAGCCTTTTATTAAAAATGAAACCAACTTTGCAATGATATTGAAGATAAAACGAGGTATCGAATATTTTGTACGGTACCTTCTTAAGAAAAGAAAAGATTACCTAGAAATAAGAATTGTCCTAATTGAATTTGATTATTAATTAGAATACTAATCCAATGATACATCCCCTACGAAAAAGATCAAATGCAAGTAAGAATTTACTGTGTTCAGAAGTTTGTTTGAAAATAGCTTGACGAACTTTCACTTCTTTTCCTCTTAACTCAAAGTCAACCTCTTCGATGACCCAGTTACTTACGTACACATGCCCATAAACGTTTATATACGTATGCATACATACGATGCATATCATTCGTTCCTTCTTTCGTGTTGGATTCCATATAATTGCTGTCGCAGCTTGATGTTGCGGCATCAGCAGATCAAAAAGATAAATAATTAGCCGGATTTAACTCGTGGAATTTCAGAATATAAATCTATTTAATCGTTCTTATACGAGCAAAATAATAATTATTAACTTCTTGAAATATATTTTTGAAAATCTAATGAAAAAGAGAGAGGGATAAGAATCATTATAAAATTATTGTTATTACGTGCATTTGTGTATTCTGAAATAAAAAACGCATTACGAGTCTGATTTAATGAAAGTATTCCAGGAATTTGAAATGCCCTTAAAAAAACAATATATACACTTTCTCTTTTGTGTAAACCATGTATCCTTGAGTTTTGTTACTATGTAAACGTCGAGCGTCTTGTATTTAATTATTGCATTAGGTTTGACAGATTTTTTGTATAAAAAAGAAAAGAAATAATTAAAAACTATTTCTTAGTCTGTGACTCTTTCTACGCAGCGGTTTCCACGAAGTGAAGGCCATATAATGTAAATTTGTATGTTCCTGGTATACGATGTATATATTATATATATTATAATATTACGTAATTAGCTATGCTTACATATAGAATGTAATTAAAACTTTAAACATTCTTAAGCTTTTAACTATGTTTATCTCTCATTTCTGAGTAAGTGATACGATATTTTTTCTGTTATTTTTTTCCATTTATACGATATATGTTAACTACATATCGCACATATATACGTAAATTATATGAAGTTCTCTATAGAAAACCACTATAATTAATACATTATTATATATAATGAATTAGTTTATTATTATTTTTTTTTTATTTGACTGTTAGATTTATTTTAAAATTACAAATCAGATTAAACTCAAATATACGTATTTCAAAATCGAATTATGCGAGATATTGCTGTATATGTATAAAAAGAACTTTTGCAATAAAATATAGATATAGATATTTACTTCTTTGAAAATACATACGTCAATTAAAAAATTTTACTCGCTCAATTTTATTTTCGGGCACTGATTTTCTTAGAAATGAAATTGCCTTTTTTAAAACGATACAATGATACTGAGTTTCATTTGTTATACATGATGAAGAATTCATCGCTAAATGCATAATTAAAGAATTCATTTTTATTAATTCTTAAGATTGTTATATTTTATTATTTAAAATAATGTCTTTCGTAAACGCACAAAATGTTCCGCGAGATTATACGATGCCGGCGATACAGCAACGAATCGCTGAGTTATTAAAAAGAAGAGTTGCTTTAGAAAGAGTTCCTGGAGAAACTATAGAAGAACGCCTTGTGTGTAATTCAAATTATTATATATAGATGAATTACTTTAATTCATACGATCATCAATATTTTATTAAAGAAGTAGAATTTCTAATGGATTTATAGGCGAAATATAAAGAACAAAGAAATTTTAGACATGGTCTTTTAAGGAATACACATCAGATGGTATTGGAAATAGCAGCATTTATTTTAAATTTAGCACCAGAAACTTTGGAAGAAGGAATTATTGATAAAGATGAGTATGTGAATACATTTAGTAATTTCTTTAAGGAAGGTGGAAAACGAGCTATTATTATACATTATCAATATATGACACCACCATCAATAGGTATTATATTTTCTTGAAGTACTTAAAAGTAATATCAAAATTACATTATCTGCCTATATTATACCTTTTAAACAATTATTTCAGAATCTGGTAGATGGACACCACAATATGAACATGAAAAACAAATTCTGCGTTGTTGTGTAACTGATGGCACTACTGAGCAGTTCTATGGCAAATCAATAATAGTTTATCGCTTAAGATCAGATATTGAATTTGAAGCAAAACACTTGTTGGATGTTAGTAATTTCATTTATTAGTATTTAATTGATTATACTTGAGAAAGTAATTACTCACAAATTTTCTTAATTATAACATGGAATAAAATATATCAAATAATAATGTCTTTATATTTCTCTATTAATTTATATAGGAAACATATTATGCATATGCAGAAGTTGATCTTATTTCACAAAGCCCTATTGCTGCGATATCAAATTTAATTTCACGATTAAATGAACCAGCAATAAAAGCTAATGTACAATGGGGTGAATTGTCCAAAACAGAAAGAGGTTTCAAAATGGCAAAGAATTTTATACATGATTTTAGCGATTTCTGCGAATTCCTTGCTAGTATGTAGTGTTTATATTAACTAAATTATTCAATTGCATATGTAATATTGAAAATTTATACAAGTTATTGCTTTTATAGAATCATACTTAATTTTATTTGTATATTATTTACAGCAATAAATATTGATCTTCAAGGTATTATAAACTTTGAAATTAATTGGGATCTTTATAATAAGTATTTGACAACACAAAAAAATATAGAACTAAATGCAAAAAATCGTGAAGTTGTTGAAACAGGAGAAAGCAATGTTCAAATTTGGATGAAAACGATGGAACGAGTTAGAATTTTTATCATATAATTTATATTTATAATATCATGAATATTATATTTGTTCTTTGTATTAGGCAATTGTTGAAAGTCAGCAATTACGAAGAGAAACTGAAGTAATTGGACCTACAGGTGAACTTGCTTACTGGAGACGATTACTTATCCGTTTTTCATCAATTATAGAATCTATTAAATCACCATATACTCAAGCATTTATTGAATTATTGATTCATTCAAATTCCAAATTGATGAAAGTATGTATATTCACTACTTATACATTTTAAAAACTTTCATACAAGCATTTTCACTTATGTTATTATGTTTTTTCACATATTAATTGTATATTAATTTTTTATTTAAAACACACCATATGTTGTAATTATATAGAAATGGAAGAGATTGATCAACCATGTTATAACAGTGCAAATATTAGCTCAGGACAATGTAACTTATTTGTATGCTTTAGAAAAATTTACTAAACCATTATATAGATTAGATCCAACTAAAATAGGAAAATATTTACCTGCACTTATGTATGTCATACGTATGATCTATGCCACATCAAGATTTTTTAATACAAGAAGAATGGTAACAGCTGTATTTGTAAAGGTACAGTATTTTTCTAGTTGTTCATTGAATGATTACTATTATATATAATATTATATTTATGTTTATATTACATTTTATAGATGACAAACCAAATGATATTAGCTTGCAAAGGATATTTAACATATGATGGTACATTACAGATTTGGCATGATTCTAAATCTAGTATGATATCTAGAATAAAAGTACTTTCTTAAATCTTTATAATATAGATATTTTATAATTTCAAAATTAGTTTTTATTATTTATTATACTACTTCTTAGGATTGTATTGCTCTTTACACACAATATCATGAATATTATGATCAAATGTGTAAAAAAGTAAAAGAAAGTGCTGATGAAAAACCATTTGAAGTATCAGATATGTATGTTTTTGGAAAATTTAACACTTTTAAAAAAAGATTAATAAAAGTGAGTGCTTAGATGATTGTTATATATAAAACACGAATTTTAATAATAATTATATTTTTATTGTAGATCATGGATGTATTTGAAATTACTTTAACATACTCCATTCTCCAAAGTTCTACTCTAGAGGGAATAGACAGATTCAATGCTAAATTTATCAGCTTTTTTAAGAGAATTTCCTCAAAAAACTATGATCCGTTAGATCATAGAAAACCATATTTCAATTCAGATTATGATGAGTTTAAGAATGACGTAGGAAAAACTGAAATTGAACTTAGAACATTTTTTTATAATACCGTATCTCTAACACCAAATATTGAAGCAGCTTTGATTATAGTAGCAAGGTAAAAGTTTACTATATTAATCTCTTAAAAAATCGTATTGCTCATTGTTTAATTTGTATTTAATTTTATAATTTATATAGATTTCAGAAATTAAATTTAAAATGTTTAAGAATTGATAGGAAATATTTAGAACTTACAAACATGTATCAAAATGAAATAGAGGAAATGCGAGATAGATATAACGAGGATAGATCTTCCCCACCGATACCGCGTAATATACCATCTATTGCTGGTAGAATATTTTGGATACGACAATTATATAGACGTATAGAAGCACCAATGGATGTGTTTAAGACTCGTAAACGAGTTATCACTCATGAATACATGCAAAAGTGTATCAAAATATACAATGCTATAATCAGTGTTTTTATACATTATGAAATAATATATCATAAATCATGGTTTGACTCTTGTGAGATTGTAAGTATAAAATAATGACAACTATGTATATAATAATATGTATATTATAGCATCTCTTCTACTAATTAATATTTAATTTAGGTTCGATTAGCTTTATCAGCTCCATTGCTCGTACGCCACCCAAAAACAAATAAATACTGTTTAAATTTTGATCGTTTTATTTTGGAGGTAATACGAGAATCTGAACATATGTCTAGATTTGGATTGGAAGTACCTGATTTTATACAAATTATAACATTTTGTAAAGAAAAGATTCTTTCTTCATATAATGAAGTCAGAAATTTACTTGAAGAAAATGATGCATTAAGGTATGTAATTTTATACATATATTTTAAAGTAACATAAATATTCACAATATAGAGTTATTTTATTATGATTTTTAGACGATCTATACCAATTATATTCTTGAATTTGATAAAAATTGCATTGGTCGATCTTGAAGTTGCTTTCCAACCATGTTTATCGGTTGTTTCTTGGGCATCCTTAAAAATATCAAATACTTGTGCAGATATTAAAGTAAAGCTTTTGGAATTACACAATTTTGTTAAAGAAATAAAAGATATGAAAGAAACAAGAGTAGATGAAGTGCTGGAATTAATAAGTAGCACAATATTATTAAAAATCGATAATTATCCAAAAATACCAGCTGATTTTTTAAAAGATAATATAAATTTTATTAATATTGTTGCTAATAATTTGGAAGTTAAGTCATCAATGGCTGAACAAGTTGTTATAAAAATTATTAATAAATTTATGGACCTTATTACTGATCCTAATTTTCAAGATATTAAATATAATTGGATGGATCCTGAACAATTGACTAAACCAGTTGGATCCATTACAAAGTTAATCAGTGGACCATATGAAACAGGTACATATATCTATCACATATAATGAATGATGAAAACGGTTCTGCTTCAATATAGTTTTCTGCATATCAGAAATGAAAGTTTTTGATGTTTTATAGTACTAATATTTAGGTTTTGCTCCTGTTTCTAAAATTATTAATATAACTCAGATACATAATGACTGCATGGAATTGTTTGCATATTTTAATAATAAAATGATGGAAGCTTTGATAAAATGTACTAAGAGTACCCTCGAATTATTGAGAAAAAGAGTAGAAACAACAAGGTATTATTAAAAATTCTCATATAATAATTATCAAATATCATATGCTTACAATACTTTAATTTTCTCTTTCTACAGTTCTTTACTTTCTAATGATTTCCACTTAAATAATAATGCACTCATGTTCACGCAATTTGTCTTACAAATTCCAAATATTGTAACAGTTCCATCTATAGAAGAATTGCAAAATAATTTTGAACAAGTTATAATAAGTGTAATAGATACTCATAAAAGTATAATTCTATGGGGTCAACGATATCATTTGCCAGATAAAAAAATGTTTAATGGTAATATATTTTAGATAAATGAATAAAAATTTCAAATTGAATATTGCTAAGTTAAGTCTTATTTTTGTTTTGCTTATAGAGCATACTATCATAAATTTAAAAAATTATTATTCTATTATTTCTGACCATAAGGAAATTATTCGAGTTACTATGGGTTTACAAGGTATTATTTTAACGTTGAAGGATGATATTACAACTCTTGGCAATGTAATTTTATTAAATAATATACATTTTAAATGATATTATTTTTATAATATAGAATTAATTATTATAATATATTTTCTTGTAAATAATAGTCATATCTAAAATATTCATATATATGGGATGAGAATAAAGAACAAATCATACAAAAATTTGTTGAATCCGAACCCATAACTCAAGAAATAAAAGACAAATTTTTAGAATATGAGAATTTACTTACGGAGATTAAAAATCTTCCAGATTTGCATATTATTGGTCCTATAGAAATTAGAATGGGTATGGTGATTACACCAATAATTTATTTATGTTTTATTATAATTATAATTTTCATTAATATTACAGGAAAATTGAAGCTTGCCTTTTCAGTAGAAGCAAGTTCATGGAAAAAATTACTAGGATCTACATTGTCCATTAACTATAAAAATAAATTGATGAAGATCAGCGAATACATTAATGAAAAAAATAAAGTTCTTCTTAGACCAATAAAAGATTTAGAGGATGTACGTATTGCCATGAAATGTTTGAGTACTATACGAGATGATTTTATAACTTTTGACATGGAATTGATTTTAATTGAAGAAACTTATAGTTTGATGGGATATTTTAATATTGATATATTGAAAGAAGAACAAGATATAGTTGATAGTTTACGTTTCAATTTTAACAATATGCTGGACATGGTACACAACCTATTATGTTATAATATATGCACACATAATACATATATATAACATGTAGATCTAAAAATCTCCAATGCAAATATCTCGAAAGCAAATATTTCCCAATTTCAAGGGAGAAATAAAAATACCTTATTTATTTTAATTTTTGGACGTTTTTTTATTTATGTAAAGATTAACTTTTCTTTTGTAAATGGAAATTATAAAGATGGTAGATTTTTATTCTACAATAAAAGAGAATAATGCGAGATATTTATATAGGCAATTTTTGATCGAACATGCTGTATATAATATTATATATAAAAATACGTTTTTTCCATATCGTTGCTATATTCAGTACTGACATTTTCTACTGAATTGTAAAATAAAAATATAGTTTAAATAGATGGTTAAATGATAACTTGGAAAAGACATATTTTTATGTAACCAGTGCAAAATGTGTGGTAAGTTGTAATTTATCATTAAAAAAATATTAATAAAAAATTAAATATTTACATAGGCAAAGAAAGTTCAAGAAACTATATGCGATATGCAAGAGCCATTGAAAACAGAATTAATAGAAGGTGTTGCAATTCTTATAGAAGATGTTGCACAATTTGATATGGACTTTGAATTAGAAGGCCCTATGATTGAAGGAATACCAGCTGCAGAAGCTAGTGAAAGGTTTGCTACTTGATATTTTACAGATGGGTGAAGTAAAAAGTTTTGAGCGTTTTTGTTAGATGGCTTTAATGAGCCATATCTCACAATGTATATGTTACATCTTGCCATTCTATACTGCGACTTAAAGGCGACATGACGCTTTAAAAAAAGTTCTTCGACAGTTTTGGGTTTAGTGAATCCAGTTGTCTGTAGAGTGTTCCAAAATTGAGGTAAAAAAAGAGAAAATTCGATACATTATTCAGTACCACTACACCAAGGGAAAAAGCGGAGCAGGCGGCCAAAAAAATTTGTGCTCTTTAAGGACCTAATGCAGTATAGAATGCAACAGCAAAGCATTGGTTCCAACGCTTCCGTTCTGGTAATATGGACGTCGAAGATGAGACATGCTCTGGTAGGCCAATTGTCGAAAATGTTGATAAAATCATGGAAATTGTCAAGTCTGACCAGCTTGCGAGAACTTATTCCATTGCCCAGAAACTGAAAATTAGCCAGAAAACCGTTTGGACCATTTGCATAAGGCTGGTCTTAAGAAGAAGCTCGATGTATGAGTGCCACACGAATTGACGCAAAAGAACCTTTTGGAGCGAATTGATGCCTGCGATTCTTTGCTGAAGCGTAATGAAATCGATCTATTTTTGAAGCAGATGGTGATGAAAAATGGGTCACATACGAGAATAACAGGCGAAAAAGATCGTGGTCTAAATGCTGTGAGCCGGCCCAAACGATCGCCAAGCCCGGTTTAACGACCAAGAAAGTTTTACTGTGTGTTTGGTGGGATTGGAAGGGAATCCTCCACTATAAGCTGCTCCCATCTGGCCAATCACTCAGTTCGAACCTATACTGTCAATAACTGACCAGATTGAAGCAGACGATCGATGAGAAGCGTCCAGAATTGGCTAATAGGAAGGGTGTTGTGTTCCATCAAGACAACGTCAGGCCGCAAACATCTCTAACGACACGCCAGATGCTCCGAGAGCTTGGATGGGAAGTTATATCGCACCTGCCGTATAGTCCAGACTTGGCACCAAGCGATTATCACCTTTTCAAGCATTTGCAAAATTTTCTTGATGGTAAAAAACTGGCCTCAAGAGAGACTTGTGAAAATGAGCTGGTAAAGTTTTTTACCGATAGGGACGAGGACTTCTTCAATCGCGGAATTACGAAATTACCTTCAAATGGATAGAAGTTATCGAACAAAACGGCGCATATTTGATCTAAATCTGAAAATTCTAACTTCGTTAATTTCATCGTCGAAATAAAGAGAAAAACGCTCAGAAATTTTTACTTCATCTTCTATTTTATCTTATGTAAAAATTTTCATAATTTAATTCATATTATTGGATAATAGAGTCGTAACATTTCAAGCACGTTTTGACGAATTATGGAATAGATATGAAACTTATAGTAGTGGTGAAACTTTGTTTGGAATACCTGTAAGAGATTATCCTGAATTACAACACCGAAAAAGAGAACTTAATTTATTACAAAAATTATATTCATTATATTCACAAGTTATGCGAACAATAGATAATTATTACAGTATAGCTTGGTCTGATATTGACATTGAATCTATTGTAGCTGAATTAACAGAATTTCAAAATAAGTAAGAAGGAATAATAAAAGGAAAACTTATAAGTACTCATTTTTAACAAATATTTGATAAATGTAATTAATGTTTCTATTGTTATTTAATTTTAGGTGTCGGAGATTACCTAAGGCTATGAGGGAATGGCCTGCTTATATTGATTTAAAGAAAAAAATAGATGATTTTAGTGAGACATGCCCATTACTTGAAATGATGGCAAATAAGGCTATGAAAGCTCGGCATTGGGAACGGATGACCAAGTTATGTCATTTCTTCTTTGATGTAGAATCTGAGACATTTACATTAGCAAATGCCCTAGAGGCACCTTTATTAAAATATAAAGATGATGTTGAGGTATATTTCACACAATGAATAAATTAATTTTGTAATTTATTCAGTATTATGATTAATATCGTTGTCATTATATTTTATGCTTCTATTCATTACATCGTTTACATTTTAGGATATATGTATTAGTGCAGTGAAAGAAACAGACATAGAACGTAAATTGAAACAAGTGATTGCTGACTGGGCTGTTGTAAATTTACAGTTTTCTTATTTTAAACAAAGAGGAGAGTTATTGCTTAAAGGAGCTGAAACAGCTGAAATAATATCTCAACTTGAAGATAGTTTGATGGTGATCAGTTCTTTAATGGCAAACCGGTATAAATTTCATTATATTTGTATTAAACAGAAGATATTTATATATAATATATTTTATAGATACAATACATATTTCAAGAAAGATATTCAATTATGGCAAAAGAAATTAAGTAATACATCAGAAATATTGTCCACATGGTTAATTGTACAGAATTTATGGGCCTATTTAGAAGCTGTATTCATCGGTGGTGATATATCAAAGCAACTTCCAGCTGAAGCAAAACGCTTTAATGTAAAATAAAATAATAAAATAAGTATAATTAAAAAAAGATAAATAGTTTATAAAAATATTTTAAAATATTATAATAATTAAATATTTTTTACTTACAATTTTATCTATTAATGCATATGATAGTATAGTAATATTAAAATATTTAAATTTACCGAAATAGGCAATTGATAAGTCATGGGTTAAACTTATGAATCGTGCCCATGATAAGCTAAATGCAGTGGAAACGTGTACAGAAGATGAAACTATGATTCAACTCTTACCTTATTTGTTAGAGCAGTTAGAATCTTGTCAGAAATCTCTTAGTGGGTGAGTTAATAGAATAAAAAAATGTAGTACAAACACAACAATTATTAGATTTAATATTAAAATACTATTCAAACAGATATCTGGAAACAAAACGTGTTGTATTTCCAAGATTTTGTTTCATATCTGATCCAACATTATTGGAAATTCTTGGACAAGCTGCTGATTGTCATGCTATAGGAAATTATTTAGATGGTTTCTTTGATAATATTGGAAAGGTAATTACATGTGTATAATATATAATGAATTTTATTTATTAAATATATCTTTATTTTCACTAGTTGGAATTTTCTGAAAAAGATTATGATAATATTATAGCAATGTATTCTCGCGAAAAAGAGAAGATCGTACTTGAAAAAGTAGTTGTATGTTTAGGTGGTGTAGAAAATTGGTTAAATATGTTACTAACTGTACATCAATTGTCTGTTGGTGCTGCGATAGCACAAGGAATGAGTTTGTTAAATACTCCTGATTTTGATATAATAACATTGATAGATAACTCTGTATTGCAAGTAATGAAACTTTATAAAATATTATCAAATATACATATATTTTTTACTAATACATAAAATTCGACCAGGTTGCATTACTTGCACTTCAAGTTATATGGACTCGTGATGCTGAAGCGGCAATGAATGCGTCAAGACGAGATAAAACCATCATGCGTAAAACTAACGAGTGGTTTTTGGATTTGTTAAATGCTCTGATAGAAGTAACTGTGAAGGATCTTACATCATATGCTAGAAAAAAATATGAAGCTTTGATTACAATTCATGTACATCAAAGGTAAAGAGCAAATAGTTTTATAGGAAAATGTATAAAATATTTCATTCTAAAATGTAAAATGTATACTTTACTACATTTTTAATGTATAATAATTATATTTATTTTAAATACAAAATACAAAATATTGCAGAGATATATTTGACGAGTTATATCGTTTAAAAATTCGAAATGTACAAGATTTTGAGTGGCTGAAGCAAAGTAGATTCTATTATAATGATGATAAAGAACAAATTCTGATTAGAATTACAGATGTAGAATTTATCTACCAAAATGAATTTTTGGGTTGTAGCGAGAGACTCGTTATTACACCTCTCACAGATAGATGTTATATAACACTTTCACAAGCCGTTGGTAAACATTGAAAACATCTAAGTTTATATTGATAATATTATATTATGTTATTATTATGCTTATTATTTATATAGGTATGAATTTTGGTGGTGCACCAGCAGGTCCTGCTGGTACTGGAAAAACAGAAACTACGAAAGATATGGGAAAAGCATTAGGAAAATATGTTGTCGTATTTAATTGTTCCGATCAAATGGATTTTCGTGGTTTGGGTAGGATATTTAAGGGATTAGCACAAGCAGGTATTTGGGGTTGTTTTGATGAATTCAATCGTATAGAATTACCTGTACTCTCTGTTGCTGCTCAGCAAATAGCAATTGTGCTTAATGCAAGAAAGGAAAGGAAAACACATTTTCTCTTTAGGTAACATTGAAATAATATTTAATTGTACTTAAATCAAACCTTGATGTTAATGTTATTTACAGTGATGGTGAAACATATAAACTTAGTTACGAAGTTGGAATATTTATTACAATGAATCCAGGCTATGCTGGACGACAAGAATTACCAGAGAATTTAAAAATACAATTTAGAAGTGTAGCTATGATGGTCCCAGATAGACAGGTACGTTTTTATTAGAGTTTATGCATAGATTTTATTAATCCTGGTATCTTATATTTTGTTTTTATCCTTTTTAGATAATTATGCGCGTGAAACTTGCAGCTTGCGGCTTTTTACAGAATATCATGTTAGCACGGAAATTTTTTACATTATATGCTTTATGTGAAGAGCAGCTTAGTAAACAAGTGCATTATGATTTTGGTTTACGAAACATTTTGTCGTGTTTACGAACACTTGGTGCACAAAAGCGCGCACGTCCTAATGATTCAGAGGAAACAACGTTAATGAGAGTACTTCGGTATAATCAATTTATTATAGATGTAATAGAAATTATCTAAAATATAATAAACGTACTAATATAAATAATATTAAATTTTTTTCAGAGATATGAACTTATCGAAATTAGTAGATGAAGATGAACCATTGTTTATATCACTCATTGAAGACATGTTTCCAGGGATCAAATTAACGACACAAACATATAAAGAATTACAAAAAGGAATAGAAGATGCTACAGTTGATTTAGGAATAATGAATCATCCTGAATGGAATTTAAAAACTATTCAAGTAAGAAAGCAATTATTGTAGTAAATATGGTAATTACTAATACGTTAATAAATGAATATTTATTAACTATATTAATATATTTAGCTTTATGAAACATCTTTAGTTCGTCATGGTCTGATGGTGCTTGGTCCTACAGGAACTGGAAAAACTCGATGTATGTGGGCACTAATGAAAGCTCTAACACAAATGGGTATATCTCATAAAGAAGTTAGAATGAATCCTAAAGTATGCATAATACGTATTGTTTTAACATTATTATTTTTTTATAAATCTAAAAAGAGTTATGTAATTTATTATTTACTTTAGGCTATAACAGCATCACAAATGTTTGGTAAATTAGATGTTGCAACAAATGATTGGACAGATGGTATATTTTCGACATTATGGAGAAGATCTGTTCAAATGAAAAAAACTGAACATTTATGGATTGTGTTAGATGGGCCAGTTGATGCAGTATGGATCGAAAATTTAAATTCAGTATTAGATGACAATAAAACCTTAACTTTAGCTAATGGAGATCGCATAATTATGTCTTCAACTAGTAAATTAGTATTTGAACCAGATAATGTTGATAATGCATCACCAGCAACAATATCACGCATGGGAATGGTCTTCATTAGTTCTTCTGTATTAAAATGGCATAACATATTAGAGGTGACCTTTATTTGGAACTCAAGACTTTGCACATTGTGAATTATTAATATCTTTAGGCCTGGCTAAAGACGCGTTCAAGTCAAGAAGCGGACATATTACGTACACTATTTCGTAAAATATATGATGATGCTCTTAAATTTGTTTTAACAAAGCTTCAGGCAAAAATGACACTTTTGGAAGCACTTTATATACGTCAAACTACTGATCTATTAAATGGCTTGCTTACAAACAATGATAGTAAGTCCACACAAGAACAAGTATTATTTAATAAGACTGTAGTGTTTTGACATTTACTTTTTGTTTTATAATTTTCAGAAGTGTTAAATAATATCCATATAGAAAGATTATTCTTATTTTCTATTATGTGGAGTCTAGGAGCGGTGTTAGAACTTGAGGCACGTTATGCTTTACAAGAATTTCTTATAGCTCATAAATCGCATTGTCATTGGCCAACTGTCGAGGTTAGTATAAATATTTTTATTTTCATTTATTAAATAATATATTTATATTGATATATTGTAGGAGGATGAAACAATTTTCGAATATTTAGTATCCGATCAAGGATCTTGGATACATTGGAATGATATGGTTCCAGAATTTGAATATCCTTCAGATTATGTCTTGAAATATTATAAAATATTAGTTCCTAATGTAGATAATACAAGAACATTATTTTTAATTGATATAATAGCGAAACAAGAGAAAGCAGTTCTTCTAATTGGTAAAATAATATATCTTTATTTATAAGTGCCTTTATATTTCTTTTACATATCTTTTATAAAAAAAATATAATTAATATATAAATAACATATTATATTGTATATAGGAGAGCAAGGTACTGCAAAAACAGTTATGATTAAAAGTTATATGTCAAATTTTGATTCTGAATATCATCTTCAAAGGTCCTTTAATTTTTCATCAGCTTCTACACCCAATATGGTTCAGGTAATTACAACAAAAATACTAAATACAAATATTAATAATATTTACATGCAAATATAAATAAATATGTTTCCCTAGCGGGTATTTGAAAGTTATGTTGAAAAACGAGTTGGAAGTACTTATGGACCTCCTAGTGGACGTAAACTTACTGTTTTCATAGATGATATAAATATGCCTGAAATAAATGAATGGGGTGATCAAATAACAAATGAAATTGTTCGTCAATTAATGGAATACAAAGGATTTTATTCATTGGACAAACCTGGTGATTTCAGTACGATACAAGATATTATGATACTTGCTGCTATGATTCATCCAGGAGGTGGTAGAAACGATATACCACCAAGGTTAAAGCGACAATTTAATATTTTTAACTGTACAATACCATCTAATAAATCTATGGATGCTATTTTTGGTAAGCTTCATTATTTAAAATATGATACATAATTACATGTTATATATATATATTTATCATCTTTTTCTCTTTTATATATATTTAATATTCATTGTTTTTATTCAGGTAAAATTGGTCAAGGATACTTTTGCTTGACCAGATTTTCTGAAACTATTGTGAATTTTCTACCAAAATTAGTACCTCTAACACGAATTTTATGGCAAAAAACCAAAATAAAAATGTTGCCTACACCAGCAAAATTTCATTATGTTTTTAATTTAAGAGATTTGTCACGTATTTGGGAAGGTATTCTTAAAATTCAACAGGCCGAATGTGAATCTATTACAACGTTATTAAAACTTTGGGATCACGAATGCTCTCGCGTAATATCCGATAGATTTATAACTGCTGAAGATAATGAATGGTTTCATAATGCATTAAAGCAAACTGCAGAAGAAATTTTGGATTCAGATTTTCACCATTATGAAGATGTAGAAACATATTTTGTTAATTTTTTACGCGATCCTCCAGAACCAACGGGAGATGAACCAGAAGATTTTGTCTTTGAAGCACCAAAAATTTATGAGGAGATACCAAGGTGCATATGTGTATTAATTTATACAGAGTAAGGACTGTGTTTTATATTTAAGATGAATTTTAATATGGATGTATTAATTTATTTTATAGCTATGAAGTTGTTATAACAAGAGTTAAGCAAAATATGGAACAGTTTAATGAATACATACGTGGAATACATCTTGATTTAGTTTTATTCCATGATGCTCTTGTACATTTAATACGAATATCGAGAATACTTGGATCACCAAGGAGTCATGCAATGCTAGTAGGTGTTGGAGGATCTGGTAAACAAAGTTTAACAAGATTAGCTTCCTTCATTGCAGGTTTCACATTTTTTCAAATAACTTTATCTAGGTTAGTACTCTCTAATTTATAATCATTTTGTCTTTTTGTTAATTATATAATAAACAATCAATAAAAAAACAATATTTCTAGAATTTATAATGTGGCAAGTTTAATGGATGACTTAAAAAAATTGTATCGTGAAGCTGGCACATTTAGCAAAGGATTGACATTTATATTTACTGATAATGAGATCAAAGATGAAGCTTTTCTGGAGTATATAAATAATATTTTAAGTGTAGGCGAGATTGCTGGTCTATTTCCTAAAGATGAATTAGATGATATTTATACAACAGTAACACCACTTATGAGAAAAGATGATCCTAAGAGACCTCCACTACAGGATAATCTCCATGATTATTTTATAACGCGAGCACGAGATAACTTGCACATAGTTTTGTGTTTTTCACCAGTAAGATTTCACATTTATGCTATTAACTTTTGTCACTTAATTTTTATTCCAATATCCAACATAGTATTATATAATTTAGTATAGTCCATTTTTTAATATAATAAAACATTATAATTTTGTTTCTATATTATATAGGTTGGAGAAAAATTTAGATTACGTGCACTGAAATTTCCTGCACTCATATCTGGCTGTACAATGAATTGGTTTACTAAATGGCCAAAAGATGCATTATATCAAGTAGGTGAACATGTTTTGAATCCGTTCGAAATTCATTGTACTTCTGAAGTAAAACAACAATTAATTCAAGTAATGGGTGATATTCAAGATGATGTTAATGATATTTGTGTAGAATATTTCAATAGGTAATTACAAATTTACAGTTTATCATTTATTTATTATTAAGTTTGAATTTACCTAATAATTACTTTTGTTGTGATATCACAAAGGTACCGACGGCAAACATATGTCACACCAAAGTCATTTTTAGTATTTCTTACTGGTTATAAAGAGATTTATGAACAAAATTTGAATAATATTAATACGCTTGCCGTTCGTATGAGTAATGGTTTAAGCAAGTTAGTTGACGCTGCTATACAAGTTGATGAATTACGTAAAATATTAGAGAAAAATTTACAAGAAATCGCAGTAAAGAACATTCAAGTGGAAGCTGTATGTATTTTTATTAGAAAATTATTTTTATTTCTTATAATCATTAAAAGTTACATACTATTTTGTAGATAGTAGCTACTGTTAATGAGAAGAAAAGTGAAGCAGAAACAGTTAAAGCAACAGTACAGGTAACAAAAAATCAAGCTGAAGCACTATTGAAGGTGATTGCTGCAGATAAATTAGTAGCAGAAAAAAAATTGAAAGCTGCGGAACCCGCATTATTAGAAGCTGAAGCTGCACTACAGGTATTCAAAATATCAAATTACTGCAGTTAAATATTATTTCAATTATAACATTTACATGTACAAAGATATAAAATATATTTTTTAGACTATAAAAGCATCTGATATTGCAACTGTACGCAAATTAGCCAAACCACCCTATTTAATTACTTTGATTATGGATTGCGTGTTGATATTATTTGGAAAAAAATTAGAACATGTTAAGCCAGATCCAGAACATCAATTTTTTATAGCCTCTTGGACTGAAGCATTTAAAGTACATAACTAATAATTATGATATGTAATTATTTGTATATAATGTTGTTATCTTGAAATTTATTTGTGTAGGTTATGACTGATACTAGATTTTTGTACAACTTGCAACAATTTCCTAAAGATAATATTAATGGAGAAATTGTAGATTTAATGTATCCATATTTAAATTACCCTTTATATACATATGAAGCTGCAAAGCAAGCCTGTGGTAATGTAGCTGGTCTAATACAGTGGACTATTGCAATGGTAGCCTTTTATGGAATAAATAAAGATGTACTTCCATTAAAGGCAAATTTAGCCATACAAGAAGGAAAGTATGAAAAAGCTAATCGAAATTTACGTCAAGCAGAAGCTTTATTAAAAGAAAAAGATGAAGACTTAAGACAAGTGCAGAAAGAATATGATGCTGTGATGGAAGAAAGACAGGTAAACACAATGCTAACATGTGTTGTCTGTGGCGTTAAATTTATAATTACACATGTCTACTGTTTATTTTTTTCAGATAATAGTTGATCAAGCTGAAGCATATCAAGCAAAAACTGATACAGCAACTGCTATGATTGAAGGATTGTCTGGTGAAAGAGTAAGGTGGACGGAACAAGTAGCTATGTTTAAATCAGAAATCGAGCGACTCGTTGGAGATGTTGTAATATTAACTGGATTCCTTTCCTATTGTGGCCCATTCAATCAAGAAATTCGTATTTTGCTACAGCAAAAGTGGTTTGATTTCCTTCGGGATAAGGACATTCCATGTTCTAAGACTATAAACATTGTTGATGTATTGACTGATACAGCAACAGTAAGATTTATTGATTTATATTATATTTGTTATTGCGTTTAATTTGAATGCATATAACATTAAAACAATATGTTACTTCATGTAGATAGGAGAATGGAATTTGCAAGGTTTACCTACTGATGAATTATCTATTCAAAATGGTATAATTGTGACAAAAGCAATTAGATATCCACTTTTAATTGATCCACAGTTACAAGGTAAAGCATGGATTAAAAACAAAGAAAAGGATTTTGAGTTACAAGTGGGTATTGTTATAATTATTTGAATATGTATGCACATATACAAAATAAAAGTTTATATACACTTTTTTTACTAAACAATACATTTCTCATTGTAGGTAACACTATTATCTCATAAATACTTCAGAAACCATTTAGAAGATTCTGTGTCTCTTGGACGGCCATTACTTATTGAGGATGTAGCAGAAGAATTAGATCCTGTTCTAGACAACTTATTGGAAAAAAATTTTATAAAGATAGGAACTACTTATAAAGTAATAAAATTATATTTTTATAGAATTTATTTTTATATTTATGTTTATATTTTGTATATAATATATTGCTATATTTTTATTTATATATTTTAATAATTCAGAATCTTTTTATTCTTGTTTTATTTTAGGTTAAATTAGGTGATAAGGAAGTAGATATTAGCAAAGATTTTAGACTTTACATTACAACAAAGTTCCCAAATCCTTCATATAATCCAGAAGTGTTTGCACGTGTTTCAGTAATCGATTTTACTGTAACAATGAAAGGTACAATTTTTATTATTATGTATATTGGCAGATCTTTACAATTGTAATTTACCTATATTTAGAGTAATAATTACATAATCTTGACAGGTCTGGAAGATCAATTATTAGGAAGAGTTATTTTAACAGAAGAGGAAGAATTAGAGACTGAAAGAGTACAGCTAATTGCAGATGTAACTGCTAATAGAAGAAATATTAAAGAATTGGAAGCAAATCTTTTACATAAATTAACAACAGTTCAGGTGAATTTATTTGTCATTATTTATTTTTATGCTTACATGTTATAGCAAATAAATATTTAAATAAATATGAATATGTTAAAAGGGTCCCTTGATCGAAGATGTAGAGTTAATGACGGTATTAAATACAACAAAAAAAACTGCTGCAGAAGTTAATGAGAAATTAAATATAGCAAGAGAAACAGAAATTAAAATAGATGCAGCTCGTGAAGAGTACAGACCAATTGCTACTCGAGGAAGTGTATTATACTTTTTAATCTGTGATATGTCACATGTTAATTCTATGTATCAAACATCTCTTGTACAGTTCTTGGAACGTTTTGATATTTCAATGGCACGGTTAGTTTCATTTATGGATGATATGATGTAGAAGAATACAAGATGTATTAAAAGTAAAAATGTATAATATGTTTCAGATCTGAAAAGAGTCCTGTTATTCACAAAAGAATTAATCATGTTATAGAATATCTAACATATGAAGTGTTTAAATACAAAGCTCGGGGTTTATATGAAATACACAAATATATGTTCAGTTTATTAATGACATTGAAAATTGATCTTCAACGTGGAAACATAACTCACGAAGAATTTGAATTTTTTATTAAGGGCGGTGCAGCTTTAGATTTAAAGACTGTTCAACCAAAACCTTGTAAATGGATTACAGACGTAACATGGTTACATTTAGTTGCATTATCAGATTTGAAACAATTTCAGTATATATTAACACAAGTGCCAGCTTCTGAAAAACTTTGGAAGCTTTGGTTTGATAAAGATGCTCCAGAAGAAGAGACTATACCGGATGGTTATCATATTTTAGATACGTTCCGTCGTTTACTTATTATAAGGTTTTTATATTTATGGACTTCTATAATTTTGTATTTATAATTCAGAAAAAATATATAATCTCTCTAAAAAGAAATTCTTTTCAGAGCATGGTGCATGGATCGAACTCTTTCACAATCTCGTAAATATATAGCAAGTTCTTTAGGTAGCCGGTATGCAGAAGCAGTTATTACACTTCTGGATGTGATGCATAGTGAATCACGACCTGATACACCCATGATCTGTTTTCTGAGTATGGGGTCAGATCCTAGTCCAAGCATTGAACAATTAGCAAAAAATATGGAAATTTTGTGCAAAAGTATTTCAATGGGACAAGGACAAGAAGTGCACGCTCGAAAATTGCTCAATAGCGCTGTAACCGATGTACGTTGAATGTTATAAAAGTATTTTATGTTGTAATTATTTCGCTAAATACGAATCTATTTGATTCAATTTTTTAGGGCTTTTGGGTGCTCTGTCAAAATTGTCATTTAGGTCTAGATTATATGAATGAAATGGTTGCTTTTATTTTGGAAATGCAATCTCCTCACCCTGACTTTCGTATATGGATTACAACAGAACCACATCCAAATTTTCCTATTTCTCTTTTACAAATGTCTATCAAGTATACATTTGAGCCACCACAAGGTTTGTTATCTTTTTCATCCCATTAACAATATTTTAATTATTTAATTAATTTTTATTATAGGAGTAAAAGCCGGTTTAACAGCTACATACAGTGCAATGAATCAATTGATGTTAGATCAATGTGATGTTGTTCAATACATACCATTAATATATACAGTGTCATTTTTGCATACTGTAGTACAAGAAAGACGTAAGTTTGGTCCACTTGGATGGAATATACCTTATGAATTCAATACTGCTGATTGGTTAGCATCATGTATGTTCATGAACAATCATTTGAATGATTTTGATCCCAAACGTGGTATAAGCTGGCAAACTGTTAGGTATATTTACAAAATTTTAACAAGTTATAATGTGTAATAATATTTTATGCTTTTTGCAGGTATATGATAGGTGAAGTACAATATGGAGGTCGAGTCACAGATGATTACGATAAACGGTTATTGAACACATTTGCAAAAGTGTGGTTTTCAGATGCACTATTTACTGAAGATTTTGAATTTTATAAGGGGTATCAAGTATTAAATTACAACAATATTGCTGAATATTTAAAGGTAATAGACTCTATGGTATCGATAGATCCTCCACAAGTTTATGGACTTCATTCAAATGCAGATATTACGTTAGTAATTGATTATAGTTCTAAAATATGTATAAAAAGCTTATTTTGATATAAATATATTTGTGTTAAAATAGATATCAAAGTAATACTACACAAGCTGTGTTAGATACTATAATATCCATTCAACCAAAAGAAGCTGGTGTGGGTAGTGGTGAATCTCGAGAAACGGTTGTTACTAGACAAGCAAAAGATATGTTGGACAAATTACCATCACCATATGATTTTTTTATAGTTAAGGAAAGGTTTGCAAAGTCATATTTTTCTCTTAATATTGTGAAGTAATATCTTCCTCTTATATATCAAATTATGTTTTATGATTTTTTAAGACTAAATATAATGGGTATAACTCAACCTATGAACATCTTTTTGAAACAAGAGATAGATAGAATAAATGTTGTCATTGTACTGTTAATCACTATGCTAAATGATCTATTGTTAGCTATAGAAGGTGTGATAATTATGAATGAGGTAAAATTTATAATATATTATCTTTTATTTTTATATAATATAATGAAAATAAATAAATAAATGAATATAAATCCACACAGCAATTAAGAGATACTTTCGATAATATATACGATGCAAGAATACCTGATATTTGGAGAGTTCGATCATGGGAATCTTCGACGCTTGGGTTTTGGTTCACAGAATTATTGGAACGAAATCAACAATTTTCTACTTGGTTATTTACTGGTAGACCTATGAGATTTTGGATGACCGGATTTTTTAATCCTCAAGGTATAGTGGTTTATTTAGATTAAATATGTAATGGTAATTGCGTGTACTGCAATAACATATTTCTAATTGTTTTTATAGGATTTTTGACTGCTATGAGGCAAGAAGTAACACGTGGTCACGAGGGTTGGGCATTAGATAACGTAACTCTGCATAATACTATTATGCGTTATTATGCCGAAGATATTAAATCTCCACCAGATGTAGGTTTCACATTTTAAATATTTATAAGAATATATCATTTTTTTCTGTTTCCTTCTAGGAAGGTGTGTATGTCATTGGACTAATTTTAGAAGGTGCTGGATGGGATAGAAGAAATAATATGCTTTGTGAGTCAGCAAATAAAGTTCTCTATGTTAACATGCCAGTTGTTTATATTTTTGCCCTTTATAATAAACCAGACAAAGATCCCAAATTATATGAAGTAAGTAATATATTTTGCAAAACTCTTCATAAATATAATGATGGAAATATTATTTTTATAGCAATAATAATAAAAAGTATATGGTTTTAAATAAGTTAGTACAGTTATATGTACATTTTAATATACTATTTAATAGTGTCCTCTGTATAAGAAGCCACAAAGGACTTACAATCTCTTGGTTACACCACTTTGGCTGCAGACCAACAAACCTCCTGAACATTGGATTTTACGTGGAGTAGCGTTACTTTGCGATAATAAGTAATGAAAAATTATATGATTACCAGTGATATTAAATAAATTAGTGGTATTAATAATAGTAGTATCAATAATCAATTAAATTATATTAATAAATTGTGTCATTACTTGATAATTATTTAATTATATTTAATATAAAAATGATAAAAAATTTCATTATATTGTAATCAAGTTTCGCGCTTTCGAACACTATGGCCACTAATACAAAAGATTTCGAAGGGAAAGAAAGAAATTCGTGTATGATCATACTCGAATCTCTTCGCTCGCATAATGCTCATACGTTTTAGTTGTCTCGTGTTCTTTTCTTTCTCTTTTTACCTCTACCTCTTGACCTCATTATATCTTCGAATCATATTTGTCTAGATGTACGCGATATTTAACGGTTTCTATGGAAACTTTTCTTAGAACCGATCGAATCATTAGCGTAATTTAAAAGTGTGTAAAATAAACTTTTCTAAATAATTGAAAATAAAACATTTATCGAACGATAATTACTTAACAGATTAAGTGCACTTACTTTTTTTATACTTTTTAAAATATTTAAGAAAGCGCTAATTACATTAGTTCGAATTTATTATGGAGTTGTTTCTCATATTTTCACTTAGGAAAAAGTAAACTGTTGTCAGGATTTTTAGTACGTTAGTTATATTTATATTTCGTAATTAATTTGGATTTCGTAACAGAATAATCAGAATAATAAGAATATTGGATAATATGGATAATCAGAATATCGAATAATCACAATTATTCAGTTTTTATGAATGACCACTTGGTTTGTTTTATGCCTTCGTTATAGCGAAAAGCGTTCGCTCACCGTAACTTTTGATAGGTATGGAATTTTTCCTTCTTTCTTTAAATTCTGCAAAAATTATAGAATTTGAAAAATGTATATGTGCCTCTATGTATCAGCCGCGACCAGTCGGATGGTAAAACCGAAGGGATACTCGAAACGACAGAGATATCTCAAACATGAGTTATCTTTTTTTACAATTTTTGTATTTTCCCATTGTCTTCGTGTAAACGTTTTATTAATGATGGCTTTTATTTGTTTAATATACAGGGTGAATTTTTTGAATCAGAACATTTAAATACTTCGAAAAGAACGCATTTTTAAAAAGAAAGTTTTAAATAAAAGTTGTTTGGTTTTAAAGGGCCAACAAAAGAAAATGTGTCGGTTATCGGATACAAGAAAAATATGAACATGAAATTTTAGGAATTAAACTAAAATTCGACTGCAGCGTTAACGCTTAATAGAAATGTTCAAATCTAATCTAAACAGATTTTTTTTTGGCTTTAAATTCTCCACAAAATCATACAAAATTATATAAAAATATGATACACGAACACCATAGGAATATGAAAAACATATTTCTTATGGTAAC
>OU427001.1:3550790-3695790 GCA_911387935.1 Dolichovespula saxonica
GGAAAGTGGTACTCGTAGAGAAATAGAAAGAGACACTCTCGGTGATCTTATTGCCCCTTTGCCGTTCCGCCATCTACGTCATTCTTTTTCTCGCGTACTCTTCCACACTGCCATGCTAGCAGGCCGCGTCCAATAAAAGCCTCACAACAGGAGAAGCGCTAGGAAGGTTTTCTCTTTTTTGGGTGAAAAACAGTGCCAAGGGTAGGAAGAGACCATAGCTCGTAGCACCCAACAGCGGCACCGACTCATTCTCGCGGTCTCGCAAATCATTCGAGTTGGTCTTACATTCTCAGCAAAGAGTTAGAAATATTCGTCGTGTTCCTTACTTTAGTTGTGCTTTCATCTATACTTTAAGTATGGAAACTTACAAGTATTTTCTCTTAAAGTTATAACTGTTATCAATTTATTCGGAAGATTAAAGTTAGTGTGTGTAGGAAAATGATCGACCGAAGGATACCGTATTATAGTTCATCGTTGCGAAATATCTCCCAGTCGTATATAAAGAATCATATCACATAGTAATAACTTCCTTCGGGAAAAGGAGAAGAAGAGAACGAGGGTTGCGTCTGGGTTGCGATCCTCGCTAAAAGATATTTCAAAGGAGATGAAGGAAGTAAACTAAGCGGGGTTGGCTCTTGTCGTTGATAGTATTCCATACAATTCATCCGCGAATTTTTCGGTAGCGGGCTGGCTGGGTAGTCTCGAATGTATAGGACGAAGAGAGAGAACGGGACAGAAAGGAAGAGATAGATAGATAGATAGATAGATAGAGAGAGAGAGAGAGAGAGAGAGAGAGAGAGAGAGAGAGAGAGAGAGAGAGAGAAGGAGAGAAATAGAGGGGAGGAAGAGGCTGAAAGGTGAAGATCTTACGAGGGTGAGGAAGACGTAGTTGTAGTTGGGGGGTGGTTGATATAAAGGCGAGAATAGGCGGGACAGACGGAGAGGAGAGAAGAGCCACCGTTGACGTTCGTATGCGTTGTACGCACGCGTAAGAGAGAAAGAGAGATAGTGAATCAGATAGAGAAACAGAACGGAGAGAGAGGAAGAGAGAGAGAGAGAGAGAGAGAGAGAGAGAGAGAGAGAGAGAGAGAGAAGCAGGGAGGGTCTGGATGCGTCTGTGAAATTCAACCAAGCTGTTCCGCTGGTAATAATGGACGAGAGGCAAGCGTTGAAATGCAAATTAGAGAGCGGGTCGCGGACAGCTTGATACATGTGCGGGGATTGTGGTTTCGCGCGACGCACAACGCCGCCTATATTTGTGGAATAAAGGAGTTTGTTTTGGAGTTTTGCTCGGTGCGGGGGATATTATATAACGTCGGTGGGTTACAACATCGGTACGCTGACTCACCTGTATATCATGTGTGCCAGGATGGTCATTTCCCTTGTTTTTTCTTTTCTTTTTCTATCTCATCTTCTCTTTCTATCTCTCTCTCTCTTTTATTTTTGGATTTTGTTATAGTCTTTCACTTTTGTGAATGATCGTTTATCGTAACATGTAATGCATGTTACAATGCAATGTTATTCTACGTTGAAAGGGTGGAAAAGAGGTGTTAGAATGGTAGAGAGGGGGAGGGAAAGAGAGAGAGAGAGAGAGAGAGAGAGAGAGAGAGAGAGAGAGAGAGAGAAAGAAATTGTTCGAAAAAGGTATCCCAGAATGTTCGTGACAACTTAATGCCATAAAGATTTCTCGATTTTGTGGAAGGTCCGAGTTACCGCGGGCTAAGTAATCGCAAATTGGCTGCGGTGTTTCCTACAATTTTTTCCGTAAGCTCGTTACGGTGCTATCGATTTTTGCGGTGAATTACGAGTTCGCGAGGGCGTAGTCGAGAGAGTGGCGCTCGTGAATACGTGTATACCACTCGTGAGGGGAAACGAGAAGGGACGAGTGAAAGAGAGAAAACGAACGAGAAACGGCCCTTGCCCGCAGTTACAAGCAAGTGAAATTCACGCTTTCTTCTTTGTGTGCGAGTCGATACGCGCTACGGAATCGAGTACGAAATAAACACGAGAATCCGTTTCATTGGGAAACGTTTGTTCGTGTTCCATCAAAGTTTTTTAGGCTAATCCGAAGCTTTCTAATAAATCTAATGATTTATTAAAAGTTATCCCGAGTTTTGCGGCAGGTCGTCTAACATTAAAACTTTTTTTTTAAGCTGTACAAATATATATATATATATATATATATATATATATATAATATTTATTAACTTGCTAATATTGTCTTAAAAAAGCAATTTATTTTAATTATAGGTACGTATATACAATGGTTTTTTTGGTTCAACATACACGATTAGTTTACCTCGTAAATAAAATGTTAAATAGAAGAAGCAAGACAAGGCAAGACGAAACTACTAGTAATATTCGTTGAAGGTTCAGCCGAAGCTCGTCTCGTGCTCGTCGCGTGATCGATGAAGACGATCTTGTGACCTATGCTGCATACTATACGACAACCCAACGAAATAGATTTTCTACGCTACGCTACCATAGGTAATTTATAAAATCGTAAATATCAGCAGCTACGGTTGGTGAATTTGCAAACGTTCGTCTCCTTCTTCCTCTTAAATTTATTGTTATGCTAACATAACGTGAAAGTCTTTTGGCGTGAGCTTTCCTGAGACGAGCTTCCGATTTCCGTATCAAACGGTATATTCTTTCCCCGTTTAACGTTTTTCAAGCATCTCGGAAACGTTATTTCGTTCTCTCGTTCGTTTTATTTCTATGAGTTTCTAGATGATTTTAGATTCGATTAGAAACGCACGAGCTTTCTTGCGCTCCTTCACTCCATTGTGAAGTTAAGTTGATCGATATGCTTCATGATCGACATCCGAATTATTTCGAAAGTATTATCGATCGATGTTATATTCTATGTTCAGTGGTTTTAGCGAAAAGCGAAGAACGAAAGAAAGAGAGGAAGGGGGGAAGGGAGAGGAAGAAAGAGAAAGAGAAAGAAAAGGAGAGACAGAGAGAGAGAGAGAGAGAGAGAGAGAGAGAGAGAGAGAGATAGAGAGAGAGGAAGAAGAAGAAGAAAAGAGGAAAAGAGAGAAAGAGACAATGGTCGTAAAAGTTTCCATTAACAGCTTTTATCCTTGCTTTTATACTGGAATAATGCTGAATTTTCAAGCGATCGTTTCGAGTGCTCGAGTGCCTAACGATATGCCAAAGATTACTGAATAATTCGAATGCAGAAATGGAAAAAATTATGACGTCCTTCGATTCTACGTTATCTTTTTTAACGCTTCGTTTTTCGATTTATTATATATTTACAGAAATAAATTTGTAAACAATATATGTTGGAAAGAGCGTTGAAGCTAACATTCAACATACCCTTTATACATTCATAAACGTTTGCTTTTGGAAGAAAAAATATTTAAATCCCAATAGATAAGAAATAAAAAGTTCGCGCTATGAAGATGAATGTGTGTACGCATATTATCGACATCTTTGACGTCCTCGCAAACTCATGTCTTTGCTCTCAACTTTTTGTTGTTGCGATAAGAATGAAAAACAAGCTACACGTGGGTGAGTGTAGTGATGGTAATACAACGATATCTATTCTTCGTAAACTCTTTTTAAAGTAAAAAATAATGATTTTGAAATAAAATTTGTGAATTTTTCGAATAATGCTCGGCATTCTATAAAAAAATGAATCAGTGACGATTTTCGAATAAAATTGCAAACTCAGTCTCAGATGAAAATTGATTAAAATATTTTTAATGCGATTATTGAAAATAAAATTCGCGAAATATGAACGATGTAGAATCGCAAACGGGAGATGGAGAATAGAGTATCATATATATATATATATATATATATATATATATATATATATATATATATATATATATATATATATATATATATAAAATACATAATATATATATAATATATATATATATATATATACATATATATATATATAGAATATTATATATATATATATTATTATATATAAGCATACAGAGAAGAAAATTGTTCAATATCAGCTTATCTTTGAGAATGAATCGAGCAGAGAAGACGTGAGATTGCAAGTACAGAAGAATTAATATCATGCAAATCAGAATTGTAGATATATATTTATATTATGTATCCATATGTATACTGGCGTAAATAGTTATCAATAAATCCTTTTCTCGTCATTACATGAGCGTGCAACAATATGTATGCATACCTACCAGCAATCAATAATAACACAGTCGATTTCACACCAATAGGAAAAAGTCGTCTTCCTTTTATTCCATTCATCTTACTTTATTATTACTCTGTTCGTAGAGAAAGAAATATGATTGTGTGTTGCAAATGTTTTATACATATCAAAAGTAAGACACATCTCCACAAGCACAGATTTTGGGGAAGTAAGGTTCTTTATTCATTATCCTAATAATGATCGCCTTTAAAAAATCGACAATATTTATAAGAATTAAAAGTCTAATGTAGTTTGTTGACTCATCAGTATTAAAGTTCTATAGTTCGGATGTGACTTTCATGTTTTCTAAAGTCGTTTTTTTTTTTATTATATTCATTGTTTGGATTATTTAGTCTGAGAATGACATTTTAGATAAGTACCAAAAAGAAAAGAAAATAACAAATATGTAATAAGTGTATAAGACTTTCTCGATTGATCGTCATATTTAAAATATATGAATCGCACAATTGTTATTTTTTTTTTTTGTATAATAGGACAAGATTAAAGAAAATGAAATATTCTTTTACACAGTGTAAACTCGACTAGTGCGTTTTTATTGACTACCGGTTTACATATTTAGGATTGATTCTATCTCATCTCGTCGTTATGCAATTAATTACTAATACCTACTACCTCATAAAATCTCCTCAACGAAGCTTGACCGAAATCAAACGGGAGTGCGATTGACAGACCGTAAGATAGCAAATCCTCTTGGAGCAGGCACCTTTGGCACGAGGTACGTAGATATCGTGCCAATTACTGTGGCTAGCACACAGAGAAACCTCGAACCGTGAGTTATGCACTCGAACGCATTACCATGTGCCGCTGCAGGAATCGTTGGCACGCGCTTTAGTCGTCGTAGATTAACGCGATCCTAAGCCGTTTCTTCCTCGTTAAATCTATGCGGCTACAAAACCGTAATTGCGTCGCTAACGTGATTCTCCCTGTGAGACGATGTAATTGGAGTATCGTGCGTAAATTAAAAAGAATTATTTAAACTCGGTTTCGTGTTGTCGTATATAGAATTACATCGAATAATATTAAGAATAATTATTCTTCAACGAAATAGTGAAATATTATGTAAGATGTCGATGTAAGATGTACGATGTAATGATCATATTCGTACGTATGTATTTACGCAACTATGTGTAGAACCGAACAGCTATTCATGCTGAGTATTCAGGTTAGCATCCAATTCTTGTTTATTTTACAAACACGAACATGAATGAATATCTTGTATAGATATATTTTAGAAATTTGATTCGTAATAAAGTCTTTTGCATGTAAAATAGATCTTATTTATGGGATAACGGTTACGAACGGATTTTTGTTAAAGGAAAACATTAAAATACATACAGAAATGCATATAAAATTGTATACAACTTGAGAATTTAATTTAATACATAAATATCGTCTTGTATTCCTACGCTGTCCATCTTTCTGATCAAGGTTATTCTCTTAAGATGATAGGGTTACAAGAAGAAATACAAAAATCGCACGTCCGTTTGTTGCACTCGACATATTTCATGACACATTAACATATTATACTTGAGCGTACATTCTAGGACAAAAAGCATGTTTGCTCGTCAGCTTTACCAGACGTTAAGCCCATCCCTCTTTGTGTGTCAACTTAATGCCACTTCAGCCCCGGTGGAACCCCTCATCGTGGTCTCTATACCACTTGACTTGCTTTCTCTTTCTCTCTTTCTCTCTCTCTCTCTCTCTCCATCTCTCTCGCTCTCGCTCTCTCTACCTCTCTCTCGCTCTCGCTCTCTCTCTCCCCTCTCTCCTTTCTTTTTCTCCTTGTATCCATATCTATTTCTTTTTCTATTTGTCTTACCTTTTTCCAACTCCCTATCTTCTATCTTTCTTTCTATCGCCTGGAATCTTTTCCTGGACTTCTCCGCTTTCTCTCCATAAACTGCTTTCACGTTCTATCTTGCCTTTTCGTTTATCTATCTTTCTCTTTCTCTCTTCTATACTTTGTCATCCCCATTTCGATATAACAGGGTAAAATGGTGGTAGTTTCACATTAGACGAATAAACGCCGACGAGCCATTTCTCCTACGTCACTTTGTTTCTCTCTATCTCTCTCCCTTTCTCTCTTTGTCTTTCCTTCTCTTCTATTTTCCTGATCGAACTACGAAAGACAAGTAATAAATAAGCCATGGATTTAGAACTAGATTTCTATGTCTTTTAATTTCCTAACGTTCAGAGACATTTTTATGGCAGTGGCAGTGGCAATGGCATATTGTTATGTTGACAAAAAATTTCAATGTGCAGATTATTTCGACAATGTTCTTTTTTTCGCACTTACTCTTATAAATCTTACGACATATGTAGCTATAGAAGTCTTGTTAAGCAAACGGAGCGGTATACGTCGGTACATCCTCCTCTATTCCAACTTCAAATTCTATAGGCGTCTAATGCGTATTTTACCATCAAGAACGACGAGAATTTCTCTACGCGAAATATTTTGAATGATAGCATAGCATATCATAATGTTATAGTTCTAGTTGTCTGAAGTTGTTGAAACTATTGAAATGACGAAAAACAACAAGTTATAATGATTTAAATAATACATATTATTCGTGAAGTGAAGAAATTCTCTGTATTATATAAAAGAGAATGAAGGTATGAGCATCGATTGAACGTATATAGAACGGATAGGATAGTACGTATATAAAACGATAGGAAATTTATCGTTTTTATTAATATTTTCATTTTAATTCAAACTGATTTATCTTTGTTATTTAATTATAAGAGACTTTATATGGTATATTATTGCAATATGTTCGTTTTGATGAATATAACAAAATATAGGCAATTTTCGATTTCATTGATCGAAACTCGATTCAAAACATAAAAAGAGAGAAAAAGTGAGAGAGAAAGAAAGAAAAAGAGAGAGAGAGAGAGAGAGAGAGAGAGAGAGAGACAGAGAGAGAGAGAGACAGACAGACAGAGACAGAGAGAGAGAGAGACAGACAGACAGAGACAGAGATAGTAACGTGCATTTCAATTATGTGGACCTTTTTGTTCGCCAGTTAATTTTAGTTCTCAAAGCTCTGAGCGAGGTGTACTACGCGTACGAAATTTATCTTCACTTGAAAACTCGACTGGAAACAATAACCGTGTTAAATGGCGTTTTTCACGGGAGCAACAAAAATTGGGAATTGCACGAACGCGGACGATAGATACGCATATCGAAAGAAAAAGTAAAAAGGTCGATACCTTATTGTATTGCATTTTGGGATATCAGTAAATAAACGTTAACCGTTGTTATCGATATCAGTGATTAACGTAATCAAAATTGGTATATATCCAGGCTGTCAAGTTATAATATTTAGTTCATTATTTATTTAATTTTGAATTGAATTTTGGAAGGCAAAGAGAGAGAATGCTTCGATTGCAGTATTAAAGCAAAACAAATATTTTCAATCCCTTTTGTAATATTATGCATACATGCTTTATATCGGCGCCATTGTGAATATTGATTTTTTCTTGTTTATTGACCACTCTATAGCAAGATAATAGAACTAAAACGAGCGACTGAGACTGTTCAAGCGGCTGAGTTCTCAGCATAACCCAGCTCAAAGTGAAAACGTTTTAAGTGAGCAGTGTCGATCTTTTAACGGCGAATCAAAGTTGCTAGCACTTCATCCCTCGGGTTATATTCGCGAGAAATTTGCACCTCAATTGCATACGCTCTTTTATTCATTCGTGCCATCCGTTCGCTACGGTTTTAACACTATCGTCCTAGATTCTATCTCCACACTTTTCGCAAAATTAACTGCCGTCAGCAGCGTGGACATTTTATAAAGGTCAAAGCCCTTTACTCCCTCTCTTCGGTGAGAATCCATTTTGAATATCCTGAATGCAAGGTAATTCTTCGACGACAGGAAATTACCGTTGCTCTAACTTTTTATTCTACTGACTGATTAGCGAGTTCATTTTTATTATTATATTCCTACTTTATTTTACGACGAAAATATCTACGATATATTAAGAATATAAGTTTACTAAGTCATATCAAGTGAGTTCGAGTCGTAAAGGTAACTAGAAGACTTTTAACAAGTCGAAAAATATCGTTTGAAATTCCTTGTAAGGTGAAACGAGACTGCAGTGTTTCTGTCAAACTACGTCCATGGTAATAATTCGAGGGAAGCATGGAAGGTATACGTACCTTGAATATAGCCATCACCTGACGAACATTTCGAATGAAAGTCGTTGAACCTTTTATTTTCTTAGTCCTCAATGCCTTCAGTATTTTGCGCTCGCATTTCTTCAATCGTAAAATCAAATATTACCCGAAAAGGATTTCTCGCTTCGATTTAATCTTAAAAATATCCCTTACGATCAATATCGGACGTAGACTTGTTACTATATGTTAAAAGGAACAAATGAAAAATGTCTAATACGCATTAATGTATCATGTATACCGTATATGTAGCAACATTTTTTCCCATGTTATACGGAACAATAGAGGACATGTACTGTACATATTATCCTCATGCGTATATTTTAATATTACTCGAAATATGTAAATACGGAAGTCGGAGCGAATCGCATTGAAATTTCATGTCGGTATATACTAACCTGGATATCATTCCGTATCTTCCGAGCGCTACTGCAGTGAAAAGCAAAAATGATTTTCCGTACGTTGCTACGAAGAAGCGAAGAATACACTGGCGTAGCGTAATGCGAAAACGATTTCAAAGACGTAACTGTGAAGTCAGACGAAATCTTTCGACGGGGACCGCGTGCGATATTAAGGGCGCGCAAAAGGGAAGAAACGATAGAATTTTTTTGAAATTATAGAAATAAGAAGTTCAAACGAAAGTGGTTATACTACGATCGCTTTCGCAAATCGATCTTGGTAAATGGTCGGCGGACGACCCGACGAAATTTCAAAGTTGGTGCTGGCTGCGTTTGCCATCGAAGTTTATCGTTCTATCTCTTTCTTTCTCTTTATCAACGGTGACGATGGCGGCAGCGATGGCAAAAGGTTAACGCAATTTAGCAGTTCTCGTTGACAATATTTTACCGAGGGAAAAATACTCAGTGATCTCGCGAACTCCAGACTTCCCCGGAATCGTGAATCATATTTCGCGTCTGGAAACGACGTACACGCGACGTTTCCACATTTTATGACGATCGATCGTACGAACGCGAGCCTCGCGAAGCGTCACACAGTTCGTAGTTCGAATTTCTCTCTCTCTCTCCTCTTTCTATGGTTGCAGCCTTATTTCATTTCCATGCAGCCGTGGGGAGGACGCCCGTTAACTTTTAACGGTCGGTTAATGCGACATCGCATCCTGCACTTTAATGGCTTCTACGAACGCGTTCGCAGAAGGTCAGGAAACATCTCGCACGACGTATAGCCAACTATCGTATAACCACACTCACAGAAGCATTCCACGTTAAACATTATTCGAAAGAGTAAACCGTCGCGACGAAAGTGAGAGAACATCCTGAGATTAAACGAAACAGAATCGCTGGCTTGAAGTACCTACGCGTAAAATTGTTTTCATTAGAATCGTTTTCTACTTATACCGTACTGTAACATTATAACTTTTTCATGTCGAAAAAGAAATAATCACGATAATATCGTCGACAAAGGGATATAATACCAGTCGTTTTAAGAATTACGACGAGATTTATTATAAGATTTCATTGGACATTTTATCGTCGAAAGAAAAAGTGTGTTACTTTGGAATGTGAAAAAAAAGTTGTCATGTATGCACGTAACAAACGCATCGACTCGTAATATTAAAGTAAGATCATCCATCAAAATATTCGCGAACTTTGACATGATTCGGAGGGCTACCTTAAGGGTTAACGCAAAGTTATGTTATACGTATGTTATTGTATGTAATATCTACGTACTACGAGAATATATTCGCATAGTAATGCCGAACACGCACGTTTGACAAATTCGACGGCGAGCGGTAACGGTGCGTAAGAATCAGCCATACATACGCTGATAAGTTTCAGCATGTTCTAGAGCATAAGTCATATTTATGAGCCTCGGAGAAACGTTGCGTTTTACGTGAATATTTTTCTTCTACTTCTTGACATCGCCCTACGGTTACGCGATCTTACAAGCGTACATATTTTGTATTTAACGAATAAACGTAAGATAATTAAGGATAATATTTATCGTCGTTCGTACGATTATAGATGCGAATATTTGTGTTATTCTTTCCTCAATGGAATTTTAGCAAATAAGTAAATATTTGATGATAATTAAAAGACTCCCTCTCATAGGTTACTAGAGAACTTCGTTATTGATACGAAAAGATCGGAACGTTGTGAAGATGGATTTAAAGGGGACCTATTCCTCTAACAAGATTGTTCCTTCGCCATTTCTTTATGGTTCACCCGACCCTCCTTCTTTGCATAAAATTTTCGTATAATCCAATTCCTTTTCCTCCTCTCTTTCTTCAACTCATCGTCCCACATATAACTAGACATTTCCAGCACTGGCCAATCTCTTATCACGAGAATCATTAAAGCTAATGCTATTAATCATATTACGAATCGTCGTTATGTAAATGTAACAACGATCATTATTATCATCGGTGATTACATTTCTTGTCAAGTGGCGAGATTCTGTTTAGAGAGTATAACGTTTGATTTCTTAACGGATGAAGGACTGAAAGGTTTTTAATTCGTTTCTACTTTCTCTTTCGAACGTCAATGATGTAAGGCAAATACCGACTGTTTTTTCAAGGAATGGTTAGCTGATTTTTTAAACGGATACCATGTCGTTACTTGTGGAATTAAATTAAGCTCAAATACATTTTGTATTATATATTTATACGGGTTTAGTTTTCGATACTTTGAAGGTTTCCAAACTTCCGAAATGTTCTACGATATAATCCGGCTTTTCCATTATTATTTGTTTTATTTAAGATTAATTTTACGTAATCGTGATAGTATACTTTGTATTATAATATCTATAATATATAATGAGTTGAAATTTCCTACATAACTGGGATTTGGGTTGATTATTTTCTTTCGCAAATGGAAAATCAAATTTGTGTGTAAACGAAATCAAACTAGAGCCACTGAAAGACAATATAACTATATTAGCTGTAGCAACGTAGCGATTGTTAGCCGAAATTCTGAAGCTTTCGTTATTCGGACGAATCGTACGTTACGCAATTAGTATAGTTAGATGAGTTACGAGACACCGAATACAGAGTAGCCGACAGTTATCCACACCTGCGAAGAGCTTCACTTAACATACTTTGCTGGTCGTTCTTCCGCGTTAGTACATCCTCGACGCAGTTCGTCTACCCCTCGGTTCGTTTACTTTTCCTTGCAACGCAACTCGTCTACAAGGGCTAGGTTTACACACACACACACACACACACACATATATATGTACTGGCGAGTACGAGTTAGAGCGAAGTAGCCACGATGTAACGCGAATATTCTCTTATATCTAGATATTGTATAATGAATACACGTATATTACCCGTTATGGATATGCGGATTTCGAATTAGCGTATATTTTGACACAAGAATATGCCTCGAATCCCGGCAATTATCTCACTATACCTCATCGAATTTCTTCTGATTAATAATCAGATTCTAGAATAAAACTCAGACTCACATATTTTATATATTTTTATCTAATAAGAAATATTAAAATGTATCTACATAATATCTGTACCTTTTTTTTTTCTATATGCGATATCTCGATACTAAATGTGACAATGTTAAGACATATAATAGGGTGAGCCTCGATTTTTTGTTTCTTTTTATGTAACTCCAAGATAAATGGGAAAACTTATTTCGTTAAGATAATATCTTTCGAAATGATCACAGTAGGCTGGTATCATTATCTAAATTGGACTAACCAAGGTATTTGTTCAAGACTGACAGTGCAAATATGTTTCCCCATTCGAGAGACAGTTTTGCTAGTTCACAAAAGGCCGTAACTTAACCATATTAAAACGTACCCTTTACAGAACGTAAGAAGTATACCCGTATTAAAACGTATTTATCTTTTCGTTTAACGAGATAGGAACGAATTTTGCCAATTGTACATTTTTAAACGTATTTCACAAAGTTCTTCCGTTAATTTTTTTAGTTTTTATTAATTACCCAATTAAGAATTCAATTAAAACACAAACGCCGAACGTTATATCTTTTTTTTTCCGAAACGTGATCTTCTTTTTATCGTGATCAAAAATCATTCCGGATATTTTACCGTGATAATTTAGTTTTATTTGTTGTAATTGTATGTATGCGTACGTTATGAAGCGTATCGGATTGACGATATTCGTTCCAAATGTAAATATATTTCATTAATGTCGACTAAATAAAATGTTGAAGAAAAAAAGACGATAAAATTAAAGGACGTACGGCGGTATTCATAAATTTGCAAGTGTGAGTATTTATTGTATCCGGGGAGATGCTAGTATGCGGTGTGATGGGTGCGGTGCGGTGTGATGGTGGGTGCGGTGTGGTACGCGCGCCTCCCTGTAATTTCCGTTTTAATTAACATTTCATTCCTGTGATTAATTGCCAGCATGATACCGAATTGCTTAGCTTAGTGTCAAGAGTGACGAAGTAGGGCTGTGTCGATTGGTAGAGTGATACGCGATTTCATGCATCCCCTTGACTGTGATCGCAGACATATCACCATAAGCTTAGTTTGAACACTTTCTCTTCGGTAGCGATGACGTATCAACATATATGTATTGCATATACCTATATAAGCCGATGGTAATTAATCGAGTCGATGAGATATGTATTTGATACTCGTAAGGAATGGTGTTTTGTTGGATCGAAATATGATCGCGAAGATAGAAGTCGACAATTAGCGCTAATTGCTATTTGGTTGTTAGATCGACCGGAATGTAAGCTTACCGAATTTCCGTTCGAAACTTTATTATTCTAAGAATGCATACAGATATTATATATACGTGTATTATAAACGAGGATTTACATGAAAATTAATGAGACTTAAAAAGCGGAATTTCGTATTAAGACGTTTTGATCTTAATATATTTGTATCAAGAGCTTATTCACTTTCGTATAAACGATTATTGTATGTAAGAAAGCGAGGGAGAGAGAGAGAGAGAGAGAGAGAGAGAGAGAGAGAGAGAGAGAGAGAGAGAGAGAGAGAGAGAGAGGGAAAGAGATAGAGAGATAGAAAGAGAATTTATAGAGAGAGTTATACTACAAATTACTCGATTATTATTTGTAGAATTAACTTATTGTGTTATTTTAGTCATATCTGTGTTTTGGATCGATCAATATCGTCAACTCTTAAAATTCCCTTCATCCTCTTTTTATTTTTCTTTTCCTTTTTCTTATTCTGCTTCTTTTGGTGTTTGTAAAATTTCTTTCCCAAACGTCTACCAACTGGTTCTGCGATTTATCAATGTATCGCATACAAGTACATGTCCACTTGCAATGAAGTTTTGTATTCTTTCGAAAACATTATCGGAAAAACAATCGTTCGTGCAGTATGAATTTCTATATCCGTTTTACTTCCATGTTTCTCTTCTCTCTATTTCTCTCATCGAGTGACAGTTTGGAATCGTCGCGTCGTGGAAGCGCAATGGTTCTTCAAGATAAATGAGTTTCGAGACAATAAGATTGACGTTTGCGGACAGCATGGTGCGTTTGTATAATATGTTATATAAATCTATGAAAATTCGATACACCTTCTGAAACAATGGTAAGCGATGATGATTTTTCTAAGAATTTAAATGATTTGCTTATTTCGACGATATAACATAAAAATGTCATTTCATTTTGATTTATTATAATAAAAAATAACAATCATTACAAATCTTTCAATGACGTATCTAAATGTAAAAAATATCAATATATCAATTACTGTTACTTTGCATATAATTGTACATAGTTCTTAGTCGGTGGCATGAAAGAATTACAAAATCGGTTTTAAAATACGGGTTTAATCCATCGGAGAAGCACCTCGACGAGCTTTAATCGATTTGAGAGAGATTCGACTTGCTTAAAGTTAAATGACTCCAGCGTAAAGAAAGGCACGCGCTCGTGTCGGCGAGTTAATTAATCGACAAATTACTTCTTGGCTCACGCATTCCCGCTTTTAAAGCTCGATGTACCAATCGATGTGGGACGAGAGGAAGGAAGGGAGGAAGGAAGCATAGATAGGAAGAGAGAAAAGAGGTGCGCCATCACAGTTGGTGTGTGTTAAAGCGCGGGTATTCTCGTTAAGTATGGATGCTTCACTCTCGTTAAAACGTCGAATATGGTTTACGTTGTCGCATGAAACGTCGATCGTTGCTTCTATGGTAGTTTGGTTAACGATGTATTCCTGCTTGATAAAATATCGACGATAATAGCAGACGATGGTGACGACGACGACGACGACGGCGACGGCGACGACGAAGATGACGATGATGACGAGAACAGTTCGATTAACGATACTTTAGTCAAACGTCGGCCCTAAAACGTCTCTCAGGAGCCTTCTTTCACGATGTTAATAATTCCTGGATAAGTGAATTAACATCTCGATGAAGCGAAATACTTTCTTGAGGATATAAACTCCTTTTCGTTGGAAGGAAGAAGAAGAAGAAGAAGAAGAAGAGTGGAAAGAAGCGGTGAGTGAAATTTTTACTTGGATAATCCGCGGGGATACTTCTACAAGAGAGCATAACAAAGTAAAGAGAGAGAGAGAGAGAGAGAGAGAGGGAGAGAGAGAGAGACAGAGCGGAAGAAAAGAGGATGAGTTTTGAAAATTTAGGAGAACGCCTTGTCTAGACTTGAAGCTTCCTCATATTATTAGCTGCTTCGAGGAGAGGAAGGGATCGTAGATAGGGAGAGGGCTAGAGATATTACTATGCACTACATACTTACTACCGAGGATGTTGGAAAGTTATAGAATGGCTCAGCCTGTAATTTACCTACTAAGTGTTTGCGTACCTGGCTTCATAGTATGTAAAGTTAACTAATTAAACACTTAACTAAAGTTCGGAACAAATTAAACGAATGCCGAGCTTTACGAGCGTCATTAAACATTCCACAAAATTTTTGTTGCTTTTTTTTTTTTAACCGTCTGTTTATGTCTCGCTCCACGATTAACTTTTGGCTTTGCCATTTTCGAAAGCGCTTCGTTTACTCAGTGGTAGATGCTTGTTGTTCCTTATACGTAGGAAACTCTTCGATTCTGTGTTGTAGTTACACCTTTCTTTTTTTCTTCATAGTAAAATTCGCGTTAGAGAACAGGAAATAAAAGAAGTAGGAATAATTTGAAAATTTCCATCGTTTGTTCATAGCCTCGAGCATTCATCGTTCGGGCGCTTGAGTGTGCTTTGCGTTTTACCATAGTTTGGATAATGAATGAAAGTACTTAGGTCGGTAGGGCATACGTTTATTCACACGGATTTTAATGCTAATGACTTTTACGTTCCCCGAGAAATTATTCGATCATCTGAAACGTTTAATTTAATCATTACGAAAGAACATTTATTCCCAAATTACAAATTGGGAGAACTTCCGATATTCTAAGTAAACTTAGACGGAGAACTGATACTGGTATTTTTACAAGAACTGACACGAAAACACATTAAACGCATGCTTGCATATATTAAACGCATGAAATAGAAAGAGAGGAGGATATAAAGACAAAGGAAAGGACTTTTTATATTGCAGCATAAAATAATACCCTTTAATAAGCCAAATTGAATACAATACTACAGTGAAACAGGTGATATCTGGACGAGTCGTTCTGCTTTCATCGTATCTCAGGGAGAATTTAACTACGAATTTCTAGAAAAGGTAATCCTAGGTACCCCTTCGAATTTGTAAATTTGTTCGATACCGTTCTTAAAGATTTACGATATCTACAGTGAGAGGGATAAGCAATAAGTTTCGAGAAATAAATTGGAATGTTAATAAGCAGCAGGGTCGTGTGAACGTTCGGTGTGCTCGAAATGCATAGGGTAAACGGCACTTCTATCCTATGGAAGAGATTTCGTTTCGCTTGTTTTCTCGTAATTTTCTAAATCCAATGCACTAAGACCGGCGAACTGAGTTTCGTACGATCTACGTAACTTCGACATCGGATATGTATTTACCGAATAGTCAAAGTTGGTTCGATTTTGACCGAGTTAAACCGAAACTTTACGGAATTTCGTGAAGAAATCGATTGGAATGATTCACCCGTAAAACTATCTAAGTATTTACAATATCCAAATTTTATTCGATATCTATTTGTAAAAACGTTCGTAACCAAATATGTAGTTATATACGTAGGTATATATATATATATATATATATATGTATGTACGTTTTATTTCGATCAAAGCATTTTTTAATTTTCTTGTTCATCAATCGTTTAAGTATGATTTTAGCAGCTTCATCAAGTAAAATCTAGCGCGATGGGTGGTGGACTTTAAACGAGATTGTAAACTTCTTCTATAACGTAAAAAGAATTCTATGCTTTCTAGAGAGAATCAAGTGCAGTTTTAAATCCCTGTTTGAAACGATCGAAGCGGTTTAGAGCGTGACTGCCTAAGGGGAGGCATTTACGGCGAATAAAAGGAATAATTTTAGATTCGTTAAAAGGCGCTTTTCACCCGTACCGACCTCCACCCTTTTCCTCCCCGTTTCATCGACCTACCAATGAAGAGAGAGAAATATATATATATATATATATATATATATATATATATATATGTAGAGAGAGAGAGAGAGAGAGAGAGAGAGAAAGAAAGAGGAGGGGGAGGGAATTCATAGTAGAAGGTATGGGTGTAAGACTGTGAGGGAGCGAGATCGTTTTCATTTGCAAGCTGTTACGAGTGTAGCATCTGCTGCTAAACGCCATAAACAGCTTTACTCGACTCGTAATGGCAGAGGCGGAGTTTAACTTTAGAATAGGGTGCCCGGCCGTGCGCTGCGAAGTCGGCACTCCGTGGCTGCACTAGCGGGTAGTCCTTGGTAATAGAATGTAAGTGCGATAATAGAGTCGCCACCTTCCACCCAGCGGCTCTTCCTTTAGCTCTTCCTCTCCTTCCGTTCTGAACGTTTTACTCTCATCCCTTTCTCTCTTTCTCACGGCCGCGTACTCGCTCACTTTCCTTGTTGGGACCACCGAAGTGGGATAGAACTGTACAATGCCGAATCGTCGAAGCAATTTAAAGTAATTGTCACGAATATTTAACGTTCACTCGAAGCACGTGTGTTCTATATATGTGACAAAGAGAGAGAGAGAGAGAGAGAGAGAGAGAGAGAGAGAAAGAGAGAAAAACGAAAGGGGTAGAAGAGGGGGAAGTCTCGCGCTAATGGCCCACGATACCGTGATATACATCACCATTAAAGCTTGAATATGGTATTGTTCGTACAGCTTGACTGTAAATCCGCTGTTTATGCCGCGATAACTGTTGTAATTGTCGCAACGAGAAGAGAGAAATAGCGAAGCGTGCCCATAGGTACTTCTTACCTTCTCTACTTCGCTTATATCATTGTTACGAAGGCTGGATTTGTTAGCCTATTTTTTTCTTTTTTTTACACCCTCTTCTTGGCTTTGCGAATACGATAGAAGTGTCCATAAGTGTCATGATAGATCACGAATCGAAGCGAGAATTAATTATTTGGATTTTAATCAAGATTGGAGCACTTAAATCACGTCTGTAACGATAATTTGTTTGCCTGCTCTTCCGATATTACATAGGTGTGAATAATTCGAGAAATTGATAATTGCCTTCGTTAAAAGGTCTGCCACTGGATGGGAAATCGCAATTTAATACTCACTCTAGGTCATCCAATTCATTTTGTGATTGACAGGACGAAGAGAGATAGATAGATAGATAGAGAGAGAGGGAGAGAGAGAGAGAGAATGGAGTGGGAATACTGGAAAAAATGGATCGATCGTGGGGTCGAGCAGAGTTATCCCCTAGGGGAAGGATATGGGGGTTACTCCTAACTTCCTTTCTCGTTTTCTATGTCGACAAGTGTCAATGATTTCTTTTGTGAATTCCGTCGAAATTGCGGGAGAAACATTTATAAAAGAGACGTTCATGCTATTGCTTATCTTTCCATGAAATTTTAAATTTCCTTTTTTTTTTCTTTACGAAGTTTGACTAATTGTATGACTAGATTATAAATTTCCCTTTTTTGAATTGATAATGACTGATTTAATTTGATCGGTTCGTAAAAGTATGCTTCTTCAGATTTTGTTTGTTTTTTTTTTCATTTTGCGATATATAATTTTATTTTTCGGATAAATATTAGCTTTCACTTTAATTTCGACACATATTGTAATAATGTAAGTGTAAATAATTTGCAATATAAATAATACACAATAGAGAAAAGATTTGATATATATATATATATATATATATATATATATATATATATATATATATATATATATATCAAATGATATCACTCTCTCATACTCTTTCTGCTTTTCATTCTCTTGACTTCTACAATTCCTTTTTATCGCTTTATTCTATCTTCTACTTTATCCATGATATACGTGCCTGGTAATTATCGTGAACTTAGGACCTTTGAATTGCAATCTATTTTTATAATCGAGTTTATTAATTATTCGAGACATTCCATTATTCTTTATTTTTTTTTTTTTTTCATTAGTTCATTGATTTATTCGCTCATTGTCGGATTCAAGTATTCGAACGATAATGTTTAGCGATAACAATTAGACGTGCATTTTTGTAAGAAGCAAAGCACTGGCCATATCTGAACGCATTCTCATCATTGTGTATCGTAGATGATTATTATTATTGCGCGGATATCTCTCTCTCTCTCTCTCTTTCCCTCTCGAGTGGTAGGTAGCACGTAACGATATGGTTACGTAAGTAGTTACTGTGTTGTGTTTGTCCAAGGTACGCGGTTACATCTGATAATGTCCGTGACTAGTGTCGCTCGAGATAGATGACTGTCAAACATACGTATCTGTGACTATTGTTTCTCTGCCAAAGCAGACATAGGTAGAAACTAGCAGACGTTTGTCAACAATCCATTTACGACTATTGATACGGGGATATAATAAGTCCAACTTAATACTCTGGAAATCTATGTTATATCTATTTTCAAATATTGACTCAGTTCGCTAAATATATCTGTCTAGTCTACGAGATACTTCTAATCCCGATGAGAGACGCTTTAAGCATATACGGAAGGTTACGAACGTTATTGCTCGTTAGTGAATCGTGAAATTTACGCTCGTCCCGTCAATATTTCACATTTTAATTACATCCAACAATTTATTTTGAATTTTAATCGCATCAAAACCGCGATTACAATGCCTTGTAAATTCCAATTAATTAAATTTACTTTTTAATTTTCACCTCTCTACGAGGGGAGGGAAATGTTGTTATCATGCGTAAGTTCGCGCACGACCGGCGACATTAGTTGACATATTTTTAACGCTAGTGCCAGCCAGCTCGCGCGCGCAATTTCCATACACCAGCCATGTGCCATCGAAAAGGTAAAATAATTAGCCAAGAACGTGGCATAAAATATTTTATCGCTGGCTAGCTCACATATACGCGTGTACACTGTTAGGAATATGTATAACATACGTACGTATGTACGTATATGTATACATATGTATATACGTGTTAACACATATATGCTCACAGGTGCACGCTTTTTCAGGATAGTTCCAGGTTACGCGTATCTGATGCACTCTCGGGTATCAACGGTCGAGGATGCGGTTACCGTTTTTGAAATGTTTGCAAATGGAATTTCAGTCCTCCTCCACCCCACTCTTTCGAATTCCTGCATCGCATTCTCTCCGGTGGTCCGTAAAAATTCGTTAAAGGACGCTTCGCAATCGAATACAGACGTTGTCGGTTATAGTTGAATTTTATGAACGGCGATTTGAATGAGGTTGGAAGGAATACGACGGAAAAATTTTTCCTTCCAGGAGGAGTTAGGTTCATAAATAAGGAATTCACAGACAGTTCTTTCCACACCGAAGGAAATAAAGGAATGGTTTAAAGTTCGAAACAAAGTTTTACTAACCCGACTTGAAGGGAGAAGAAGTAAGCTGGGCTTCGAGAAAAGAAGGAGAAAGAAGAAGAAGAAGAGAGAGAGAGAGAGAGAGAGAGAGAGAGAGAGGAAGAGAGAAAGAGAACTCGCTCTGAGAGAAGAGAGAGAGAACTCGCTCTGAGAGTAGAGAGAAAGAGAGAGAGAACTCGTTCTGAGACTATGTATAGTTGCTGCAAGTAGAAAGGAAAATATATCATCTAGCTAAAGAAAATACGGTTAATTGTGGTTCTGGCGATTGAGTTTAAAGTATTGTATGTGTATGTTTGTGTTATTTGTACATGCTGCATGTTAGCCTGTGTTATCGAACACACTGTCCATAAAAAATAACTTTGCTTCTAGTCTGTTCATGATTTGTTTGTATAGGAGCGTCGGAACTTAAGAAAGTCAGAAAACCAATATTGACGAAACCAGTGGAGAGTAGCGGCTTAAATTCGACGTACTCCAACTCCTTTTGGTAACATCATCCCGCTTTGCCACCTAACATCACTATTTGTTGTCCCTTTCTCTTCTCTCTCTCTCTCTCGTCTGTCTGTGGCTTCACCACTGGTCGCAATATTTCACTGCCTTTTGGTAAATATCTCTTCTATTTCGAACAAGGAGTGTATTTACATGGGTTTTCGATTAACGCTTCCACGATACCGTTATTATGTTGTTGATTAGATAATCTAAACACCTTAAATAATTGTTTAAGATATGACTGATTAAGATGTATTGGTTGGAATAAAATTAATCAACCTGCATTGTATTTTTAATTCTTTGTGCTCTAACTACGACCACATTGCTCTCAACATTTTTATATATTTTTTTTAATTATATCTATAAAAATGTATAAATCAAATTTCAAAGGCAAAATATGCGTTATTACATGCAATTCTAAAAACCCAACAGAATAGGAAATTCTTTTGTATGTCTTGACTGATTCTTGATTCTGGTTACATTTATACAATATTGTTATATTACGGTAGTATTATGTCTGAGAGATTAATCATGTCAAACCTATCCGTTAGCACAAGAATTGGATTACATCTTTATTATAAATTATTGTAGGAATAATCAGAGGCAGAAGAATATCATATTTTTATTGATCCTTACTACAAGCTTAGCTCTCGTCGCAGAATTCCATGAAAGAAATGTCATACTCGTTTATTTTTTTTTCTTTCGTTAAGCTTTCTTTTTTATTGTTTTTTATTTGTTATCCAATTAACATTCTCCTCGGATATTAAAATCCTCGTTATCTTTCGTGAACAATTGCTTCCTTGATATTATTTTTACGAAACGTTCTCTAGGTACTACCGTTGCATATTGGTGGCATCCACGAAATGTTCTCTGGGTACTCCTGGCCGTTCCACCTAAAAACGGCATTTACGGAAATTTATGTGGATATGATTACTCTCTATAGTACACATTACTTTACTATTTTGTGTTTAAAATTCCCGGGTGCTTTAATTGTTCCGTTATATAATTAGTAACAGCCAACAGCGTGCCTTAATTATATATATGTTCTATAATATATAGATAAGCCACGGAAAACAAATTCGTATGTCTGCTTATATCGTAAATTTTTTAAATATTTTACTTACAATGAATACCGAATAACACGTTTCCGCGGCTTACGCTGTCGTACAGTGCAAGCACTATTGTGGAAAACTTCCTCGTACCACCAATGTATTACCACGGCCAGCTCCTCCGTACCGAAAGGATTAAATCGGTTGCATCTTATTTTAACCGACAATTTTCCGGTTATCAAAGGAAGCCGTTTCCTGAGATCAAGAAAGAGAGATAGGAAGGGAGAGGTTGGTTGACCGTGGTAACGTCTGTTAACAGTTCGAAACGAGAGAAAGTCTGACTGATACTAATGACCGTGGCTCGTTATTAAGATACCTCTCGGACGAGAAACGCGCCAGAGGGAGCAGGAGATCCATTTATATGCGTTAAGACGTCGTAGCTTTCTTACGAAAACTTTTAACGACCGCGGACAGAGAGCGAAGAAAGAGAAAGAGAAACAGAGGAAGAGAGAGAGAGAGAGAAAGAGAGAGAGAGAGAGAGAGAGAGAGAGAGGGTGGAGAGAGAATGGGAGGGAAGGAGAGACGACGAAGATAGGAAAGTTTTAATCTTACCCAACTGCGGCCATCGTCGAGCGAGTGTAGCGCTTTACGAGGAGTACCTGAGAAGTCGTCTTGAACATCTAATTTCACGTTTGAATTAGCCTTAGCCACGCGTTTCGACTCTCTGTTTGTATGTGTGTTAGAACACTCCACCATTCCTTCTCTTACATCACCACGATCCGCATCGTGTGGTTTGGCAGGAAGCCTCTCGCAAAGCCGCTCCCGGCTATTGGAAATTTCTTCTTGTTTCTCGTCTTTGTTGGGCGGGATTTACGAAGGCGCGGGCTTAAGGCCATTCGTAATACACCGCCTGCACTGTTGGTATTCGAGTATTCTCTCTCTCTCTCTCTCTCTCTCTCTCTCTTTCTATTTCTCTCTCTCTTTCTCTCTCTTTTTTTCTTTCTTTCTCTCTTTCTTTCTTCCTCTATGAGCTCGAGAACTGGTACTGCCGTTCGCGGTGATGTTAGAAAACTGGATCATCGATCCCTTCTTTCCCGTGTTACATACTTCTTGATTTTCACAATTTTGACAATTTTGTTCGAGTAACCTGAAGGAAGGAAATCTTTTTCGAAAGATATCCTTCAGAGATCGTTTGCTAAAGAATCCAAAATTAATTGCGTAGTGATGGTAATGTTGAAAATGTTACCGTGTCCATGAGTTTTGACTTCATTAGCATAGACACACTTTCAAAAGGACGCGTGTTAGGTATTCATTAATCGATAAAGTTGCAAGAACGGTTTGAGATAGTTATTCGAAGACACGCAACTTCTTGGAACTTACCCGTACGGTATTTACGAAACTCGTTGATGTGCGTTTAATGCGATAAGATTTGTTTCGGAAAAGTTATGCGAAAGTTTCTTAGGTACGGCGTTACCAACGGCGCGTGCGTTCTTTCCTTCTTTCTTTCTCTCTCTCTCTCTTTCTCTTTCTCTCCTCTCTCTCTTTCTCTCTATCTCTTTTTCTCTTCGTTTCTCTTTCTCTTTCTTCTTTATACCCATATTTTTTGAGAACTTCGTAGCTTCTTCGCGGTCTCGTTACCGAACTAAGTTTTAGCTCGTACATTCTCACAGTCCGCGAGTAAGATAACTTATTACCTTTGTTATTATATTTTATGTTTCATACCTTCGAAACAACACATAATTTATTATAGATATTGCATGTAATTTTATTTTTCTGCAATATTTCTGTTAGTAATCTTCCTATCGTCTATTATTTTCATTATCAGCTGGATCTGTCAAATTCTTCGGGCGAAGAAACGTCGTTACGAGCTATAATAAATTACATTCACCGTTTTTGTTTAAGAGAAAATACGAAGATTGACGGCAACTGTGTGTGTACAGTAGGTTTGGCAAAGTTCGCCTTAAAGTTCTCACTCGCAAACGAAACTACAAACGAACACGACTCGCCTACGTGATCCACTTAAATTTTCTCGTCTCGGCGTTAGATACGCGTCTAACATCTTTCATGTCTCCTCCTCAATTAGAATTGAGAGGAGTCTGCGAAGTAGGAGGAACGATATCGACGATATCCTCCTTCGTTTTCGTGATCTATGTTTCGCAATGATCTCTCGTATTTCTCGTAGCTATGATAAACAAATTCTACTTTAATTTCTTCGACATTTCCTAAAATTAGGAAGAGAGTTTTATTTGTCATGTATTTTTAAGATGCATTCGATGTTCAATTTGTTTTATGGTAATCTCGCATGAAAGAAGTAAAAAGAGAAAAAAGATAATAATTAATTGATTCTTATAAAGTATATTTGCTATTCTAACTTTACTCATCCCGAGATCTCTTCAATTTGCTTACTAAATAACCTTTTCGTTATTTTTTCTCCTGTTGTTTTTATCACCGATCCTGTAGCGACGATTATTTTTCTTACATATTTCAATCAGAAAGAAAACGAAAGTCGAATAAAATGAAGCGCAATTAATTTTATTGTCAACCTCTTAATTAATCAGGAAAATCAGAGAGCCTTAGTTCTATCTCTCTCTTTCTCTTCCTTGTCGTCCCACCTGAGAGAACTCCGAGAGAAACTAGAATAATTAATCTAAAATAATAATTTCAACTATTACATGCAGCCATTCGCCCAGTAGTACTTGCATCAAATCGACTTTTGACATATAACAAGTAATACCGACTCAGGTCTCAACACTTGGAGGTTGCTGCTAATGGAGACCCAGGAATTAACGGTGACTCTAAAATCAACGTTACCGATTTTCTATTCGAAATTACAAACAATAAAACGAAGCCCACGGTGGACCTTTAATCGTACTCGTTACACCCACGTGAGTGTTAGAATGACGGTGACCCTATTCTGAATTCCGCGTTCACGGGGTAACATGAGCTAAACGAGAATTCTGGCTCCCAACGCTATTTCTAGGAGGGTCAGTCCTCGCTTACGGACAACAGGAACGTCGCAACATCGGCAGCTACATACACATCGTTCTCTAACTAATCGAGAATTTTGAGCAATCAAACGAAGTCCATTATCGTGGGACTTTTAATTGCGCCTGCGAACATCCACGCTTGTGCTCGTCAACACGCGCGCAAGTGTTCTCCCTATCTTACCCGTATTCCCGTGTAAAAATCGATAGTGAACCGAGCAAATCGACGATACATCGGACTCACGTCGATATGTCGATATCTCGCAGACCAATCGCACAAACGCAGATGAATATCTATCCCTCGATGATCCAGCCTGGAGAAGAGGAAGAGAATAATAAGTAATACGAGATAGAAAAAAGAGAGACGGAGAAATAAAAGAAAAGAAAACCTGGAAAATAGAAAAGAGAGCCGGAACGTGCGCGCACGTGACAACGACGAAACTCGGAACGAGAGGAGTGGACATATTAAATGTCGCTTCACCCGAACAAAACTGGAGTTACTAAAATCGAGCTCGACTTTTGCGTACTGAAAGAAGAAGACCCGTCCAAGGGTCAAAACCGAAGGACTCTTCCCAAGGATTACATCCGAGAACTCTACATGATGCTGAGAAAGCAGTCCGCAAAAAGGTCCACACCCATGGATCCCATCTGACAATTATAAATAATAATTAGTAAGGTTAGATAAAAATAAAACAAATAGGAAAAATGCCGAGCATAAGTCGGATAGACAAATTTTCTAATATGTCCAATCCATTTATCAATTTAAGTATATTTAACAATGTAAAATGTAAGTACTGTACTGTTTGGTTGGAATTAGATTGAAGAGGTATTCTTGAAATAAACAACCATTCGCTCGGTAGTACTTGCATACCATAAGATTTCGAAATATCGCAATTAATACCGACCCAGGTCTTACCTTCAGGTGAAGATGTTGCATCTGGAAACACATTTGTGGTCTCCCGTATAAAAATTTAAACCTTAGTGTATTACGAATAAATCTATGCTCCTTTAAATGTAATTTTCAAATATACGTAACTTACAAAAATCCGTAATTCCGTAACTTCTATTGAATTAATTATTTGGCAAATATTTAGACTACTCGTAGCTGCAAGTTAAAAACATTGCATGTATTTATATCTGCACCATTACTCAGTGCAGTTTCATTGTTCTCTACAATTGTCGCCTCCTATTCGTTTCGTTATTTTAAAAAGCCCTAGTTAAATGAATTTAACAGAACTTTATTTTATAAAACGGAAAAGAAATAATGTAAGAAAAAAATATGTATGTATATAACTTATGAAAGATAAAATATTGAATCTAATTTAACTTTAAAAATGTAAAAGAAAATGAAAAATTCTTGATCATATTCTAGACAAATATTTTTTTCCCGTAACGCGTGGCAAAGGGAGAATTTGGCACACATCCCTGTGTGCTTGTTTCAGCTCCATGTGCACCTTTATTCAGTGCAATTTCGGTGGTCCCCACAATTGCCATATCATACGTTTCGGTATTATGACTTTAATAAAGAACTAATTTTTATAAGAATAAAATTATGAATTTAACTGAACTTTGGAAAAGAAAAAAGTGAAAAATGTATAACTCGATTTTAATAATAAAAATATATAAAATACGAAATAATCCTATTCGCGTACTCGTGACGAAGTGGGGTAGGAGATTGAATGTTACGTCGTCTCAGTTTTTCAAATCTACTACTACACCCATTACCATAAGGACATTTTAAGTGACAATATGTTAAAATTGTAATATGACTAAGAGCCATTCACGAAAGTTTCTGGTTAACTTTCGAAAATAACTTAGTAGCCTATAGTTGTCCTCTTGAGCCACAGTTTGTGGGGTCCTCTACGGCATATAGCTTCTTCCTTGCCCTAACCTAATCGATTATTACTCAAAAAGTATAACAACAGAATTTGGTCACAGATTCTAAGATATGGGTGGAAATTATAACTTTGACATACTTGGAAAGTAAAAACCTTGTCTCTTTTGATAGATACTGATTACTATCTTTTCGAGAAATAACTTTTCGCAGCGTAGGAGAAAGGGGAATTAATATATTAATCGCTGAAAATCCCGAGGTACAAATTGATTAATTTATTCTAGGGTCTACGGGTTATGATTCTATAAGTCTCTTCGTCTTATATCAATGGTCCTACTAGAACTTTTCATTCAAAATCAATGGCTCTATCGAGACTTTTCTTTTATTAACAAAATTGCTTAAATATTTAATGAATTTATATTTAAAAATATAATGAAAAATCCTTTGACGTTTATTTTTACAAACGATTACTTTGATTATTAGAAAAAAAATAATACAATTTCGCTTGTAATCTAGAGACTATCCATCTGTAATTCAGAGAATGTCATCTCACTCATTCTTTATTAGAAATTGTTAATACCGATTCTTCACTATTTTCGCGAGAGAAAAATATTTAATAATGCATTAAAATATTCAAGATTTCAAATAATTATAATTAACGCGTTTGAACAAGAAGACCCTATCCCAATTTAATAAATATATTGAAACACAAGAAACCATTTACAAATAGATCTCCTAAGAAATTTACACGTGGTCGCTAAATGCTCTTCTATTAATTAATTACAACCAATCACTCGTGCCTTTAGTTCTCGACATGATTGAGTGATCGAAGGAACTTAAAAATTCACTTACTGCTTAAGAAGTTTTGCGATAGCTCCAAAACACTCGTCCGTGATTTAGGTCGAAATTGAGGGTGGATGATACGTAGCTGGTTGAAAATGGGGTAGGTCGACATCGACGTTGGTTGAGATCCTCTTTAGTGACGCACTGACTCTATTTCGCGGTAGTTATTTATTAACGGACGGTCACTGAATTCATTTCGCCGAACTTTACTGTCTTTCATAAATATAGTTTGTACAACTGTTAGAAAAGCAAAAACTTTGCGAACAAACACTGATTCTAACGACTGCATTGCACGTAGTCGATACAAATTCACTTTTAATTTAAATCGCAAAACGCGAACGAACAAACACTGCTTTATACTTCAACAATTTTTGTTTTCTATTTTAGTGATACAAATATTCATCATTGTTTCAAGCGCGATTGCAATGATATTCTGAAACAGAAAAATAAATACAAAATTATTAGTATCAATGTTATAATAAGAAACTGTATTAATTATTGCAGAAATGTGTGATATAAAAATATACTTACTTTAAGTCTTCATTGATACTTGCAGCAAAGACGTCCTGAGATAACTTCGATGGCTACTCGTCGGGGTACAAAGAAGAACTGATCTGTCAAAGTTAATCAAAGGCTTGCTTCTGTTGATATTAGATGAAGGCAACGATTCCGAGTTAAAAATATTTAAGTTTTCAAATATTAAAATTAAATTATTTTATATTAAATGTGTGTTTCGAGTATGCAATGTTTAAGCGAATGTACCATTGTTTAAATATTAGTTTATTGTACTCTATTAAAGATTATTTAAATAATTGGAAAATTATAGAAAGCAATAATTTATAAGTTTTCACTATTAGAAAGAGAGAGTTTCGATGTTCACTCGTCGGAATGCAAAAGAAAACTAATTCGGTTATCGTCAAAGTCATTCAACAATCCGTTTTTGTAAATTTAATTACACGAAGCTAACGACTTTGAGTTTAAAATTTAATCTTATTGAATCGTCAAAGTAAAATTATTTTATATTTAACGCCAGTCCCGAGCTATGTAACGTTAAGGAGAATGTACTATTGTTTAAATATTAGTTTATTGTATTCCGTGTACATTAAAGATTGGTTAAATAATTATAAAATTATCGAAATTATAAATTATTGAAGTTTCGGAAGAGAAATAAGAAATTTTTATACGGAAAGAGAGATCTTTGATGTTTACTTGTCAGAATGCAAAAGAAAATTTATTTACTTAGTGTTAAAGTCAATCGAACGTTTAGTTTTGTTAACATTATAGCTCGGTACGATACCGAGTTCAAAATTTGACTACCTTGAACTATTAAATTAACATTATTTTATATTTAATGTGTATTACGAGTTTTGTAATCTTTAATTCGGTGTACCATTGTTGAAATATCGATATATTGTACTGCGTATGAATTATGCATTGTTTAAATAATTATAAAATTTTCGAATGTATAAATTATTTAAGCTCTGTCGTATGGAAAGAGAAAATTTCAATGTATATTCATAGGAATGCGAAAGGAAAATGATCCGATTATTGTCAAAGTCAGTTGGACGTTCGTTTTTGTTGACATTATAGACCGTCAACGATTTCGAGTTCGTATTGAAATGATTAATTAAATTTATTTTATATTCAACGTGTATCACGATCTATGGTAAAATTTAAATAAATGAACAGACCTAATTATTATAAATTATTATTATATAACCGTTAATAACTAGTTGAGTTCTGTATAATACTATACATATCTTCAATGAAAGTCGAAAGAAGCATTTTAAACGGTGGTCTAATTGCTTTTTATGTGTCGAAGTCGTACCAACTTCTTTTCTTCGTTATTGTTTAATGAAAACAAATATTATAATTCGCACTGATTGAAATTTAAGATCAAAATTATTTTATTTTAACGTTTTATTAACCCGCACGTTTATGACACTTGCTTGTAAAAAAACTTCTATCTAACGACCGAGCGTTTACGAGTAAAATTAAATTATTTGATATTAAATGAGTGAGAATTATTAGCTTTACAACATTTAAAGACTTACATGTTGGTTAATTTAAATATTAATTATACTTTGATTCTATATATTTACTTTACATTGTTAAAATGAATATACATGAGTAGAATATTTTTCGTAATACTACCTGAAGATAGAGACTAGCGAAACTGAAATCACATAATCTTCGTTAATAAGGATTTTATTGATTAATGTATTATAACAGTACAACTCTTTATTCTTAGGTTTTTCTACTCAAGACCGCCCTGTGTTCACTTTATCCTGTGCTTGTTCCACTCAAAATCGCCTATATTTCTCGTTACTCTTTGCTAGGTTTACTCAAGACTCTCCTCCATTGTTCCTTTTTTCTCACGTTTACCCCGTAATCTTTATCAACTCGACTCACATGCGTGCATAAGTATCCGAAAATTCTTATCGCTCTTTGCTCAATTCGTTACTTTGTCTCATTTGTTATTTTATTGTCGCCTATCTCACTCATGCTGCACTTCCATCTCATTCTCACTCCCAATGTCTCAGCCCTCAGTTTCTTCTTTCCATAGACAAACGAACCTCACAAAGAGCAGATAATACTTTTGTTCGATCTTCGACCGTCTTATCTTGTGCAAACACACACACGCCACGCACGCACGCGAACACATACTAACTAACGCTAAAACCTTCCATCCCTTGTCCAACTTACTTGACACACACACAACTTATGTTAGTCTATCCTACACATATAATTTAAAAGATTATACAAGGTTATTTGCGTGATGACAGAATCCTAATTTCTTTTTTTTTTCATATCGATTTCATAAGAAAATTTGGTAGAAATCAACAGTTCCGCAAAATCAATAAAAATATCAACAAGAAGCAAAATAAAGCCTTTATAGGAAAAAACATAATAAAGAGAAAAGCGAGTACTATAAGTTGTGATATGATAAGATTATGTGAAATGATTATAAGGCAGAAAGACAATCCCATTTTCAAATATAATATAGGATGTACATGATTTATATAACATTTAAGTATATATTATACGTATTTCTTCTTCTACTTCTTCTCCTTCTTTATCATTATTCTTATTATTATATTTTTATATTATATGTTATTATTAACGTAGTAGTAGTAATACTAATAATATAAAGTGGATTACTCCTACAGGGAAAACAACAACTAAAAAATAGTGTTGAAAGTTATATCATGATCGTTTACTTCACAGAAACGAAGCACACACTAAAGCTTTTATATAAAAATCATCAGTGGGACTACGAGCTTCTTTCCTTTTGTTACAAGGTTCATGGAGCGCTATTACGTCGAAACTTTCTTTTTTCCAGGGAAAATATTAAAAACAACGTTTACGCCATCAGTGAATCCAGGTGTGATCGTTTTCATGAATATGGTGTTATTGTAAAGACGAAGGTTTAAACAAGTACGTGGCTTATTCGAATTTTTAAAAAAACTTTACTTTTATAGATGTACTGTTTTCGAAATACATTATTTTTAGCGCTATTATTTTGAGAGTTTTTACAAAAATTTGAAAAAATCTGGTCCACGTTTAAACCCACGTCTTTAAAATGAGACCTTGTTTATCTTAAAATCGGTCAAGAATTATGTCTGTAATCATTGTTGGCATAAACTATAAAAGAACGAGTTATGATGAATAGCCTTAAATCACGCTTGATATATATATATATATATATATATATATATATATATATATATATATATATATATTTTTTTTTTTTCCTTTTATTCGTTTTGACGATCGTTGCCATTGGAACGAGTAAAGAATATTTTCTCTCGTTTATTATAACTGGATCGATTAATATAACTTTGCTCGAGTAAGAATTAGAGAAATAGAGAGAGAGAGAGAGAGAGAGAGAGAGAGAGAGAGAGAGAGAGAGAGGGGAAGAGAGAGAAAATACAATTTGCGTATTGCGTAAAAGTATTACATAATCGATGAAACATAATAATTTTTTCTTTCTCTCTATTTATATATTTATCTTTCTTTTTTCTTCGTAAAATGATCGAAGGTTAGCATTAGAACGAACGCTAAGCTCGTTAGCGATATTTGGCCCTTCTACTCACATTTGTTTCTCTCTCTCTCTCTCTCTCTTCCACTTTCGTAATTTACGATCGTCGGAGGGGCCACTTTGCGAAATTGAAGGCGTCATTTTCTCGGATCACGCACGGCGACACGCGCACGAACGCAGGATGAGCGTAGTTACTATGAAGGACGAACAAAGCTCTGCACTTTCTCAATCTGGAGAAGATATTTTTCTTACTTACGAGAACGAAAAGGGTGCGGGTTTTCTGCTATGAGAACGGATATGACCCGGGAGTTGGTTGTTCCAAAGCGTATATACCGCGCCTTCAATACGTGCTACGAGATTTATTTCGAAGCTTTCCGAAATAACCAGACGATCCTCTTCAAACTAACCGATGTTCTCCCTTTCTTCCTTCCTTTTTTTAATAATAATCGTTCAATCATTGAACGAGAGATATGATAAAATATTGACTAGCATTTTTCATTTGAAATCAAAGGACATTGCGCTCTCTATCTCCTTTTTTTTTCTTCTTCAAAAGATTTTCCCTTTTTTTTTCTTTAATTACTTACTTAATCAGATTGGAAACTTCACAAAGATTATTTCAATGGAAGAATAGTCTTTTCAGAACACACCCACTCACCAATACACACATACACACACATACACACAGGGAGAGAGAGAGAGAGAGAAAGGGAGAGAGAGCATTCAGAATGTTTTCTTAAGTAAATACTTAGGCTGATAAGCGAAATCTAAATTAGCGAGAACTCTTTTTTAAATAGAGCAAATTTGAAAGGAAATATGTCCGTTTCACATTTATGTCTTACGTAAGGTTTAAATGGGGTCAATATGTATGAGATGTTAGATAACCTACTTTCATTACGATTAATTCCAAAAATCTTCTAATTTAATTCTTTCTAAAATTTTAAAAAGAAAACAAGGACAGATTTATGTTTCTCGCTATAAGCATGAAAATTCGAACGTTTTTATTATCACACTTTTTAAGATAAATACGAAAAAAGTCTTAACGCGATTCGAGAGATGAGATTTAAGAGCGGACTGGCGACGCTATTCGGAATGAAAAATGTCTCTGTGTTTTTCTTTTTAGAAAAGAGATAGAAATCAGTCCGGAGTGTTCGTAAACCGCAACGCGTAGGGAACAACGCTATTCTTTCTACGGTGACGGGATTTATGTGCCATCGATAAGAAAAAGACAGCAACGAGAAGCACGCGAGGCGTCGCGACCGCGTCGAGATAACTTGAAATCGAATACGCATTGTTTTTTTACGAAATTTCATTCGCGAATGGTACTCAATTCTGTTGATCTATCATTCCGCGACAACATCTACCTTCAGATTCTTACTTTTGTTCTCGTACGTAGAATATGATTTATTAAAACTGTTCAATTTATGTTGAATACTTTTTACGAATCATTATATATTTTCCCTTTCTATTGATTTAAAAAATCGGCATGTTATTAAACGTATAATAACTTGGATGGTATCTCATATGTACTGAAGTTTCGTGCCGTAAGGTGGAATATCTTCGTCGAAACCAACGAAATAGCCATCGGGGTGTACATAGAAAGTATATACGGGAATAGCGTAGAGGGCGGCTTTCGTCTCGGTTAAAAAGAACGGCCGCAGCAAAATCGCGGTTGAAACGGTAAGCAGCAGCAGCATGGTTGTTGGAAAAAAAAAAAAAAGAGAGAGAAAGGAACACACACAGAGAGAGAGAGAGAGAGAGAGAGAGAAAGAGAGAGAGAGAGAGAGAGAGAGAGAGGGGGTTGAGGGAGGGAAGAAAATATGGAGAATAAGAAAGGGAAAAAGAAAAGAAAAAGAAGAGGGATAGAAACGGGTACAGGATGATGTAAGCTTCTAACCAGGCGGACAATTCTATTCCGAACTCGACTCCTCTTCGTCTCGGCGCGCCAGTGTCAGCGCGAATTGATGTTTGCCTCCGTTCATGCGAGAAGCGCTTCCCTTCGTTTTTATACCATTAGGGGAACGCCTTGTGATTCCGTTATGTTGAAAGCAACGGGCAGCACTCGTTTCTACTTTCTCTTTTCTATGCCTCTATCGACGTTACATCGAAATCAAAGAATTCACAATGTTCCCGTCTGGCCTTGTCTTTTCTCTAATACTTTTCCGTTTTTATCCATCATAAGATGGTACTTTGTTCGAAGGGAAAGTAAAAGATAGAGGTAAAGCGCTCGACTTTGTTCTTTTTTTTTTTTACGACATCGAAATTATCTCAATTTGATATAAATTCGTATTGCATCGCAGAAGAAGATATTCTTTTGATATCTGAAGTACTAGAAGATCTCGCGGAAATATTCTCGAGGAGAATTTCCAAGATTCGAGTTTTTTCATGCGTATCGAAACATGTTAAAAGCTGATCTGTTGTAAAATAAAAACCATAACGATTCTTCGTTTCTTACGCGTAAGATATATGTATTTACCTATTTACCGTATATCTACGCGGATATACATATGAATCTACCTATTTACAATAGTTATACGCTACTTGAATTTTTACGCTCGACGAAACAGTATATCTCTTCATCGAGTCGCTTTTTTTTTGATTTTTGCGATTTTGCTAGACGCATGTTTGTTATTTTTAAGACAGTTATTCTTAGCACGCAACTTTTCAGCGTTATATGCTCAAAATTTTATATCACCTATATTATGATTTTTAATACGAATAATACGGTAAATCTCGTAAAGGTAAAATGTAAGGAAATATTTGTTACGATCCTTCAAATAATTCGCATTATTATAATATAGATACCAATTGTGAGACGTATAATAAAAAAAAAAAAAAAATAAATAAATAAAACCAACTAATATTGTATAATGTAAAACAATAGAATTTATTCGAGAATCATATTGTAAAATCATTACGATTCTTTTTTCTACGTTCTTGTATCAAACGAAATATTATATTCCTTAAAATTGTTAAACAATGAAAATTGGAAAAGTACTTTTATAATCAAAGTGAAGACGAATCGAATGTAAGTTTTTAAGATTTCAAAAATGCGAGATTTCAATATTATAATGAAGATGTAATAATGAGGGACACGTGTAAAATGAGTTACAATGACGAAAATTTCCTGCAATAAAACGTTGCAGAATAAATATTTAATCTCGCAATACTAATACCAAGGAAGTCCCGTTATTTTTATTACGTCCTTCGAAAGATATCATAACGTTTATAGTATAAATTCTCGAAAGGTCGTTTTAGACAGGAGTAGAGAGTAGTGGTAAAGAGGGGAGGTTGTATAAATTTCTAAGTTAGTTCTACGCTCTTTTCTCGACGAAGAAGCTTCGTCACTTCGTCCTCGTCGTGCTACGGCGCGATTTTAAAACGCTGCTGTCGATTTGCGAGTCCACGGTCTCGTTCAGTAAACGACGACGTTGGAACTGGTGATGGTGGTGTTGGTGCGGTATGATTCCTGGGGAAAATCATGAATATATTCAAGAGGCACGGAATTTCTGGAGGGTCGTTCAAGAGGGGCCACGCTAAGAAAGAGCAAGATAGATAGATAGATAGATAGATAGAAAGAAAGATAGATAGATAGATAGATAGAGAGAAAGAGAGAGAGAGAGATAGAGAGAGAGAGAGAGAGAGAGAGAGAGAGAGAGAGAGAGAGAGAGAGAAGTTAGACTCAGGGAAGTTCGATATATCTTTTCTTCTTTCCTTCCTCGTCTACGTATTTTCTTCCCTCTAGGAACGACAAACAATTTTCGTTGGCTACCGTCGTAAACGTATCGTTTAATTTCACAAAGAACATGCAGTGGCACGCGTAGCTATCTAAAAAAAATTGAAAGTTTGTCTAATGATCTTTGATCGTGATCAAAATTGAATCGTGGTACAGCATGAATGTTTCGCGACGTTTTATATTGATTTTTATCTAATTTCATTTATAGTATTATTTGCATAAACTCCATCCAAATTTTTCGTTTCCTTCTCTTTCTCACTCTCTTTGTCTTTTTATCTCCCTCTCTCCCTCTCTCTCTCTCTTTCTCATTTACTTTTTCGTAAATCATGTTATTTCATATTACTCATCCTTCCAAGTAATTTCTTCTTCTCGTTCTTTAATTAGCTTATATTCGTCTATTGATTAGTTTAATCAAAAGATTATTTTTTAATATTGTGGATCGTCCTACTTAGAAGATAAAAGTATCATTATTAAAGCAAGAATCCGATCGAATTACTTATTGTCAACGCGTTCGTAAGTTTAAAAACGAATTTCCAACAAAGAGCATCCTCGCGACTCTCGGGAGTGGTTTTTGTCGCAGGGGACCCAGTGATGATAGCATGCTTCGGTAAAATCCGAGAAAATTGCGAACATACGTGACGTTCCCTCGAAAGTGTGCCCATCACTTTTTGCTCTCGATTTTGTTGGATCGGCTATTTTGATCGTGTTCCTTGTTTATTTTGCCTTGTATATTTGTTTGATCGTATATACTAGTAGGCCTTGTCATTGATGATTATTTAGTATTTCGAAAGGACAAAGTTTGTTTTGATAACAAGCTTACGGGATACACGTGAGGCTATTTATCTGCGTAAATCGAACGAACCGTTCGTACGTATAATTGACAATGAATACTTTTTAACTCGATAACACTCGATATCACATCGTTCTCCTTATTACAGACAAATTTCAATCTAGAGTGGGTAAATAATAATGAGTACACGTGCATAAAATTTCTACACTTTAAATAGAAATAAAATTTCTTGCGGGAAACGTATCGAAGAAACGGAGGAAAAACATTAGATACTAAAAACGGCCGGTAATATCGAGAAAGACACAAGAAGGCGACTGCTTTTGCTCACTCTCTCCTCTCTCAATCTCTCTCTCTCTCTCTCTCTCTCTTTCTCTTTTTGAAGAGACGACGAAGAAGCGAAGAAGGGTGAAAGGGAAAAGAAAACATCGTAGTTGCTTTAGCTCGTAGAGAAACAACCATAATCGTCGCGAAACGCGTTGTATACGTGCCTCCAAGCGCAGCCCCTAGAATCTTTCTAGGAAATTGAATTTACAATTTCACCCCCTTAAATGCCCTCTTTTGTCGGGTAAAAGCTGCCAGGACATAATAGGCAGGCATGTCAACAGCTCGCTCGCTAGTTCGCCCGCTTCGCTTTTCTATGGAACTTCGCTCGCTCGGCTTTTACAATGCGGCTCGTCTCTGACATCGACCTTCATAAACGATGTCGGCTCGAGCGTGTCCCTTCGCTCTTCTCCCTCTTTCTCCTTCTCTCCCTTTCTCTCTCTCTCTCTCTCTCTCTCTCTCTGTCTCTCTCTTTTCCATCTACGTCCGCCATTCGAGCATCGACCGACTCTCCGAAAATTGTGGCGAGATTAATTCTTTCCATCTCTTCGTCCTTACCCTTCGTTGCCCTTTCTCCTCGTTCCATCGTACCTATTCTGCCCGTTCATCGTCGTATTATTATTCAAAAGCATTTCTCTTTGTCTTCGTTTCAGCCAGCCGATGTGGCTCTCTCACGTTGACCGAGAGACACCAACGTCGATTTTTCCCCATATTCACGCGACAAACTCAAATCTCGAACCACCTCTTTCTCGTTCGTGACAGATGGAACTATTGGACGCGTAAATCGTGCTTCGTAGATATTTCGGTACGTTGACCTTGATACTTTGCAAACTTTTCTATTTTCATTATTTTTTTCTTTTTTTAATATTTTCTTTGCCTTTTAGAATTTATCTTACCGCTTTATATTTACGCTTTTTCGAATTTATCTTCGAAGCCGTTATACAAAAATTATATTGGAATTGGTAAGATTATAATTATCGGAACGAGTTGAGTCCATGTCAAACACACATGTCACGAAACTTGAGAGAGAGATAGAGATAGAGAGATGAAGAGAGAGAGGGAGGGGGAGGGAGGGAGACAAATCGAAGGAACGCAAAGCGAGGATCACAGCGTTATTTCGTGGCGATAACAAATCGTTGATACGTCAAATGCAGCGGCTAGGATTTTACCGCTCGGTAATGGCGCATCCCATTCGTCGACGTTACTTGCAACAGAGAAAAAGCCATTAAATCCTATAGGATGAGTGCTTCGGAAGGTAGCAGAACTTTAATACGGCGATCGAATGATATACCGATTTATAATATATCTATACTTTCGGTATAAATCCGAACATTAAATATTATATTGTTAATGCGTACAATCGTTCAATCGATTTATCCTATTGTCTCGCTTACAGTATCAACTCTTTTCTCGCTTCGAAAGAAAAAAAAAAAAAAAAAGAAAAAAAATTCGATGTAACGTCTCGTAAAGTTTAGTTGGGAAATAAGTAATACGCGTTAACGTCGAGAATATTTAACAAATAGAAGAATTTTGCACGTCTAATTAGGCGTGATTAAATTCTCTGTATTTTGCGCGCCGTGAAGTTAATTGCCAACAAAAATACGAAGGTATACCGTACACTTGCGAGAAGAGAAGCGGAAGATTAAGGGAGGATGAGAGGAGAGGAGAGGGATGGCGATGAGAGTTAATTAAGCGAAACGTAACACTGCTGCTGCCGGCCGTATACGATTTTTCATCATACGGACGAACGTCAGCTTGCTAATTGTCCGTGGAAAAAAATTTGAAAAACGAAGTCGTCGTTGGATTGGTCAGAAGAGTCACACCATTAAATCGACTGGAAGGGACGAAGTTTCGGGACGCTAAGACGGTGCCTCGTTTATTCATTGTTGACTGTAATTAAGGCGTTTTATTCGCTTGATAATTTATGGAGAAATATTAAAAGACGATTCGCGTTAGATATACGGTATTACTTTGACGTCATCGGCGTTTTATTGGCGTTTTCGTTACACATTACTTCCTTAAGACGAGTTTTCATTTCTTCTTTTCTATTTTTTTTTTCATCTCTTTCTGTCTCTCTTTCTCTATGAGTCTCTCGCAAGAGTTAAATACACTTCTTCGTGCAGTAGCCCGTGCACCAAAGTACTTTAATCGCCTACGGGAGTACTTTAGTAGCAGTCTTTAACGCTGTGACTGCTGTCTGTACGCTTGACGCAGTAGGCAGCATTCTATTTGGCGGGTGCGTGTGATGCAAAGGTGAGACCCTTTTTCTGGTACATAAATCTTTGACGGGGCAAGAGCTTAGTTTTATCGCTGTCACGAAAGAGCGTTCTGTAAGAGAGAGTAAGAGAGAATAAGAGAGAGAGAGAGAGAGAGAGAGAGAGAGAGAAAGAGAGAGAGACCGAGCACGAAAGGTAAGTGGTAGAAAGGCAACGCTTCTAAAAGGACCCAGGCTAAATTAAAAGAAAGGATCTGAATGAGACCACGAGCGCTGAAAGTAATCACTTTATCTGTAGCCGCCACTCGGGGGAGCTCGCTAATCTGGGCCCTCATTTTGAGGTTGAATCGTCGGCTCGACCCATCCTTCTCACCTCTCTCTCTCTCTCTCTCTCTTTCCCATTTTCATCTAGTTCTTATTCTGTTTTCGACCATCTTCAAATATCACATACGTTCTCGTAGTATATCTTCTTTTCCGACTTTTCTTTTTTTCTACGTACGATCCATAATGGAAAATCGACGAAAAATTATTGGATAATACAAAGTTTATGTATGTTTCGTTTCTTTTATTACCAGATGGCCGTAACGACAACGGGAAATAGAGCGAGAGATGATATTCGATTTCTCCATCAAAATCACGAATCATGATTCTGTTTTATGGGAAAACGACGTAGCAACCTATCGGCCGGTTTTCGGATAGTACGTGCAACAACAGAACTGAAATCGTTCACTGAACCCACGTTAACGGCTCTTTCTCTTCTCACCGTAGCCGTTACAACGACTATTCGGAGGAAATTCGTGTATTGTCGGTGCTTCGGTATTGGTGACATACGTCAAAAGTGATGACGGCTCGCGCGCGTTAGTCCACGAATACTCCGAACGTTTATCCAACATGGGTACGTAGAAAATGCATTATACTAAATCAATTTAAACGAGGAAAATAGAAAGAGAGAGACAGAGAGAGAGAGAGAGAGAGAGAGAGAGAGAGAGAGAGAGAGAGAGAGAGAGCTAGAGCGAGGGATATAATTGGAGGATGGTTGGTTGGATAACGCTAGTCATATCATAGCACGCTAATCCTGGGAGCAGATGTACCAAAATATTATTGAAATCCAACTTGATTCGTTATAATAGGATTTACATTGCGCGGTCAAGCCTGCGAGATTTGGTATGACATACCGATGAACGGTATCAACAAGTCAACGATGGCTTCGATTATTAATCAAACGGATTTACTTTAAAACTGTGGTTGTCGCGGTACGATGAAATACAAAGAGTAAATTAAATTATCCCTTATTACTAATTGTATCTTTGTAGAGATGACCGATCCTATAAGTCAAAATTGAACTTCGTCGGTTTATCTCGAATTATTCTATTCTTCTCTTCGTATCTCGCCTTATTTTTTCGTTATAAGTTCGATAATTAATTAGGAATATCGAACTGGGAAGGTCGAAGTGGGAAGATTCATCTAAATTTATTCGTTTGGTTTTCGTTGACTTCGGAAAGAAATTATACTTGTATTATTTATAGTAAATGGAAAGACTAAATATTATATTCAAGATAATTTTATCGTGTTAATATTTTTTAATATATATATTAAATAAATAAATAAAAGTAAATAATTAAAAGTATTATTGTACTTTATACTAGTATATATATATATATATATATATATACACATGATTTGATGTGTCCAATGTTGCAACGAATATTTCAATGAAAAAGACTATAAACGTTTCGACAATAGTGACAATCGCTGAATATTTTAATAAAAGAAAGTTTAGATAGAAGAGCAGGTATCAGCTTCGAAAAAAATGGCCACAGCAGGCTAACAAGAAATAAAAAGCCGGCGAGTATAAGATAATTAGATTTCAAACTGTATCACGCAAACCCTGTCAAAGTTCTCTCTCTCTCTCTCTCTCTCTCTCTCTCTCTCTCTCTCTTCTGTTCTCTACATGCAATGGTTGTAGAGCGATTTCTCTCGACACTCATAGTTGGAGCTTTCAAACGGTCGTTGCATGACAACCGCTCGTTAAATCGTAGCTATTGCATTTTACGCGTAAGTTCATGATGCGACTCGCTCTGACACGCTTTGCTATTTCGAAACTAACTTGCCTTACTCAGAGTCTAACAATTTAGCAAACGGATAATTCACATCGTTAATTATTCGCAGACGAGTTAAAGATAGACGCGGCGATGGTTCTACCGATCGTAATTCAAGCATACATTTACTTTGCGTGTATATGTGAAAAAGAGAGATAGATAGATAGATAGATAGATAGAGAGAGAGAGAGAGAGAGAGAGAGAGAGAGAGAGAGAGAGAGAGAGGGAGAGTGAGAGAGAGAGAGAGAGGGAGAAAAGATACAGAGAGGGATGATAACTATTTCTTACGTCATGAAGATGGGAGAATTTTCATGCACTATTCTATCATTATCGTCAGAAAGGAGTTTGTATTTATTATATTTATATTGGAATATTTGCTCTCGAGAAATTCATTGAATGTCTGCTAGGAGATAAATACAGAATATAGAACACATATGGCTCTTTTTAATCTGCGCTTTAGATATTCTTTTTTGTTTTCCCTATAGTATTTAGAATTTTCTTAAGTGGGGTAATAAATATTAGAGGCTTGTAGAGAAGAAGGACCATGTGTTTATCTTACTCTATAGCTATCTCTACTCATTGAGATAGCTATTTTTTCTTTTACACGTAAAAAATACGACCGCCTACAATTAGTACAATGGACCGTACATAAAATTGTTTAAAGATATTTGAGACGAATAATCCTGACACACCCCCAATTAGAGATCACTCTTGCCCTTTTTCTGTATACTTTTTTACGGACTCCTCCTTTTTCCTTTCCTTAATTTCTTTAGTCGTTATCCTGGATGGTTCGTCGAGAATAGTCAAGTCTTAAAATGATGAATCTTAAAGGTCGAGTCTTAAAAGTCGAGTCTTAAAGAACGAGTTTTAATAAGTGGTTCTAAGAAAGTACATCAAAACCAGTTTGTTCTATAGTACATCGAGATCGGAGAGAATCTCCTATAGTTTAACGGGAACAATGCAAATCTCTAATAAGTTACACTTAGGCAATTAAGCGAAAATATAACTGTATCTCAACTTAGAGATCTATACTACTTAGTTCATTGTATTGTAAAAAAATATGTATTATCGCTCATTATATTGTTAAATAGGTACTTAAATAAAAGTTTATAATTAAGCATTATTGCGGAATTAATTTTGCAACATTAATTTGGTGCAAAACAAGCGACAAATACGCTATATTATTAAATGGATTTTTGGTTCTTCGAGTCAGATATAGCCAAGATACTACAGGACGATTTAATTAAAATCGAAAAGGATAGGAATATCGATATTCCCAGTTCACTCCCGTTCGTTTCGTTATAATTAAATTTACACTTTTGAATAGAAATAAGAATTTGGATCGTTAAATGCGATGAAAGAACGGCAGATTGTTGTTTGTGCTCTCGCCTATTTTTTTTTTCACCGTTGGAAAATAAATGAATTAGGCCGAGCAGTGAAAGTATAAACATTAAAATATCGTTGAATCTTTGAATACGTAGAAAATTATCGGACTATTTGTACGAGTAAACCTCATGCAAATGTAATCCTCTAACACAAAATAATATTAATTATTTTGTTAAATGTGCAAAGTTTAATATCAAGGAATATTTCGTAATCTAATTGTAATAACTCGAAAGCGTTCGATTCGATATAAGACAAGTTTTCCCGTTCGTTCGCGAGTCGAATTTCATCGTACATATATGGGACATACATCGTATATACATCGCGTGCTGATCCTTATGCATTATGCATATTATCGTAAAATTCTGCACTTCGTAAAGGACTTCTTTTTATCACCTCCATGATATTTACGATAGTCGAATCATTTATCATCTTTGCATCAAACGCTGGCGAGGCACTGCAAAGTTTTTACGTTATCACTTGATTCATCACGCCGAAAAAAAATGTTCTTGATGTTCTGTTGAAATTACGCTTAAAATATTTAAGACCACGGATGATTCCAATCGTGCTTGGAATTATCTGCCGCGTGTGTGTATGCGCAGAAACAACGTATGCATGAATTTTATAACCTCACGTTCGTATTGTATACACAGTTACACAACATGCATGTGCAATAGGGGAATAAAGTTCCTATTGGTATCGATATCGATCAATTTGAGATACAAGAAAATCGGATTTTCAATAAAGATGCGATGCTGATTACCATGCGATTGCCATCTTACTGATCGATAAAAAAATGATGAAATATTGCCAATGAAAAGGAGAGAAATAACGGTGAATGGTTGAATGTAAAGAAAGAGAGAGAGAGAGAGAGAGAGAGAGAGAGAGAGAGATAGAAAAAGGAGACTATTGCAGGGCTGAGACAGGATTGCCATCGTCGCGTTTTCTCATGAAAATCCATAAAATATTTTCGAGAGACTTTTCGCTTCTGCTATTATTACCTCATTATACCGAGGGTCTTAGACCACCTCGGAATGCCGATTCAGAATCTTCGAAGAGTTTCTCGTGCTTCCACGATCCCATCAACTCCTCTCCTTTTCTTTCTCACTTTCTATTCCTCTTCTCGTGATTTATAGATATCCACTTTTTCTCTTTTTCTCTTTTGTTCGCTCTCCTTTAGTTTTTGAATTTTTCGAATCTTATCTAACGCGTGCAGGCGAATCCTCAAAATATGTAACACTCCTCAACTCTTTTTCGATCATTCCAATGGATCGTTAAAGCATTGCCATGATTACCTATATAATGATTAACAAGATTAAATTACAACGTCATTAAGGATCCATGATTCTATAGTTTTTGACCTCCGTGAAAAAACGTATTGGTAATCTTTCTTAAGCATATTCATTTATATACATTTATATGTATATGTAAAATTCTTGATATGACAGATATGATACGAGTCGCGGTCGTTATTTAAAATTGTAATGAAAACAGTATGAAGGATGGGGAAAAAATGAGGAACAAGTGATTATATTCGAGGACACGATGGTCAAACGAAATAAGCGTGCTTTATCTATCGATTTTCATCGGCGAATATTTTCCGTTCAAAGTGAGAAATGATTTGGCTTCTTTTTGGATTCTTATCGTAGGTAATTCGTTTGGAAGGAAAGGAGACATTTCGGGTAATATTATCCGTACAACTATCCGGAGAAAATGACGCGGTCGGACGAACAACCGTTGTCGCGAACAGCCTGCGAATAACGCGTGTCGCTGACGCGGATTTCGTGTCATCCACAGGTCAAACACGTTCGCTAGTAGAGTTAGCGAGATGTATCACGAACAATAGCGGAATCGAGAGATGAACTGCTTTGTATGTGTATGTATTCGTGTATATTCGTACATATATCTTTGCTAGCCAAAGTGAATTTTCGAATAGCACGTACGTGTGTATGTATATAGATGTAGGTACATATTCGTGACAAGATACGTTCTCAAGAAGGAAAGAGTTAGATTACTTTCGATGAATTTTATGTTCTTTCAAAGAGTCTACCATCGAAGGTTGTAATTCCTCTGTATCACTTTCACACATACGAGTGTGTATACATTTATATGTGTACACATAGTGAAGGCTCGTATAATCTAAAGAGTGACGGTGCACATTCCTCGTAACAATGTAACTTTTTTTATTTTTTTTTATTTTTACATCGACCTGCCGAAAGATTAATCGACAAGCTCGTTCAACTATAAAAGATCTATTCGAGCGTATACGCGAGACACGTGTCAGTACTAATTTTTATTTCGGAATTATCAGTGCGCAATATATGGATGCGTTCGAATAAAATAAATAAAGATGTTAACTTAATTCTAGAATTTAAGAACGATGGGAAGAAAAATGGAAGATCGATTTAGTAGAATAACATATCGATTTATTGGCGCGATTAATGATTTTATTTCACCTGTTTACACCCCAATAGTCAAGGATAATATATATCACAGAAAAAGAAACTTTCTTTTTTCTATCTTCACAAATGAAGAAAGATGAATAGAAAAGTGAGAAGGGAAAGAAAGGAGAACAACGCTCGCCGTTTCGTGCTCGGATGGGATCGATTTTAAAAGTGGAATGAATGCAAATGTGCACCTTTTTTCTTTACTTTATCTTCCCTTTCTCGATTTTACTTTTCCATTGAACTTATTTTATTCCTATTATTTTGCATATTGGGAGGAGGGACAATAATTTTGGTCACCTTGATTCACTCCTATCTTTTTAGAAATCAGAAGAAATTTTTTTTCACGAATGTTGTACGATACGAAGAGGGCCATAATATGGTTGTAATAATATATTTTTTTTTTAGATAGTTGCGTAAAGAAAATATGAAGGTCAATTAAGTTTTCTAAAACGGAATCATATGATTTTATTGCATTAGTCGATGTAGCTTAATATTCACTATAAAAAAGTATAACCAATGGATGTCGAAAAATTATTAGTTTAGAAGATATAATATTTTACAGTTACGTCCTTATTGCGAAAGTAGTTTTTCGAGATTTTGATTAATATTCTATACCTTATCTCAATTAAAAAAATTAAAATTTACATAATTATAACAAAAATTTTAATGATCTCATTATAGTTATGTTCTTATTACGAAAGAAAAGAAAATATTTTATTTTAAAAATTGTTAACAAAATCGATTTTATTATAACGATATTATTGCAATATTTTAATAAATGAAGATGAATTATACTTGAAAACGGTATTTGTTTCAAGTCTCTACGACTTTTCGTTCCGGAGATATCGCCTTCGAAAGATTTTCATTCATAATTGGTATCATACATCCGTTCGTAGTAAAAGTAGTAGTAGTAGTATGGCCACGTAAATTCTTGGAATTTATACGGGTCAGTGTGTCATCGAGCTAATGTGAATGAAATTATATTGGTCAGTGGATCAACGTAAACTCCTTCCACTTACATGGGAATATTTTTGGAATTAAAAGTCGTAGAGATATGAATCAAATTACTATTTTAAAGGGAAGGATTTATTCTTTTTTTTTCAGCTTATTGTCAATAATCCATTAACAATTTATTATAAATAATATAATTTTTATGAATTATTACCAATTAATTTCATTATATTTTGTCCAAAATAATTCTGATCGTGACTTATTTGTAAAATTATATAAATTAATAGATGATTAATAAAAAAATTATATTTTGACGATAGAAACAATCATTTAGATGAATACATCTCCGGAACTAAAAATTGTAGAGACTTGAAACAAGTACCTAAAGCAAGCGCAGGATAAGCGCTTACACTGCGCTTAGTTACACCATTATTATTGTGTTTATATAATTTTTTGACATATATATCGATCTTCGAGGTTTCCCTGGAAGTTAGTCCAACACCTTTGTTGATAAACAACCCTTTCATCCTTCGAGCAGCGGCACATCTTCGGCACGATCGCAACACTGTCTCCTCTATCTCTCTCTCTCTCTCTCTTTTTTTAAAGTTGTCGTCCCAACAACTACGCTATTTGCCAAGGGAGTTTCTCCAAACTTTTTCTCGTTTCAAGAGCTCAACTCCAGGGTGCCTTGACGACAACACTTCATCCGCATTTCCCTGTCGAATTCCTCGTATTGCTCCGTTTCCCGATTCCAACCGGATGCCTTCCAGGAACAAAAGCGGAATTCGTCTCCTGGTATCTTCTTGGCAGTGGTCCTGGTCTCTTTCAGGCTCCTTTTCCAATCTATTCCTTCTTCCTCGCCCTCGAGCACCCTCGACATGGGGAAGCAGTGGGCTGACATGGGTTTTACTCATCCGTTGACCGACTTGGTATTCACCCGGAGCACTAACTTGCTTCACCCAAAGGGAAAACCATAGCTTAATGTAGAAGATATTCCATTGGGATGGCGAGTTTTCGTGTCTCCAACGGGGCAGTCAAAAAGGGAGGGAGATCCACCTAACAGTGATTAGATCAATGTTTATGTTTATTTTGAACGTTGCCATACTTGTCTATAAGTCACTCGGCTGATTCAGCGCTCTTCCTCGAAAACTAATTTCCGCGAATCGGTGTTCTTATACCCACTCTCAAACGCTTATCAGAATCGTTATTATAGGCCAATGTTGTCACTTCTGCTTGAACTCTTGAAAGGACAACATTTTTCTCGCGAAGGAGCAGCTCTCGGATTAACAATTGTGGAACAATGATGTCAGGCGATCGAAATATAGTTCCAGGTATTATTTATATTTATATTCTAACATATTTATATATATATATATATATATATATATATATATATATATATATATATATATATATATATAATACCGCCAATATTAAACATCTCCAGGAGGTATACGATATTCCGTGTAATATATTACACTTGACCTTCTCTTTCCTATATAAATCTAAGTAAAACGAACAGTCTGTCCGGCAGAATATCTCTCAAGGGAAACCTGATCCTTTTTTCGAACAATACTCTTAATGGAAGGACATAGAATAGCGATTCGCAACGAAATTAAATTAAACAAAATACTTACTAATTGAATCTACACCGTTATATGGATCCAGCTCGACAGAACAGCCTACTCCTGTTGTGTACATAATTTTGAAACAAATCTTTATTCGCCAGCGACTAATTCGGAAGAGTAGACAAATAATCGCTCGCAACATTATATGTATATATGTATATATATATATATATATATATATATATATATATGTATGTATATATATATGTATATATGTATATATATATACAGATATGTAATTTGAGAATTATAGATTTCAAGGGATGTTTGCATCGAATTTCAATGCTATTGTTGTCGTTCTATTCAGCTTATTTTTTTTTATCATAAAGTCACTAATCAGATTCTAACATCACTTTGATAATACCATGCTGCTATAATGTTAAACAATAGTTACTTTAAGATTACGATTTTATCGACAACGAATGTATGTCATTAAACTATCAATTGATCAAATTATTAATTATACGTTTTGTTTCATATTTCGCGTATCCTTAAATAAAAGATATCTTTACGTTATAAAACGAGAAAAAAATAGATCATTCATAAAGAAGAAACTATCTTTTCCTTGAGAAAGGTCTTATCGTAACAAAAGATCTTGCACTCGCAAGATAATCCTCGATTCTCTTTCGATACTTTCCGCGAACGTGGTAGCACGCGTTATAATTTTAGTGTGCGGCGTAGTGCCGTGACTTGGCTATAAATAACACTGAAATAGCATGCCCAACGTCCGACCAATAAATCTAGATATAACCCTGGAGAATAAAATAAAGTTATGGGCCCGGTTCATGCACCGATACAGACCGATAGTTTACCTCGCTTTGACTACTAGTAGTAGTAGTCACTTTGTCTTCTATTCCCTTTCCTTTCTCTTCTTTTCTTTGTTTATATATCCTTTTTCTTTTTCTTTTATTTCGTATCTCGAGCTTCTTTTCATTTACTTTTTCTTATTACTCCGTGCAGCATCCGACGTATTTTCTTCTTGCTTCTGGGACTTTCATTTTTTCTTTTGCTTACCATTGCTTACTATCTTCCTTTTTCCTTCTACTTTCCTCTCTTCCCTTTCTTCGTCATCGTCGTCGACGTTATTGCCTTTATTAGCTTTCTTCACGAAAATGTATTATCGCGCGTTGACACGCACACAAACTCTTATCCGTGAGATCTCTCAGAACAAATCACTTTACAATCCTTTCTAGCCATCTCGAGAATATATCTGCTTAGATATGTATACCTATATATTATATGTACATACCATAAATAAGATCAGATCTTTTGAACCCTCGTTACTACACAAAATATATTGCTTTCGATACGAACTAAAATAACGTTATGTATCTATCATAAATACTTTTTTCTCTAAGCTTCTCTCGGCCTTTTTTAATATTCGTAGATCTTGAAATTCCGCCGACGATGAAGCGTGTGCGCTTTGAAACGACGTAGTGTTTAAATTTTTATAGCTCTCAGGTACTATTTCGTAGACAGTTTTCGAGAGACGCCATCATAGAATTTCTCTATCTCTCAAGCCGTAAAACGTTGGATTATCGAGCGTCTGTAACCTTCCAGTTTGGACAACTTTCCTTTCCCGAGGGGGTGGCGGCAATGTTCTGCTTTCACCGTTTTCCACGTTCCTCAATATATTGTCTGGAAGAATGAGTGAGAAAAGAGAACGAAAGAATAGGGTTGTAGATGAATCTAATAAATATGGATAGAAGGAAAGAAGCTTGCAAGCTTACAGGAGAATCTTTTATCCTTCTAACCGATCGAAACTTTCTTTTTCGACGACTCTCGTACTTTCCTTAAAACAACAAATCTTGTTTTTTTTTTTCTTATATAACTACTTATCTAATGTTAGATAAACATAATTTTTTCTAAAGTTACGTTCCATCGGCTTGATTTTAATCGATTCAGCGAGGATCTTGAGCTTGTGAGAAATTGAAGTATGTTTTCTTGCTTTTAACATTCTAAGACGACGCAAATGTTGGAACTTAGCGACAGTAAGAGACAGAGACAAAGAGCGAGAGAGAGAGAGAGAGAGAGAGAGAGAGAGAGAGAGAGAGAGAGAGAATTGATAGAGGAAGGAGATTGAAGGAGAAGAGTGAAAGGTAATTAAACTTTCACTCACTTTAACACGAGTTCGTTACAAGATAAAGCTTGATTATTTATATGCACGTATTCATGATTATTAGCTCTCTTCTTTCCATTTTTTTCTCTCTCTCTCTCTCTCTTTCTCTCTCTCTCTCTCTCTCTCTCTCTCTCTCTCTCTCTCTCTGTATTACTTTCCTTTTTTTTCCTTGCGAAACCGTTTGTGTTTATCAACGTGTAATTTTAGTATCTCATGCGTAGAGTGGGGGAAATTTATTTGAAACTTTCGAAATTTTTTTCACGAGTAACGCGCTTCCCCTTTTCTATGTGCATCGAGAATGATCCGTATTTCACGTTAATTTCGACGACGATGCTTCTTTCTTCATCGCTGCGAAAGTTTGGCCTTCACTGATGCCGTTTTTCAACGAGCACAGCTACTAAACAAGCTCGTCGTAATTAAATTTTTGTCCTTCTCGTTCTACCTAGTCCACCATCACCATCACTTCCTTCTTCATTTTCTTCTTTTTGTCTTTGTTCACTGGCTGACGAAATCGAGGTGGTGCAATTAGTGTCGCTATGACGTTGCTTACCATCTTCCCTATTCTCCTCTATTTCGTTAGAGAATCTTGTTCTCTACTTTCGTGCGTTATCAACCATCGATGTTTTCTTTTAATTTTTTTTTTTAATTATTTGATAACAATAAAAAAGAATTACAGGAAGGACTCGTCGGACGTAACATTTATCACATATATCAAATGTTATCAACGAGAGCTCAAATTTTTCTTTTTTCTCAATGAAGAGTTGAATTCGAAAATATACTCCAAATGAAAGGTATTAATTATAAAGGCATCGTAAAGATTGAAAAAAATTTACGAATCTAACAACCAATTACGTTTGACATTTTCTTACTTTTCTTTTTTTCTTTTATTAATTTTACAATCCCATCGAGTAAGATTAGAAAAGAAAAATTACAACTTTCATTATTTGATAGAAGTAAAAAATTCTATCGATCTATCTCGAATATGATATATTGCTATATGTCAATAAGCACATATTTCATTTTTCCATTAATCGACCGTACTCACGTGTGTCGACTTCATTGCATTTCGAAATACAATCGGGATACACTATATATTGTTTGCTTTAGATCGATGTCATTTACGATTGCTCGTTCTTCAAAGATCGCTACAGAACACGTACCGAAAAAGAGAGAAAGTATACGGATTTATAATGGGATTTCAGGTCGTCGTTAACGGACTGCAAAGTTGAAATGGCATACGCTCTTTCGTGGAACTAACTTCGACGGTTACGAAGATTATTTATTTACGGTTCGCGAGCACGAACATTTCATCGCAAAATCGCGACATTTCTCTCTCTCTCTCTCTCTCTCTCTCTCTCTCTCTTTCTGTCTGTCTCTTTCGCTCCTTAGTTCTAATTTTTTACTTTTTAAAGGGAGTAAACTCGCACCCTTGCTCCTTCGCTTCCCCGCGCGTACTTTCTTACGAGGGTTACTCTCAAAACTTAATAAGCGGTTTTCGCGAGTTAAACGTCGTTAGTTATTCATGCGAGAGGATAACAATGGATCCTTTCCATCGAGCTCCTGAAACTTTTATTTTTCTTTCCATCGAATCTAGCTTCGTATGTAAACTTTACTAAACTGTGAACTCTATAGTATTTTTACTTTATTTTTTTTTTTATTTTGTTTCTATTGAATATGTATTGAGGATATGGAAGAAAATAAGTTTCTTGAAATTAATTTCCAACCACAATATCGCTTGAGAGAGTCACGAGAGAGGGTGATATATATATATATATATATATATATATATATATATATATATATAGAGAGAGAGAGAGAGAGAGACCTATATATATATATATATATATATATATATATATATATATATATATATATATATAGAGAGAGAGAGAGAGAGAGAGAGAGAGAGAAAGAGGGAGAGAGAGAGACAGAGGGGGAAAGGTTATCTATACTCGCGCAAGAATTAATTGTTATTTTATAACGAAAAAAAAAGGTAAAAATCTCTCGTAGAAAAAAAGAGAGTTTTAAAAGTATGCATAAAAATTGTGGGCATATGTCGGTTATGTATTAAAGTTTCAAGATAGCAATTATAATGATAAGCGTGATATACTCAGCTTCAGAAATCCTGTAAACAAATTTTATGAAATAGATAACAAGATACAAGTATCATCAAACAAAGAAAAGGATCAATCTAACAAAGATAACATTATTATCAAAATTAATATGTGATTAGAGTATACATGTGTAAGTACATCCAATAATAAACTTGTAAACTTCGTAGAGTAAACGAATGTATTAATAAAATAAATAGAATATAATAAGAAAAAAACGACTTAAAGGAATAAGCGTATATGATTTAAAAATGATCAAGACACGTTCAAACAAGTTCCATATAAATTCGTGTTGTGGTCATGCCTATCCATTATAAGACCAGGAAACAAGGAAAATATCGTTAGCTATCAAATATAATCTTTATTAATCGCGTACGTAGTAGATCCTTCTGTTATCGACGATCAATTGATGTTTTATATTACAGCGCGATTTTATACAGACTTTTATACAGATTCATACGGAAATAGAATTGAAAGATATTTATAACCAGGGAATAGTAACTATTATATTATATTAATTATCATCTCCGTCAGGATACTAATTAAACTAATTAAAAGTCTTCTCATCTTAAAACGTTTAGCATAGACACACGCATACGTACATTCAACATTCACAGATCATTGAAACATTTAAATAACAATCATATTTAAAAGCAGCAGTAATAATCAGAAATGGATGACAATAATAATAGAATATATAGGTGTAGGTTGATCAAGATCCATTGCACGATTATTGACTCACGTGATGTTAATTAGTAAAGAACATGATTACTAATAATTATTATTATTATTAAAATGTAGTATTAATATATAGTAACAATATTTTTAATAATGAATTTATAGAATTCTACATAATGGTTCTAATGATGACATTAATAGTAATAGTGGGCGTATGGCTACTAAAAATATAACACAAGTTTTTTTTTGTTTCTTAGCACGACCGCAGCAAGTTCTTTTTCACTATGACGATTACTTTTGTTATTATTTAAAATATTAAACAAATTGTTTGGATCTTTAGGTTTTATATAAAAATTTAAATGTGTGCGTATCTATTCTTTCGTCTAAATTGTTATATGCGTTAATGAAATTTATACTTGCACCGAGAATCCGTGTAATGAGAGGAGAGTTGTGCAAAATCGACCGCTCTAAATTTTCCTGTTATATGCATTTTGAGTTAGAAAATTACAATTTCGAAAACGTAATTGTAGTATAAATGGAATTTAATAAAAGGAGGGAAATTATTTTTGTGAAATTTAACAGTACGAACGGATAATTCGCGAAAGAGTAAAACAATTGTAATTTGTAAGAAATGAAAAATTGTCGTCCTAGTACCGATCAATTATTAAATTAATAGATTTTTAAGTCTAAATAATTAACAATTTTATTAAAAAGACATTTAATTGTTTCAATAAAAGATATTTGCGATATTTATTTGTTAATTCAACTAATCGAATATAGGTGTTAATATCTAATGGAAGAAACTAGCTTTGGTCGGTACTATACGATTCTTTTCAAATATTAGTTCACTAGAGTAATTAGAAAAAATTGAAACATTTATAACGAATTGCATATGCAACGGAAATAATTCACACTACGCGAGAATATTTCAACTAATATCACCAATTAGTAATTGTGAATTTTTTTCGAAAATAAAAAATTTTCGAAATTAACAAAATATCCCCATATATGTTACAATTTTATACAAAATTTATATTTTGATGATATAGGAGAAGCGAGTATCTACTACCAAAAAGGTGAAGCTTTTTTCGCCTGGGGTCTAAAAGGTGGAGCCCTCTGTCCGGATTGAAAGGATGGTTTATTTTCGTTCACACGCGTGAAAGCATGTATGGAACTATCCAGATATTCACGTGTGTGTACTGGTATACATGTAACAGAAGCGTCACACTTGCGGTAGTGGAAATGGATCCGATGTTATTTACGGTAACTTTGTTTTCAAGCTCAGGTTGGTACGTAGATAGATGCACGAAACGTGATCGCTTGTTACTGGTGTAATACTCGATACGATGCGAGAACGATGGCTTCACTTCGATAGATGAAGTACACAGCATTCTTTTTCTTCGTTTCTCACAGCTTCGAACGATCATCGCTCCTATCCGATTAGATCTTTCTACGAATTGTCTATTTCGTCGAACAAAAAGGGAAAAAAGAAAAAGAAGAAAAGAATTCACTTTTATATTAAACGTATGTATGTTTCGCGAATTTGTACCATTCATTTCCATGTGTATTTATACGCAAGGGATCTTCCCTACGAAAGCAAGATGAATTCGATAAACCATTCGCAAAACAAAATACAAGGTCTCCCGTCGCTCGTAAACAATCCTGACGTGTTAGAGAGAGTGTATTTTTTACGAGCGTGGATTAATAATAACGTGGTACATTTCACGCATAGGTATATGCATGTATGTATCTCAAACGTTGGAACGGCAACCTACCGATCCTAGCTAATTAACGGTCAGTTATCGACGATGCAGCGAAGCTAAACACCGGCACCGTTGAGGTGCTACATAATTTCAGCCTCACCGAATCCCTTTATACGTGGCTCGCGTAAAACCGCAGTTACAGTTAATAATAAAGTTCGTGGCACTATGCCAGCTCTGATATACTACGCATTCTCTCTCTCTCTCTCTCTCTTTCTCTCTTTCTCTCTCTCTTTCTCTCTCTCTCTCTCACTTCCTCCCACTCACTCGTTCTCTCGCTCTCTGATACCTTCTCGTACATTCTCTATTCACAGCCACAGTCATGGACGCAGGTAACGAGTCGGTAAAGCCGCTTCGCGATTCGTACATAGTTTGTATATCCGACAGTGCATGATGCAAATATGCCGAGAGGAGAAAATAAAGCAAAACGGTGTCGTTACTTATGAACCTACTAATTGTAATAACTTCCAATTATACGGCTAATAACACAATTGTCTTACTCGTACACTTTCGAGCTATTTTATGATATGAATGAAATTGGATTATCGTTTGTTTGTTTTTCATCTTCTTAAATTAATTATACGTCAGAAAATTTTAGGTAAAAATAGGAAGATATTCGATTTATCGTTTATGTAAATGTATTATTGCTTTTTGTTCGCGTTAGTTTATTTAATCGTTGTCGATACAACCAAAAAGAAGAATAGTTTTGTTATATCAGAATTCGAAAACTTTGTGGTATAAGCCGATGTCATCTCGAAATTTCAATATACGAGAGGAATTTGTTGTGTAACTTGGATAGCACATTGCTTCGAAGATTCCTATGTTCGATGTCGTGATGATCTTTCGATCATGCCGTATCCGAATTCTTCAAAATCCATAAAAAGATCATCTACAAAGATGTTCGAAGATGATACGTAAATAGAGCGAGAAAGCACGGCTTTTTTCCAAAGTAAAATTAACAATATGGCAGTCACATTGTGACGTAAGAAAGATTAAAAAATTTGGAAGAAAAAGAAATATTTTCTGTTTTTTTTTTCTTACATTCCAACCGTAATTATTATTATTTACAGATAATTGTAAACTAGTTGACTCTTCTTTTTTATTTTTAATTTTAATTTCTCTTGTAAATTAAAAATTTGTGAAACGCTTAAATTCTAAAGACTTGTCTCATATATTACGTACTAACTTGCTAGTCTCAAATTATCCGATACATTCGATGTGACGAATTGAGTCAACGAATATTTAAACGAAGTTATCTCTGTCTCTCTTCGAACGGATGAACGTTTTCAACGCGTTTTCTCGAGACTTGAACTCCTGATGACGTCTGTTTCAACTCGGCAATTAACAACGTTTGCGTAGCAGCGACTCGCTTAAACGCTTGAATAGTCGTGCTACTGCTTTGAAATTGAGGCGGCTGTACGGCAACAGACGTTCTCGTTTGCCGCTTAAGATGTACGTTAAAAGAACGTATACCTCGTAGAACGGCACCTCTCTCTTCATTTTCGTCTCTACGTAACGGAGGCTATAGCTAGATGACGACGAGACGAGACAAATTTTCATCCTCCTGTCTTGTTCGCTCAACTACGGATGCAGAAACCGATAAGCAAGTTAAAGAGAGAAAGTTGTGAGATAGTTGAACTACTTTCTTTCTCTCTCTTTTTCTTTCTATTTATTTAACATTCTTCAAAAATTTCATTTTAATATTTTTTTAATGATAAAAATATTAAGAATTTATTCAATTAAATATATTTTTGTTCTCTCCTATCTTCCTCTCGTTCTCTTCGTGTGTTTCAATGTTGACATATTGTCACCGTTAATTATTTCATCCATACGTTACGTTGAACAATTAACCGAGCTAGAATACGGTTGTTAAATGGAGGTAAGGAATAGGTACGACATTGAGCCATCGTCTTATTGCCCACAGGGGAATTGTAATTAATTAAGCTGAGATAATGTTCGAAATCACGGAGGAATAATTTGGTATTTGTTTTAACGAATAACGTTATTTTCTACGTTTTACATAGATATTCGTTGATAAACGCTATGTCGATTAATTGAAACGCCCATTGCAATGATAAAATTCGTTACGACGAATTTTTTTCTTTTTCTCTTTTTTTTTTCTTCATTTTTTAATAAGTGATTTAATTTTAAGGACTTGTGTAATTTCAAATGATCCTGTACAAAGGTTTGCCTTTATAGCTAATGGTCACATTAAAATTTTTTAACTGGAGTGAAAAACGAGCAATTGATTTTTCTGACAGCTTTACCAACGGCGGTTCATAGTTAATATTGGATTACATTAACCTGTATGTTTGACCGTGGTTAAGCTTGAAATTCGAATGGCCGATCATTGTAATCGGAGTTTGCCCGTTTGCTTTGCCGAGTTACACTTTAAGCAAAAGCTATGAGAGTAGCCTTCTCTCGAATATTGCAATGGGAGCTTCTCTCAAACACATTCCAAGATACGCCTCAGAACGGACTAATTTGAATTGCTGAGAATTTTCAATCGCCTTTAGAAAGAATCGTCCTTTCGTTTAGCGATCGAACGATCTCGTTCACTCGAATTAATTTCGATTTGAATAAAAGACTCAAGAAGTAGCGTAACGACACGGTGCAACGTGTCCTTTCATAAATATTTCAGGAACGTCAAAAGAACTGCGTTTCCCCATTTTTTCGCGTTAACGAGCGGCGGACTTGCATTAAAAGAAACGTAGCTAAATTTGCGAAATCTCGCGAACGATCGAACGAAGCTTTTTTGCCCTACGAATTAAACACACGAACGGACAAATGAGAAGAGACGAGATGAGAGTCGGGGTATTTGATAGGTGCGAAAAGCTGGGGCTGCTTGATTTGATGCGACTCTCAGTAAAGGAGGAACCCAGTCGAGAGAGAGTTACATATACATACATGCATACATACATATATATATATATATATATATATATATATATATATATATATATATATATATACATATATTTATGTACAATTGGATGAGAATGCTCATACGTAAATAATTCACACACAATACAAGAGAGACGAAGAATATCAGTGTACAGCAGCGAATGTGTTGCTTCTATGCATATATACGCGAATGTATCTGTATAATATATAGTATATAAATATATAGACACACGTGCACGTGCTTTGGATCTGCTTTTCAATGAATGCCAATATAAAGGCGGGTCGTCCCAAGCTTTCGCATTCTCAGCCGCAGCGAGAGTGCACCGGCTGGGCTCGCCTTTATACGCGGAGAAGCAGAAAACAGAACGGTAGCTCATTAGCGGTAACAGGGAGCCGAGCAAGAGAGGAAGCTCGTTATCCATGGATACACAAACCCAGAACGTATGTACGTACCTCCTTCGTAATCCGTGCGGTACGATTCGAGTTGTCTGTATGTCTTGAAGCCCGAGCTTTCTACGGGCGTCACCCCCTTTGAATTCAACCCGTACCCCATTGCAATTTATTTATCTATATATACATATACTTTTATATCTTTATCAAGTTCTTTTGGTAATCATGACTTGATGTTTTTAATTTAGTCATCGAACGTTTCCTTCTTTGTATGTTTTTTTTTAATTCCTTTTTTATTTTTTTGAAAAAGTATAGGGGAAAATATGGTTAGAATGATCAAGCAGACAAAACTTTTTGAATTTAGCAAAGTTTCCGGAGGAGTGCTTCCCGGGGGATATTGATTCTACCGTGTACGCGGTGTATTGTATAAAGGCGTAGCTCGTTTATTGTTTGTCGTCGTTGAAAAAAAAATGAAAAATAATAAATCGGTTAAAAGTGTATACGTAATATTTAATTATTAGAGAAAGGGTTATATCTTCGATTTTTATTACGTTTTACAGTTAGATAACAAACAAAATTAATTTGGTAAAGCAGAGGCTAACTTATTCTTTTACTAACGTTCGAATATACAATATGTAAAGACGATATTATAGGGAAATATCTATTTTCTTGGGAATTATTAAAAGTTATTTGTAATTGTCAATTCCGAAACTTTAATGAGCAAAGATGAATGATCATGTTGGTGTAAAGAGCCATGGACGACGCGGTGACCATTTTTGGGATGAATAATATTCTGTAAGAGGATTCTCCTCTTTTGCTTTTCGAGGAAGAACATTAAGAGGACGATTCTCGTTCATCCTCACTGTTGTTTAAATGCGATCTCTCTCTTTCTCTCTCTCTCTCTCTCTCTTTCCTCTCTGTAGCAGTACTCGTCGGGACAGAGTTCTGCATCGACTTAATCGTCAAGAGACAGAGAATATACATTCACAATGACACAATGCTCTGCTTACTGACAAATCGGTCATTCACAGTCAGCAACGACACAATAAGGAACGGTAACGCGAATGGTCTTTTGAGTCATAAAGACTATTTCAAAATATCATAGTCTCTTCGTCTTTTCCCCCTTTAATTATCCAGCGAGTTCTTAATTAGGACTAACGATGGACTTAACGATATATATATATACTTGAGAGAAAAAGTTGGCAGTAACGATGATTAAAGTTTCTCTCTTCGTGGTTTCTTTTTAATTTTTTTTTCCCCCTCGTAACGATTCGAATTTTAAGTCAACTTCGATATAATTATTATGTAATTATCTGCAATGTATGTAGAAGTATATAATATAAGAAACATTATGGATTTTGTGGATTGCGTTTTCTCGTAGTTTTCTTTTTTTCAACGCAATTGAAAGAATAACTTATCATCAGTAACGACATCTTCAATATAACAAATATAACCATAATCTAAGTTATTTCGAGTTACTGAAAGAAAGAAAAATGTGACCTTGACCGTTTAAGATTCCATCAACCGACAAGATCTATCGGCTCGGAAAATCATCGGCTTCTAGTCGAATAGGCCGTTGTCACTAGCTTCCTGGTAGTACAAGGATACCGTAACCAGAGGAATGCTCGTTCGCAGTAATGCAATAACTGTGGTATCGCGACGGCAGGATACCACGAAGGGCTGGCATTCAGATTGGTCGCATCTCCCGCCGGTAAACTTGGAAGCATTTGCGCAAGATCGATCGCCTCAAGTTTAAGAAGAAAAACAAATGATGTACGTGCATTACGAGGATATGACTGTTTTTTTCTATTTTTTAATCGGTGATCTTCTGATGAGTTTGGCGTACAATGTAGGTTTTTTTTTTTAAATCGTTTCCTTCCACAAAAATTACATTTGTTCATGTTTCATGCCGATGATTAATAATATACTGAAAATAGAGATAGGCTTTGATTTTCGTTAAATGTAAGAAAAATTTGATATCATCGATAAACAGGGAAAACGTGTAGTACAACTTTTTCGAATCCTTTATTTACAGCTGGAACGCGGAATTTAACTCGCTCTAAAGAACACCGTGTATCTCAAGTTAGTTCAAGTGTGTTGTGATCGTTGATACAGTGTAGAACTATGAAGATATTATATTTTCTTACATTAAAAAAAAACGGAAGTTAAGAAAATTGTAATAGAAATGGGATTATCGTTTAGTTAAAATTTAATCACTTTTTGAGATGAACCAAATTTTTTGATCCATTAATGATCTCTCAGATCGAGAAGCAATACGATTTTCCTACTTAGTTAATAGGTAATATCAAGGCATAGATACTAAATTCTTGATTAGCCACATGTCAATATACGCATAAGCGCGAAGGATAGCCATAGCCTTAAGTGCCATTCTCGCGTATACTAGCTAGCATAATCGAATTTGCAGGGATAGACCAATTTGATTATGTCGAGAGAGAAAGGGAGAGAGAGAGAGAGAGTGAGAAAGGGCAAAGGAAGGGAAAGAGAGAGAAAAAGAAAGAGAAAGAGAAAGAGAAAGAGAGAGAAGGAAATGAATGCTTCGACATTACTCCGTGTAATATCAAGTCATTACTATAATACTTGCGAATCCGGCTTAATAAACGTTTATTTAATACGATGCACGATGAGAAATTCATGAAATTGCAAGAAATTTGATTTACTTTTACAAGTTATGAATTACCTAACTTTTCTGTTTCCTTTATTACCAGACGAATCTACTCGAACTTATTGAAATAAGTTGGCTCATTGAATTATACATTTTAATGCAAAACTATTAACAGCGAATAATTGACATGGATTATGCAATTGACCCGTAAGATTAACACGCTCCATAGTATCGTCAACTTTTTATAACGCTTGATCGAGTAGAAGGTAATGATCACTTTTGTGATGTTTCATCCTTAGGAGAAGAGAATATCGATTGTTGCTATAAAAGCATCAAGATTCCTTCTTGATCTTTTCTTTGATCGTATCGCTGTTTCTCTCTTTCTTTCTTTTTTTTTTCTTTCTTCTCCGTTCTCTCTTTCCCTTTTTCTCTTTGACACTGACGATCGCGAGCGATCATCAAAGCGACTTCGTCTTTCCTCGTATTCGCGAGACATAACTTTCTTCGTTTATTACAGTCGAACTTATCTTCGTATTTCAAATCGCAAGAATGAACAATATCTTCTCGATTTCTTCGAGATGTAAAATGTCCCTGATCCTCAATCAACTTTTTTTTTCTCAGCCGACTCTTTAGCTTTGTCATTATACGAGCGCATTTCTTCATTTGAGATTTCGTACTTTTGATTCTTGAGAGACACGTTAATAATTGAATAATTTGTATTATGAAAAAAAGAAGAAGCAGGAGAGAGGAAGAAGAATGATCCACGGAGGATGCCACGTTCGATGGTTTCATCGTAGCAAATAAAGACGTTCGAATGTTTCGGTGCAATATGCCGACTATTGTCTGGACAAAAGAGAGAAAGCGATCAAGCTCGAAATACACCTTCCCTTCGGGATTATTCGGGCATACTTTTCGTGGGTAGCACTGTAAGTGATTCTTAAACGTTTGTCTGCAGCGAGACACATATACATACGTACTTAAAGCTATACCTACGAGGAGCAAGAGTGAGAAGACTTGGAATATCGTGCAATATCAGGAATATGGCTCTTTTACGAAAGTACCGAGGTGCTGGATACAATCCAGAAAGCTTCGCCTTTTCTTTTTTTTTTATGCGCATGCGCATGTAACTCACGTTTCCGCACGTATGCCGCTGCACATTTCCCGCAATCTCGAAGTTTTAGAACGATGCAAAAATCGCTTCTCTACGAAAAGGAATGAGATACTTATCTACCGTGTAACAGTGGACTTTCAGAGTGTATGATAGAGGAGATGCATTTTTAGAGAAAACTCTGATCCCTCTGGAAGGAAGTGATACCACGTTCACGTGAAGTGAATTCTTTATTTGAGAAAGATAGATTGTTAAATAGATAGATAGATAAATAGATAGATAGACAGATAGAGAGATAGAGAGATAGATAGATAAATAGATAGATAGACAGATAGAGAGATAGAGATATAGATAGGTAAATAGATAGATACACAAATATATATATATATATATATATATATATAGATAGATAGATAGATAGATAGATAGAGAAAGAAAGAGAAAATATTGAGTTTATAAACATATTTGATGCGTGTGTATAGCCGAGTATATATATTTCATTTCTTTAAATATTTATTCGAATTAGTCAATATAAAATGATAAATGCAATAGTACTGTAAAATAAAAATGAAAGTAGAAATTATTCATTTCAGTGGAATAAGAGTAAAAGGGTATGAGAGAGAATACATCCTTTCCGTATTTGTTTATTCGACGTGTCGAGCGTCGGTGGACTTGTTGGCCGGTTGGGTCAGTGCCAGACTTAGTATTGCTTCATAAATCCTTACCCAAGGAACTCCTGCATCATCTTGTATTGTGTCGCAAATAGTGCCCGCTTGCCCGCGTACCAATAATCGGATGTATCCGACAAAATTTATGGCCGATGCCTGTCCTTTCGAAAGGAAAAGAACGGGCGTGAAACTCGAAAGAAGCTCATCGAAAGCTCTTGGATATATTCGTTAATCTTGTATTGTTTATTTATCGTAAAGAAATCTCGATCTTTTATATCAAAATGAAATCCGAGAAAAGTCGTTCCGCTTATCAGAAATTATTATACGCTTTTACTCTTATGAATAAGAAATTGCTTTTCGAGAAATTCTGTTTCTCCGTTATCGACTAATAAGGAACCATTAGGGAATTGGATCGTTAATTATAATCATCTATGGCTATTCCTACAAGAAAATTGTATTAGTGATCTCAAGCCTGACCAGTTCGAAGCAATAAAATAAAGAAAAAGAGATATTCCCTAAAACTTTAGTTATGAACGATCTTTCACGACGAACGAATATTTTATTTTATTTTTTTCCCCCGAAGTTATGATCGTTGACCGCTTTACGAAACACGAATGAACACGATCATTGAATGATAGATAAAGGACATAATGTAATCAATATTTCGAGTAAGGCATGGAACGTTGTAACATCGTATTAAGTAATTTAAATCCATAAAAAGATTTAAATCTATTAAAAGGTCCAACATTTTATACGGTTAAAGTTCACTTGAACCTTAGGGTTGCTAAATCCTAAAGGGTTTTCGTTGCACGGAAAAGGATAGATCCACTCATTCGTTTCCCATTTCAAGAAACTCTACAACTCCTTTCCATCAGTTTCATCTCGCATTGGTAGAAACTTACCGGTGGATCAAAGTCTGAAGACGAGTCGTCGAAGACGCGCGCGCGCGTGTGTGTGTGTGTATGTATGTGTGAGTATGTGGTATATCTAAAGAAGAAAAGAAAGATGAAGTGAGAGAGAGAGAGAGAGAGAGAGAGAGAGAGAGAGAGAAAGAGAGAGAAAGAGAGAGAGAAAGAAATGGTAGAGGAGGTATTGAGGTCGGATGCGAGAGGCGTCGTTGAGGGTGGAAATATAGGGAAAAAGACTTGGGGAGAGAAGATCTGGAAGAGAGGAGTAAAGTTCTCTCTCCCTCTCTCTCTCTCTCTCCCTCTCTCTCTCTCTCTTTCTCCCTCCCTCTTTTCTTTCTCCTTCGCTCCCCTCTAGTTCACGCATCGACGCCTCTTCACCGCGAATGCGAATCGCTTGCTAAGGCGAAACGCTTGACGAATGATGAACCGGTTTCGCTAGCATGAACGGAGGGAGAGAGAGAGAGAGAGAGAGAGAGAGAGAGAGAGAGAGCAAGAGAGAGGGTAACGTGGAATGAAATAAAATCGAGCGTTTCGCGGGTGATGAACCGTGATGACGAGTTGCGATAAAGGAGCGAGACGGCATCGTGAAGATGTATGAATTTAGGATAACCGAAAGTACCTTACGAATTCGTCGTCTCGTCGCTCGCTTTACGGAGCTGGAAAAAGAGCGGTGCGTTTCTTTTCCTTCTTCGATTTTTTTCTTTTTTTTTTTTTCTTTGTTTCTTTTTTCGAGGAATAAATGAATTTATAGATTTCGAATAGGACGAAAGGGTGCTTTGAGTGAAATAATGTACAATTTGTGATATAATAAATGAACGTTTTCACTTAATTTGATATACTTTATTTCTATATACACATAACATTGTTATTATCTATTCTTGTCTGAATTTTTATATACTTTTGCGTTTAACTATTAATAGGTATTATTCGTCGAACGATGACCACGTTTCTACATATGCATCGAAGAAGAAGGAAGAAGTAACGTCCGACTTACTCATTCGTAAAGGCATCGCCGTAGTGATATCGCGATTCGCATCTCTATTTAAACTCGGACACTAGACAAATGTTAGCATTCGCGTTTCCCATTCGTACTGTTGGGACTCTAGGTACGTTCCTATGTGAGGCTATATCTACGAATATGGATACGCATTTGAAAGACATCCGAAATGGAGCGCCTGGAAATTTTTCTGCTTTCCATAGAGAGAGATAGAGATAGATAGAGAGAGAGAGAGAGAGAGAGGAGAGAGAGAGAGAAGGAAAAAGAAAAGGGCGAAGATGTGTAAACGGAACGGAAAGCCTTCTAGGCGTGGGAAACTCTGCTTTTGACGTATCTCGACGTCACGGAAAAGAATATGCCTTCTTTTTTCTGTTTGCAATTATTTGTTTCAAAGAAGAAAACTCCGTGTTTCTACGATATTTTTTAAATTTCCTTTATCTATCGTGTCTTTTATGATAAATGTCGATATCTATCAAGAAAAACGAGGAAAATTGAATGGGACAACAACGATCTCGCTTTGAATAGAATATTTCCTCTTTTTTCTTACATTTCCTTTTTCTTTCTTTCTTTCTTTCTTTTTTTTTTATTTTTACAGAGCGTATACAGATAAATAAAAACCTAACGCGTCACAGTCAGGAATTTTTGAATGATTTAAGTCGTTCTTTCGTCGGTTATTATTCTTTGATGATTGCGTTAAAGTAGTGTTACAACGATAAAGAGAAAAAGTTTATAAATCGTTTTCAGTTATAAAGGTATGTAATGGAAATTTACGATTAAAATGTATTTATCTTATTGATGAGCCATCCTCGCATGTTCCCAAATGTGGTATGCTAAGTACGAATACGATGAAGAAGGAGCTGCGAGATTCCTCTTGTAGATGTGTCGGCAAGGGCGACAACAAGAGCTGTCGAAAGCAGTTCGGATTATTTATGAAGCTTTTTTTCCTTCGGCTACACTTCGAAGCATACCTGCTTGCTGCTACTACAGTCCCGTTGCTTTAAAGCCAAAACGCTCGAGACCGCGACGGAGAGCACGAAGAATCCAAGGAAGAAAAGATGAAATTGTCAGAGAAATCGTCGATGTTTTCTTCCTACGTTTTCGTGCATTTGACATTTCGGATTAGGTTCATTTTTCTTTTTTTTTTTTTTTCTTTCTTTATATGACTTTCTTCAAGTTCGATTAGACGTTAATATGACAATAATGTAACAATATCGAATCGATATTCATTGTTTGTATTGTTCGGAGATTATAAATAATAGGAACGTTTTAAAAAGTATTCAGCAAATGTTATTCGTTTTGTAAAAATATATTTTGGAAGTTCATACCAAGAAGTAGATTATAGAACTTTCTTATCAAACTTTCATCCATTAACGGTAATATACTTCAACGAATATATCAAATTCGTGTAACCCAAATCATAGTTCTCTCTTCTCCAAATCATAAATCTCACTTACGTAAATCCCACTTATATTTCGCAGGGAGTCTAAATTAATGACGTTTTAACTCCTCCTATCGCGTTCATTTAATTTACTCAGCAAGTTTTTCAAAAGCGTTCTCTGTAAAATACGCACGAAGAGGCGTACTTGCATATGTTCCTGCTTATCTAGCATACGATTACGAATTTATAAAAATGTTTCGTGCATCTATTTGTGTACTTAGAGAACATACATGTTTGAGCTCGAGAAAAATAGCTGTTATTGTTGTCATCGTTATCTTTGTTGTTTTCCTTGTCCACCTCTTGTTTGGACAACGTGTCGCTTTAAACTCGATGACTTTATCTTATCCTACGTCACGCTTTAACAAGATGGATATAAGAAGGATGTCCGTGTTACCTGGTAGACGCGGATCGAGAAAAGGAGGAAAGGAAAAAAGAAGAATACTCTCAAGGGTTTTCTGGAAGAGAGTAAACGAGCGTTTACGAGAATAGCCCATTATCAGGGCCAATATCCAAGATGCTCGACAACCTCCTAACGACCCTAACACAACTCCTCTCTCTCTCTCTCTCTCTCTCTCTCTCTCACTCTTTCTTTTTCTCTTTCTATTTCACATATTTTTTTTCCTTGTTTTTTTTTACTTCTCTTGCCCTTGGACGACGAAGACGCCCCTCCCTTTTTCTCACGCTTCTTCTCCTGCTCTTTCTACGTTCTCGTGTTCTCCTAGAGTCTCGCAAGACTTCATCGAAGCCTCTTTCAGTAAGCAACCGACAACCGGCTGGCAACGACATTGACGACGACGCCTCCTGATAGCGACGTCTTCTCTCACTCTTCTATCGCGGCTTTCACGTCGTATCGTCATTTCGTCTCATTTCCCTTCTAAAGCACGTCGCACACCGCAGTGCTTTATTGAGCTTCGTTGACGCTTGCTTTATATCGAATAAACTAATCCTTGATCAGGAAGATTTAGTTTTTAATCATTCTTCTCTTATTTATGACAATTTTTCATTCGTTTCGATCACAAAATTTATTCTTAATTCATTCATTTTTTTGTGATTTATCTATATGTTTCATGGACTTTTTATGGTCGTTCATTTATAACTTGGAAATTGATAGCTGCATGAGAGAGTTTCCATGAAGTTAATTTGTTCTCTTGAATGTTGAATTGAATATGCGGTTTTGTTGAGCTGTTCGAAACACCAAAAGAGAATAAGAGAGAGAGAGAGAGAGAGAGAGAGAGAGAGAGAGAGAGAGAACCATCTTTTCGATAGGAACGGTAAAAATATAGTAACCATCCCGATTCGTTTTCTTTTCCAGTAATGGAGGAGGTAATCGATTTTGTGCGTCGTCAATGTGAAAGATCCCTTCGCTATGGCATTTTTTATGTCGAGCGATCAGAGAAGGGCTCGAAGGTTCCTTAATAAAGGACACCGATAGGCTCTCTTCATTGAATTCGTTCTGATACTTTTATCCCTCGAAATCCGTGTCGGGCCAAGCACAGAATAAATTTCTCTTTCTCGCTTGCCGATCGCATATTCCATTTCATGTTCGAAACGATTCTTTGAAAACGAAGAACGTTCATGGGTGAGCTCTGGTGTCTCCTATTATACCATTTCATCCGCTCGATGTCCGAATCGAAATTGATGGACGTATGGATTATCATAATAACTATTTATTCGTGAATTTATTTACACGTATCATTTTCCCATTGTGTTCGTGAGTTTAACAATTACAAAAAAGTTCTCGTTTCTGTTGGACGTCCTAAAAACTTAACGTCTAACGTTTAATAAATACGTATCATATAAATATAAACATTTTAATAACATTCATGTCAGTCTCTTATCAAAGTTTCGATTAGTTGTATAATTACATGTCAACCGCAAGAATACAATTCTAAATATGAAATGGTAAAATAACGAGCAAGCGATCAGCGAATAGCCGAAATCTCAGAATTGGTTCAGTATCATGCAGGAGAATTGTTGATATTCGAACGAGTGCTTCGAGTCGTTCGACAATTATTAAATAGTCGTACATCGGTGTATCTGCAGTTGATCGCTCAACGAACGATTTCTCGTTAGTTTTGCGTCATATGCACGTTTCCGTCATATCGAGCTAAACGGTGTGCATTATCGTATCTTCAATGCGACCGTGGATGCATAACCTTTTGGCTCTATCTCCATTCCCCGTAGATTTGCAAAGCCGATAATCCTAGGCAGCCGATCGTAAAACGTACATTCGTCATTTTCCTATAGTCGAGTCATCGAGATTTGTACGCGATCGCCTCGACACGATTCGATGGAATTGAAAAGTCAGACCGGACATGACAATCACGCAACAAACAATTTTTAAAGCCGATGGACGTGAACTTTTTTGAGCCATTTGATAACAATCTTTTCCTTTTGGCACTCCACTCTTCACGGAACATACTTGGAAGTTTAAAAACATTTAACAATCGCCTATCTTCTTATTTTTGATAGAAGTCTACAATGTGTCCAATTTCTTTAATAATATTTTTTTTTTTATGAAAGGCATATTTAAGAGCTCGATGATATATTATATTTTTTATTTTAAAAAGATGATCATAGCCAGTCATCAATGGTCCCGTTATAATTAATACGTTAATTTATAAATCTCAAAAACGGCACAGGAAATAAATGTATACCCATTTTTACGTCGTTCTTATCCTATCTGATTGTAGTGAAAAAAGGGAAAGTCAAGTTAATCGACGAAAAGTCTCTCGACGATTTATCTCGGTGAGTGTAAGAAGGCTTAAGATGAAAGCGTGTTGTTTCGCTGTCTAAACCGGCACGGACAGATTGTGGGGCTCGTTTATACGAGGCACTTACACTCCTGCCATCGTATGGCATCGATTTATGCCTCAGCATGCCGTAAATTCGACGGATCTTCCGCCGTAAACTTTCATCAGGTTGGTATTCACACCGAGAAAATCCGCAACGTTTCGTCACCTCCCCTTGTACATAACATTTTCAATGATATTTCGTCCGACCTTTTAAATCAATAACTGATCCAAAATTGTCATAGTGAACTTGAAAACGTGCTCGTACGTTTCATAGATTCTTTTTTTCTTCCTATTAAACAAATTTGATTCCAGTGACGATTTTTTGATCGATATTAATGGTTCGAAACTTCGAGATGGATAATGATAATTTCATAGAGATTTACGAGAGTACCCAGGTGGGAATGCATAAATTATTTTACTTTTCACGATGTATTTGACCCAACGAAAGGTCGAACTTGCTAAAGAGAATTGAATGTTCAGCGGAATCATCCCATGCTCACGGGCATGAATGTGAAGCGTTGAAACATGCTTACGGCTTCACCTATACATATATATATATATATATATATATATATATATATATATATATATATACATATATACATATACATATACATATATATATATATATATATATATATATATATATATATATATATATATATAGAGAGAGAGGTAGGTATATCGTATTCGCACAGTCGCGACTAATTTACCGTACCGTTGGACGATTTATATTTCGATGAAATCTATTGCATCGACAAAAAGCCAATAGCTCAGGACATTCGGTTATTTCAGCTGATGTATTATTATCGGTGAATCTCGTGGTCGTCAGGCGGCCTGTTGCCTGCTTCAGCGGTAGCTGTACGACACGAGATAAAGAGAGACAGAGAGAGAGAGAGAGAGAGAGAGAGAGAGAGAGAGAGAGAGAGAGAGAGAGAGAGAGAGAGAGAGAGAGAGAGAAGAGGATGGAGAGAAGGAGGAAAGAGAGATGATAGAGAAGAGAGAAGAGACATTTAACAACAACGCAAAATTCGCGATTTCCGCGTATCGTGTACGAGCGAGCGCTCGCTCGAGACATTTTCCGCCGACGAAACCCGCACGCCCTTTCTATAGGAGCTCTGCGAAATTGTTTTCAACAATAGGCGAAACTAACAATAGGACGAAGTCGTATAGTACTGTTCGAGACGACATAGAGAGGGTGGTGTTGTGTATACGTACGTATCTTACTCAGGAGATGCTACAACGAGAATATCCGTGTTGCTTGGGTTGATGCGTGTACCCGATATGAGAGAGAAGGGCTAAAACTTTGCATTATCAAAGCTCATGGTGAATTAACACAATGCTCTACTCCTCTACCCTCGTACAGCTCGCGAATTTCTCACACTCTTTTCGATTTACTTTCTCACGCAATACTTTAACAAGTATTAAGACAGGTAAGACTATATTTATCGTGCTGCCCGCAGTTTCCATTTCATAAGAGATTCAAATACTAATTTCCAGTAATGATCATCGTTCAGCTTGGATTTCTTTTATAAATTGAAATAGTAACAGTGGAAGTGTTATTAATTTTCGTTGGTTTAATGGATTTTTCATTGCTTTTTAATATAGGATAAATAATCAAGTTACTGAATATTCATCAACATGGTTTGATAAATATGTTATGTGATTATCTTCCACATCGTTCAAATTTCCCTAAGGGAACTGTTATCAAGGAACGCTAAGAAAATATAATAACGTTGGATGGATTAGAAATAAAATTATTTTCAGTATTTTATAATATTGAAATGAAAGTATATACCAAAAAAAAAAAAATGAAATTATTCGTTGGCATTTTAATAGTTATTGTAAACAAATATTGTTTAATAATTAAAGAAGAAATAAAAATTATTTATTATATAATATATTCGAACAAATTAATTATTACATAGTTAAATACAATCAAAGTAATAAAGCAACACAATTTTCTACCTTAATTGCAATAGCGATGATAGTAATTATTATCTTCATTTAATATCGGATTATCAACTTTATTGTAATGTATCTGCATAGACACTTTCATTTGATCATTTAGTTATTACAAGTGACTTCAGAGTAAATATCACTTTAATTTTATAAATAAGCATTTCTTTTTTTTAATAATTTATAAATGATATGTGTTATTTAGAAAAGCTTTCGGTTTGTATTTACAGGTCTAAAATAAAGATAGTTCAATAATTGATTAGTTTAGTTTATTATTCTTTTTCGCATGTTTTTTTTTCTTTTTTAATGTTAGCGAACAGAAATGTTATTGTATTCTTAAATGAAAAACGGAAAGATTTCGAGGCATAATCGATGGCCTATTCGCGAACGTGGATTATTTCATTCGATTCGAATCTACAACACGTCGGCAATTTTCGCGCGAAAATCGCGAACTGCAGCGATTGGCACAACGCGACGTGCCAGATCTTCGATACCAATGCCGGAGAGGTACGTCCCGATAATTCATCTCAAGGGTCTTGGCTTTCAATCGAGAGAGATGCGATTCGTTTGATGTGCCAGCCGTTACGTGTTCCCTTTTATTTTTGATTTCGGCCTCGAACGTGCCGATACTGTCGTAGTATATTGCTCTTTAATATCTTACATTTGTTAGAGAAAAATGAAAAAAGATGACGTGGCATGTGTCGCTTTTTATCACGAGATAATAACGTTAAGTCTTTTTCAACCTCTATCTCCGTCTCTCGCAAAGAAAGTTTCGACGTAACTGTCATCTTAACGAAGTTTTAAAGTAACCGTCTATGACGGAAAGTTAAGAAGATAATTTGATATCGGATAACTTCTCATTACTTCGATATCGATCGTTCTGCCCGATTATGTTTTCTCATTTATTCATATTAATACGTATATTAAGTTTCATATTACATGTAAAATTGTAAATGAATAACATATATCAGAGTTTCGTAATATTATTTCCTGTTTATCACTTAATCGACTTTCATTGTATATATGTACATATATACGTTAAAGACTATCATCGTAGTATTGCAAAGTGTTGAATTTTATGGAAAAATTCAATCTCGTCGCGAATCTATGCACGTTCATTGATGCTCAGAAAATAAGCTGGGACGTCGATTTACCATACGATATTTACAAGCAAATATACGAGCCTCGTTCGTTGAATTTTTCGAGGCTCGAACGAGTAACGACGTGCACTTCCTTCCACGGGTTTTACACGTTTTCCCGGTTATCGAGGCCGAAAGCGAACTTCGACGGCAATTCTCGTCAGTTGATATTCGGCCGAGAGGTGATAAAATTCACCTCTCTCTTTCTCTCTCTCTTTTTCTGGACTTCGTGAAAAGTGCGAAAAGGGACGAGAGTATATACATCGATAATCTATTCGCTATTTAGAAAGAGTACGAATTCTGTCAAAGAAAAGCGAGCCGCGTTGATGGATTCCGATGAGAAATAGCAGACTTGGGTTATCAATGACATTGACGTAACTTGATACTTTAACGGGCCGATAGCTTGGTTCACATGATGGAGAAAGATAGTGTGTGTGCGTGTATGTGTGTGAGAGAGAGAGAGAGAAAGAGAGAAATAAAGAGAGAGAAAGTAGCCAGGGGATGACGTAAAAGTGAAAAAGTTAGAAAACTCCGGGGTCTATCTTATCGAATAAAGATGCTACTTTCGCGAAAAGATAACGAGAAAGGTTCATTTAAGACTTATTCTTTTTAAAACGGTGTAAATATCGGGTATTATTAAAGAGGAAAAGATATTTTCTTGAAAATTAAATTCATATTGTATATTCAATTTTGCAAGAAGAACCTTCCGAGGTATTTCCTGCCTTAAAACTCGATTACAATATTAAGCCACGTGCCAAATATTGCTGTCTCATGGAAAATTTCATTTCTCTTGAAAATATTGACTTTTTCTTTTAATTACAGTATGCGTGTCTTTCATCTTGGTTTTACGGATGAAATTAAATATTGGTAGAATAGAACGTCGGAATATAAATTGATTTTACTTTGTGTCGAAACACAAAGCTAACTCTTTGGAAAATATTGTTTTATGAATCGGCATATGATAGTCTATTAAAAGAGGGAAACTTTTCGACCGATCGTATCATCGTGTGATAATTAAAATACAGTTGCAGATACTACGTTTTTGATGTATAAGTTTCGTACATATATGTATATACGGATACATAGATACACAGATATAGGTGCAGAAGTGTGCGTATACGCATATATGAATCGCATACATGGAAGACATGTACGGTCGAACCGAGGATTAAAGGGGATTTTTTGAAAGGCATGAAAGAGGGAATTACAGAGGAAATTCTTCTTTACCATTTTTCCTTTGGATCTCTTTTCTGAACTAAATTATTTCGTTGATGTTGAATCAGGTATCTCGATGATGGCGCCGAGCTTGATTGTGAATTTTCAACGAGGGTCTTTCATCGAGCAAAAGTCTCGTTGAAAATTATTGTTCTCTCGATCTTCATCGATATTACTTCTCTCTCTCTCTGTCTCTCTCTCTCTTTTGATTCTTGAAAGTGTAGAGATTATATCATTCGTTCCCTTTCATTTCTAACGACGTACCGAATATAATTTATCATCGAGACGTGTAAATATAATTCTGTATCGTTTCTACGAGATTGTTGACAGCGTGAAAATCAGCAAAAGTTATTGTTCAAGAAGACGCAAACCGAGCACTTTCTCTCGCGAAATGACTAGCCACGTTATCCTTTGACGTCGTCACATTTATACAACAGTGAAGACCGGTCCGAGAGGCAACAGTGAACGACGACGTGGCTTTCGGAGTGCCTGTCGGAAATCCCTAACCGCATTTCAGCGCGTTGCTGCTCTAAGTAGGTGCTGCTCTCTCTCTCTCTCTCTCTCTCTCTCTATCTATCTATCTCTCTCTATATCTCTTACTCTCTATACACTGACGTTGATGTAATTTTAATGAGCGTTCATGGGTCAGAGGAGGGAGTCCTCCTTGGAAAACTGTAATTGCAAGTCAGCCTCTGGAATAGAGAAAGTGCTGGTAGTGGTGGTGAGAGGGTTAAGAAGAGAGTAAGTTGATGGAGATAAGGAGTCAAAAAGGGTGAAAGGAGATGGAAGGAAAAGAAAAGTTAGAGAGAGAGAGAGAGAGAGAGAGAGAATGTTTAAAGGACCTCTCGGTAGATAATTCGGCTCTATCTACGAATTATCTAGATTCAGTGCTCTCTATGTATGAAACTACCGTGTGGGATTATCTTCGAAAGCTAACCACTATAACTAGTTTTCTCGCATATTTAGAATTGTCCGTTATGACGTATACACGCGGTACATTGACGCAGAATGTGTATTTAATCTCTGAACATGAAACTTCCATTCGTGGCGAAACAAGCCAAGAGGTTTTTATATGCATACAGAGTCAGGCAGACAGACAAAGAGAAAGAGAGAAAGAGAGAGAGAGAGAGAGAGAGAGAGAGAGAGAGAGAGAGAGAGAGAGAGAGAGAAAGAGAAAGGCATATATACGTAGTTACGTTTAAACTATACTCCCAAATTCGCCTGTTGAGTGAAAGATGAGGGAGGTAAAGAACGAAGAGAAGGCTCGCCTGCATATGCTTCGTGAAATGTAAATACTCGTCGGATTTTCACTTTTCGAGTAGACGTCGCGATTATCGTGGGATTACCATTTAATGCGCGAGTTATCGCCAAGGATCGTTTTCTCTTGGCTATTATTGCGTTTTGATATGCAAAACGAGCGACTGCAGTTCGCGAGCTGTCCGGATGAAAGACGAGATTTCAATGATCGCTGAATTAGAATTCTCTTATAGTACTTTTTATCGTCTTCTTTTTACATTAAATCGTTTTCGCTTTTTATTATTTTTATTTTCGTATTATTCTTTATAATTCGTTGCAAGACGAAACATTGATTATTTATGTCATTTAATTATTTTTTTACTGTCCATTATAAATTTATAATTATCGTTGTATATAGGCAATGCACGTTTTACATATATATTTTACAATAATTAAAAAAAAAAAAAACGAAAAGAATTGTAAGGGTTGTATAAATTGTAAAGTGAATGGGCGGACGCTTATTTCAAAACGTACTAAGAAAATCAAGCTCGAAATTTTGTATTTATAGTCGTCTCGATATTTCCGATAACGTTTTCACAGCGTTTCGATTTGGCGATCGAGAGACATGTTCTTTTATAAAGGAAGTCAATTCCAAAGATGTACCGGTCACGTATAATCATGGGACGCGATATAAGAAGGACGATGAGAATAGAAAATAAGTTATAGTCGGTAGTGCATTGCTCGCGAATCGAGTCACGATGAGGTCGAGCGTCGAAGTGGACCAGAGAATAAATTCTACCAATGTCTCCTCGTTCTTCCGTCGATGAAAACTGCATACTTATGTGTGCACATATGTGAATATACTCGGAGAAGAAAGGAGAGTAAAGAAGACCACCAACTTCCTACTCTTCTAACCTCCTTTTTGGCAAACGAATGAACAAACGGACGAGCATTCAGCAGTCGCGACGAAATAACCTATGAGAATTTTGTCGACGAATATTTTTGGATGCTAGCCATTGTCTTCGTCGTCTTCGTTGTCGTTCGCAACGTGTCAAATCTCCGTGGGTGGTACTTGGCCATAATACATTTCTTTATTTATTAGATCGTTTCGTTTATTCGTCTCAACGATGGATTTATTAAGAATTTCTTTCTTATTCTGGATGGTTTTCCTTACCGTAAACGCATATGTAATTAACGTTCATGGTCAAAATTTATTTTGGGGGGAACAACGGCAACGACGAAAATAAATTCGCCCTCTCTCTCTCTCTCTCTCTCTCTCTCTCTCTGTCCTTCTCTCGCGCTATCCTGAAAGAGAATTTTCGGTGTACGGTATGTTTTTCCGTGCACGATAAATTGTACGCTTATGCATAGAAAGAGGCACACGATTACGAAGAAATACGCGCTCGCATATTGTTACCGTAATTCCAGCCGGGAGAAGAGGGATTAAAGCTAAAAGTACCCTCGCTACGTATTTATCTACGGCTTGACGCCTTTTTAACAGCGAGCATTGAAGTATTACAGGGTCTTTGATTAACTTACTTTTGATCGTTATTTCAATGTGTCTTAATTCAACTTATAGAAAGACGTTAAATTGTACTTTTCAATTGCAAAGTTATAAACCGAGCGATTTGGATTCTCTTCTGTTTGTTTTTACATTCGTTTAATGATATATTTACGTCGAGATTAAATTAAAAAAAAAAAAAAAAAGGAAGATAGGAAATGAGCGCATGGAAGTGACAAGAGACGAGATTACGAGTGTGACTAGCAAGTAAACGAGAGAAAGAGAGTGAGTGAGTGAGTGAGTGTGTGTGTGTGTGTGTGTGTGTGTGTGTGTGAGAGAGAGAGAGAGAGAGAGTGAGTGAACGACAGGAGTAGTGAAACTCGACGAATAAATTTAGCGTCTTGCGAGAAAATTTCATTTTACGTTATAGGCTAGTCTTCCCTCGATCATGCCAGAATTTAATATTTGTGCCGACAATTAATGAAAACCTTGCCCGTATCTTTTTTCCTCCCCCCCATAAACATTTTTAATTCTATGCCGAATAAGTTGCTTCGATATTGTTCGATTTTTTATTTGCCACGTTTTTATTAGTTATGGAAAAAGAGAGAACTTAATTTACAGATAAAATTGATCCGTGGAGTTAATTATTTTTATTTTCTTTGTCATTCGCTTCATCATTTGTGATATTTCATTATATTTTTATTATCTTCTTTCTCGTTGTCATCGTCAACCGTTTTGACTGGCTTGGACCACTCTTTTTTTGTTACTCCAAGCATTTTCATTTACTTTGGTATTAATCGCGTTCTCCAGTGAAATTTCAGGAACGGCTACGCATAATGGCTTAAATACAGGCTGTGCGTAATAGAAATATAATTTCCCGTTTCACGGAAAGGGGGAGAGGAGAGAACGCACGCGCTTCTCTCCGCAACGTTTCTCTCGCGTCAATGGGATAAAAATGTTGAAGCGGAAAATACGGCCCGCTTCGCCTTTCAACGCCACTTGCACCTAAATTATTTAATGGTGCCGTTCAATTTGCAACGCATTTTACATGCTCTGCTATAATTTTTTCGTATCTCGTCGTTACTTCACTTTTACTTTCTTTTTTTTTTCATTACATCCCAACCTTCCTCTTCTTTTAATTTCATTCATAGGTGCGCTACTTCATTAATTTCGTGATAAGAATTGGTCGATTAACTCGATAATCTTTTCTTTTTCCTAAATATTCAAGACATTGAATTTTTGAATGAATAACCTTAAGTATCATACATCAATATAGTGAGAAGGTGGTAATGTAGGAAGGTCTTTCTTATCAATCTTTAAATCAAGCAAATTGATGCTAATAAATTATGTAATGTCGCTACTATTTCGTATAGTATTTGTTTTTACGTTTCCAAAATATCAAAATAAAAAAATTTAACTAATCAAAACATGTAGTAAGAACATTGAAAGTAATTAAAAAATTTAGGTTTGAGAAAATTGAATGGTTATATAGTAATAATATTATATATATATATATATATATATATATATATATATATATATAATGTTAATATATATTATATATATATATATATATATATATATATATATATATATATATATATAATATGAATATACAATATTCAGTGTACAAATCATGAAAATAAATAATATAAGTATATAGAAAAATACGAAAAGATATTGAAATGAATATAAATCTTAATGTATTATCTTGTATATGAATAATTATAATTAGTCTACATATTAATCGAATCAAAACGAAGATTTGTGGACTTTAGGAAAATAAGTCACATGCATAGCATATCTTTATCAAATTCAGAACAAGCTGAATGTGCCCAATCAGGCACATGGGAAATGGAATTTTATGAGTCCAATATTATCACTATTTTCCACGTTTGTGTTTAATCTAAAATAATTCACATACGAATGTGATTCCAGGGGATTGAAACACATGTATTTAAAGAATTATTTAAGTGCTATTTGAAAACCTAATTTGAATTAGGCAACCTCATTTGCTCATATGAAATAAGTAAGCAAATACTTTGTCAACTCAACAATAGAGGTAGCCTAATTCAAAAATAAGCAAAAATCTTCAAGTATAAAAAGTCTGACAAATGCAAAAACATATTTTGTCTTTTAGCCTACATAACTGAATTGCAGTTTTATCAGGATATTAGAGTACACTTTTAGATGTAATGTAGCGGAGTTACTATTACATGGCGTCAGTATGTTAAAGTTTATATAATACCATCTTCTCATATATTATCATCTTCTGCTTTATAATTTTCTTATAAAGGAACAATAATTCAATGGGTCGACTCGTATTTATACGTCGATAAATAATTAATACTTTTAGAGTATGTCGATGAGAATGAGTTGATGATAGGTTAATGCAGAGCTTTAGATGAGCTACCGGAGCTTAAACTAAAAGCAAGAAGAAGAAGAAGAAGAAGAAGAAGAAGAGATAGAGAGACAGTTAGAAAGAGAACGATCAAGAGATACGGATCCATTGGCGATTGGGTCTTCGAGAGAGAAATCAGTCGACATATCGAGATGAGATCGATCGTCGCCCGCCGGCAGCTTCTTGCCAATTAGAGATCTGGCGGAGACCATCGTAATTGCAATTTCGAGAGCCATTTCGTGGTGTGTGTGAGATGTAGGGTAGTGGCTATCTGTTCGCATGTTGGCGGCGAGAGGTGGAACAGCGACGTGATACGAGCTTGAAGCTTTCGTTACATTAGTCCCTTCTCCCTCTGAGCCCATATTCATCCTTCTCGATGAGAGAAGGGGATGGTGTAGATTTACGTGGTGTATGGGTCGCTTTGTTGGCACGATTGCGGTGTAGGCAACTAGGTCGGATTGTTGTTTACTCCATCGCATAATTGCTCACTCCATTTACGTATCAATTGGTGCATTACTATTGCGATATGGCTAATTAACGCCTATCCTTCGATTCGTATTCGCTCTCTTTGTTCGCATGACGAGTAACATCATTGATGAAGTGGCCTGGTACCCGTCAAGCTATTCTCTCGAGCCTCTCTCTTCGGCTTTGTCCTTCCATCAGGATTTACACTTAGGCTAAAGTATCGTCGCATGGTGTTATGCTAATGATAATAGTTACGATCGTAATGGGAGAAACAGAGTGAGAGAGAGAGAGAGAGAGAGAGAGAGAGAGAGAGAGAGAGAGAGAGAGAGAGAGAACTAACACATGGTTCGTCTTAGTCGTTGGACATGCACAGCTGTAATTTCCATGACGACAATACGAATAAATAAATTGCCGTTGAGAAAGTTACACCACTTCCCAGAAATTCTGATTATTTTAAATACAGTCTTTGAATTTCTTTTAATAATGTTAAGTAAATATGGTAACATATTTAAATAATATCTAAGATATAATAATTCATTAAGAAAATAAAATTTTATGTTTTTATACATGACTATATAACTATATACAACACTATACGGCAATATGAGATTTTATAATTCAAGTCAGGCTACGTATCATTCTGGTCATCTTGACTCATCTATATGTATACGGCGCATTCTGTAAGAATGCAATCTTATCGACGATGCTGCTTCTGGTATCAACCAATATAGAATCACGATTTGTACTGATAAACGTATAGGAAACTTTGAAATAAGTTTCCTCAGAAATTCCATCAAGATCTCGTTCTCTTTCTTTCAAAAATCGATGATTGGATAGCTGCTTTATTCTGACCCATAAATGTTTTTCTAATATTAGTCATTTTAGATTAAACAGATTCAACCCTTTATCATCCAAGCTATTACATTATCATAATTCTAAATCCAATTTTTCAAATCCTTAAACAACCATATCCTTCCATTTTCTGTGATTCTGCTTAGTTTTCTCGCGCTCGCTCTATGTTTCTCCATTTGCATGATAAAATTTGTTCTGTCGATCTTTAATTACTACTATTTAAGTGTAATCCCAATTCTCAAAGGATTCATTTTCGAGGGACTGAAACAGATCGGTTATCACAAAGCGATTATCCGGACTTCTTTTGATATCAAGATAATTATAGTATTTGTCAAAAAAGAATCACTGGGGATACATTGCAATTATTTAGATACTCGATTTTGTGCAATACTGTCCGCCCCATGATCCCTCGAGATTATTTATTTAAAGCAATTTTGTAGTAATTATCATGTACAGATATTTGTATATCCTGGAAGAGGATTACGAGAGATCTAAAATATCGATTTATCTCACGTACTCCTTCTTGATTATTTATTATTATTATGGTAAATAGATTTTTGTTGAACATTTAAATCCCGCCTTTTACATTCATCTACTGATTTACGGGGTACTTTTTATGCTTGGGTTCTTTTTACATGCAGTAAATTATTCCACATTTTATACGGTACTTTTATATACGGTCTCTGTTTACGCGGTCAGAAAATATAACCTTCTATAATCTTTATTGAATTTAATGTTCTGTTGCAATATCTAAAGTGCGAAAAAAGGAGATTTTTATTGACAAGATTGCTTTGACTTTGAACCAATTGAAAGGAAAAATATAATTACTTTGAAGTACGATACCGACGACAACAAATAAAATTCTTTTTTGGTGAAACAATAAGTGGAATAAATATTTTTAAAACTTGTATTAACTTCTTCTCTAGTATTTTTATTTTCATACTGGACAGACCTTGATTTTTATCCGCGTAAAAAAGAAAATTGTATAGAACGAACACTTAGCAAAACTTATAAGATGATTGTATTTATTAAAATAAATTATTGCAATTCTATTATTCATTTCATACATTTATCCTACAATATCTCGTAGTATAAGTATATTATTGCAAATTTTGTAACTTATTTGTTAACTATCTTGTTAACATGAGAATACGAATTAACTAGTTACGAAGATTTAACTTCACTCTTAAAAAAAGAAAAAAACAACTAACTTGTCTCTTACTTTCTTTCGAGTTAAGAATCATTATAAATATTTATGATTAAATCTTACTTTTTATTTTTACGGTTTTCATCTGCAGGTATCATTTTATTTTTAATCAGAGTAAATTTCATACGTTCACGTTTACCTACCAAAAAAAAAAAAAAAAGAAAATTATCTCAATTAACAGGTTAAATTATAACTTTTTTTTTTCTGAACAGAGTATCTTGAAAGCATCTTCACAAGAAGACCGCATCGAGATCATTCGTTCGAGGAAGTTTCGCGGTCGTGTCGATTATCAAACAAGCGTCGTTCCGCGGATAGGGGTGGTTTTCCGTCGAGCGGAAGGAGCACGCGGGTTCGTTCACGCTAAGCGTAAACGGATCGATCAACAATAACACCGCGTGTAGCTTGCGTTAGGTGGTCAGCGAGTTGTACACTCTCTTGGTGTTTGTCCCGCCCTAAAGCGCACCGTCACCGACAAATAATTTCATCGGCACAGCGTGAATATCATTTCGCGCTTCCAAACCACCCACCACCACTATCACATTGGTTTAACTCCGTGGAGATTTTACTACCGTCCTCTTCCATCCTGCTTTTCCTCTCTCTCTCTCTCTCTCTCTCTCTCTCTCTCTCTCTCTCAGAGACTTCCGGGATTGATATATCAACGATAAATGTTCGTTGAGGCCTGCCAGGTCGGTGATGGGATGTCATTTCGAGTTGAATTGCAATAACCGGCCCATATCGGTATTAATGCCATGGTGATTCATGCACGCACAAGCCGAATAGAACGGTCGCTCGCTGTCAGTTTACGAAGCTACGACCGCGTCAAGTTAGAAACAACTAATCGTGACGGATTGGTTTATAACGCTGACGACGAATACATACGGTTGAAAGCTTCAAATGCAACCTAGTTCGCTTCTGCTCCTTTAACTACTATATCTTTTCTCTCTTTCTCTCTCTCTCTCCCTCTCCCTTTTTTCTAATTTTTTTTTTCTGATAGCAGGACGTTGCTATGAGAACGACAAGTAAAAAAAAAAAAAAAACAAGTAAAAGCTACTTCCCGATAAGATACCCTTGATCACGCTTACATTAGCATCCTAGCGATCGTTCCAGTTTTCCTTTCACGCTCGTCAGATTCTTGATTGCGTGCGTGCTTTGCTTATCTTCCTTTAAAGTTCGAGTTCTTTGTTGCGCGATCTTTGCTGTTTTGAAAAAGAAAAAAAAAAAAAAGGAAAACAGGGAAAATACTTTTCTTTCGAATGCACTCGAATCGATCGATTCGACTTACGACAAGAGACGCGTAAAGCTGCAAATATTTGTATCTTTCAAGAAAATAGGGCGATTGGAGGAGAGAAAGAAAAGAGATGTAGAGGGACGAGAGGGGAAAAGTGCGTCATCTTTATTGGTGGAAGAAGGGGAAGGGGGTTGAAAGCTTTTCTATAGAACAAGTCGAACGATTTTCCTCGTCGTCGCGTTCGGCGCCACGCATATCCACTCGACGTCTTTTTCAAATCCATTCGGTCGCCTAGTCGAAGCTGGAATTTAAGTCCGTAGAAACGTACTTTCTCGCAATTGTGTGTATGTATGTGTGTGTGTGCAAGAAAGAGAGAGAAAAATAGAGAATTTGTGTAGGAAAAAGAAAGAAAGTCAGAGTTAGGCGGTGAGAGATGGACGTGGTACTAGTGCTAGCAGGTACCAATTAATTACGTCCGCTCTGTCACGATGTTTAATTAAAAGTGCAAACGACCGGTGCAGTCCAACCCATCGAATTCGTCGCACTTTTCGTAATGCGGAATTGCATTTACGCGGAGCAGTTTTCGGAAGGACGATTACGATGCTCTCTTTCTCTCTTTCGCGATCCTAATTAATTAATGGATTTTGAATCCCCGCAGCTAGGCAAATCGGTCGAAAGACGTAAAAAGTTTTACTAATTAGAACGATTTGGATTAAAGCTTTCTTCTCTTTTTTTGTCTGTCCTTTACCTCTACGACGATGTTTTTTCCAGCACTATGGCTACGTACATACCTATGTATGTATATCGTAATGCTCGTGTTCGCCTTAAAAAGGTATTAATTTGGCCGGGTCGAAAATAGACGTTCGGGATGCAACGGGAGTTGGAAAAAACGGTGCTAACGATATCTTTTTGCCCGAACAGTTTTTGCCTTTTTTCCTTTTTACCGGGCGAGCAACGCTTATCGCTTATCGCACGGCTTGAGGCCGTTTGCATTTTAACCGGCTCGTTGTCGATCGCTCTCCAATACGCGCGAATGAATTCGAAATTTCCCTTGTCGAACGCGAGTTACGTGCGACGGCAACGTATCTTGGAAAGTATCCTTTGCCCGTATCTAGGTGATTTTTTAATTTTTTTTTTTTTTTTTTTCATCGATTTTTATTCTTTCCAAGAGGATATGTAATACGATTATTTTAACACGATTTTCCATTCACGTTTGCTTTAGCACGTGTTCATGTAAATAATTAAACATTCGAATGTACCTGCATAGTTGTGTCCGAAAAAAATCATGATTGATAAGAGAAATTATTTATCGGTAATTTTACAGACGGAAAATCTAGTTGGCTTTTCAATAACCAGTGGGAAATGTTCGATTCGTGCGTTTTAAATATGGAACATGGATCATACGTTTCACATGACTACATATTTCATTTACCATGAACTCTGCTCAATGAAATTCATCCTTCTCATTCCTCCCTCCCTCCCCGTACCCTCTCTTTCTCTCTTTTTCCCTCTTTATCTTTCTATGGTTCTTGAAATATCATAGACGAGAAGCAAGAAGGGAGCTGGAAAAAAAGTGCGAAGACAAATATTTGTCATGACTCTCTCCAGTTTATAGAACGCTCGAGTTATCAGCTCGTAACTTCGGCATCTTCTACCTTCTCGCTCCATGACTTCCTTTCTTTGTTTTTCTCCCTTTCTCTCACTCTCATTTTTTTCTCTTTCCTTTGTATCTGCTCGTGACTCTCTCTCTCTCTCTCTCTCTCTCTCTCTCTTTTTCATTTTACTGATGGTGCTTTAAAAATTGTTCCAAACGTAATAAAAATTAGAATATAAAAATTTTTTAAGAGATTATCACTTTAATATAATTTGTAGATCTTTTGGAAAAGTCTGTTTATGTTTTCTACTTATATAAGTCGGATCAATTTAGCGTTCATCGTCCTCTCTTATGTTCCTTCATTCCCTTACTCGTAGAATTTTCGTGTATTTTTCTTTCTATTTGATTTTCTTTTATTGGATTTCCTATAGCGGCGGATATCGATGACTGTTTTTCTCGCGAAGAGAACGATCTTATCATGAGAGTAAAAATCATAAGAGGAAACGTTTAAACTCGCTTCGATTGTTTTGCAATAGTCGTAAACTCTTTGTCGATGATTTATAAACGGCGAATGATTGTTTTAAAAATATCAAAATTGAGAAGAGAGAAAAGATATAAAAATAATCCTTTTAGTCTATTTTAAAGAATTTAATTCTAATCCTGTTAACTGTAAAAAATAAAAAAAAGGAATTTACTTGTAACGAAGATTTGACTATTTTCAATAAGTTAATAATTCATTTGTTTCTCACTATTCCACTAAGAAATCGTTGTATCTATGTACGAGTTCTTCTTTTTATCATCCATTTTTTGTTCAAAACTTCCTATTGCTATTTGTAGCACTTCATTCTTAATGATAATAAATTTTTTATGAATTTACGTTCGCTGATTAAAAATCTTCCCGGTTAATAATCTAAACAAATACAATGTCAATATTCCGTAAGGATTTTGAAACAATTTGAAAACACGAAGCTCTTGGGATTCTAATAATTAATTCCTTCAGGAATACGTTTGTCTGATTATCCCCTTAGATTCGGTATACACATGATAATAGAGCGAAGGACTTTAATACTCATTAAATTTGCATCTCGAGACATTGAGAACGTGAGCAAGCGACACAGAGAGAGAGAGAGAGAGAGAGAGAGAGAGAGAGAGAGAGAGAGAGAGAGGGAGAGGGAGATGAGCGTGGAAATTATTCGAGTTTGTTTGTACGAGAAAAGCGGAAGGAAGGTAGGACCTTCGACTATTCTCTTGCCTAAGCCGACACATTGCAACGAGTCTAATCGGATTAAAGTAGCACTGGAGACCAGCGATTCGTGGTTTCGTACGTCGTCTCTGTCCCTTCGCCGACGATGAAACACGACTAGATTCGCTTGGCTAAGAATAATTGATAGCTTTAGTTTTAGAAAGAGCAAGAGCAAGAGCAAGAGCAAGAGAAAGAGCAAGAGCAAGAGCAAGAGCAAGAGAAAGAGAGAGAGAGAGAGAGAGATGGATGGAAAGAGGAATAAACTTTCTATCGGATAAGGTGTCCAAAACCGAGCCTTACGATAAGTCCATAGTTCGAGGGATTCAAGAGGATTCCTCCCGTAATATCCCGAGGGAGATATTAATTCGCCAATTATCGAAAGAGCACAAAGCTTCATTTAATATACTCTCTCACTCCTCTCTCCCTCTCTCCCTTTCTCTCTCTCTTTCTCTTTCTGGAAATTATTGACGTATATTCTTCTCTTTAAATTTGTTCTAGATATATATCCACGTATATATACACATATATATACACATGCAGTTATATGTAAAAGAAAAATAAAAAAGGTAATTCGTCTTTGCGAAGAATTGAAATACAGAGAAGAAGAATAAGAAAGCATAAACGCTGAAGGTTGACCGAATGACCCGGTTAAATTTCGTTCCTCTTACAAATCGTCGCTCGTAAGAATTTCTTTGTTTTACTTACTTGACATTTAATTATTTCGCCGTTCCTTTGTCGTAGATTCCCACCCTTCGTCGAGAGAGAGAGAGAGAGAGAGAGAGAGAGAGAGAGAGAGAGAGAGAGAGAGAGAGAGAGAGAGAGAGAGAGAGAGAGAGAGAGAGAGAGAGAGAGAGAGAGAGAGAGAGAGAGAGAGAGAGAGGAAGAAAGGGAGGAAGAGAGAGAGAGAGAGAGAGAGAGAGAGAGAGGAAGAAAAAGAGGGAGAGAGAGAGAGAGAGAGAGAGAGAGAGGAAGAAAGGGAGGAAGAGAGAGAGAGAGAGAGAGAGAGAGAGAGAGAGAGGAAGAAAAGGAGGGAGAGAGAGAGAGAGAGAGAGAGAGAGAGAGAGAATGCAGTATTCAAGTTTAGTGCAGTTATTTGGTAACGTTTTATGGTTCAAGTTCTGGTCGTGCCTGAACGAAGAAATGTTAGCATATAAATTAATGACAAAGTAGACCGAAATAGCACTTCGGATTTGAAATGAAAAACAAAGGAATCGCTTTACAACCGATGTTATTGTTTCCTGCAAAGCTGAATGCTTTTTCATGTTTATAGTTAACGAATGATTATCAGTATGTATATATATTTAAGTTTTACGTAAAACTGATGTATATCGAGATCGCACGCTTTGATAGCTCCGAAAAAATGACCCTGGGAAAAAATATTCTTGCCAGATATTGATCTATTGACACTATGCACATTATGTAACAAATATTATTTACATTACAATAAGCCGAAGAGATATTTAGTTGACTTTACTTAAAAGGGCCACTCTGTGTATATATATATATATATATATATATATATATGATAGTGATTATTTCGTAGTAAATTTTTGAGGTAATAACGAAAATGAAAGAGATATTTTTTCCTTGGCATTTATTTCTCGCTTTCTCTCTCTCTCTCTCTCTCTCTCTCTCTCTCTCTTTGCAAGTCAAATAAGAAAAGCAGAAAAAATAAATCTCGTTAACAAACGGAGAACATCTTGTCTCTTATGCATAGTTCGTACTCTCATTGCACAACTTATGAAACGGTATAATAATGCGTCGAGTATAATGAGTTAGAAATTTGTCGTTTTTTTTGTAGGATTCTTTTCGAAATCATGAATAGCTATTTGACGAACATAATCAATTTGACGAAACATAGAAGTTGTATCAATATCGCGATTAATTAAAAAAAGGTTGAACATGGTGCCACGTTTAATTTGATTCATATTCTTGCACACTACTTTGTCTATTTAGCTTTATTTTGTTTATGTTCTAAGATCTTTTCTTTCATCTAAACGGGAAAACGATTCCTTGAAACTAAACTTGTCTTGCGTGATATTCCAATATAGGGTCTTTCTCCCTCGAAATTACACGGTTCTCTATAAAGAAAGTTCGTCTCTCTTTCTCTCGGCATTCTTCTTTTTTTTTTCGAAGGGAAGAACACAGGCACGTGCACGATACGACGGATACGTGTACGGGTCTGAACTTACCGTGCGCAGCGAGGGGTTTTAATTTCGTCGAGAAGCCAGATGGACCAAATGGCTACGTGTTCTCCTTTACGGTCGTCTGCGTGTTCTTGATTAACGTCAATTCCATGGTGGTCCCAGTTACGTTCTCATTTTCGTTTCCGCTACTTTATTCAATTCACCGGTACTAACACCACCACTAATACTACTATCACCACTACCACCATTGCTAGCAGTAGTCCTACTACCAATGTCGCTATCACCACGGTCATCGTCGCTTATAGCCTACCTTTCTTCGTATCCATTCCGCAAAAGAGAGTGAGTGAGTGAGAGAGAGAGAGAGAGAGAGAGAGAGAGAGAGAGAGAGAGAGAGAAAGAGAGCGAAATACGTTTTTCTTCTTTCTGGTTAAGGTAAGTAGTCCTATAAGTGGTGCTAAACTCGAATCATATAACTTAACAACCGTCACTTATTTTAACATCTAAAATCACTTTGTAGAAACGTATTACCATCAATTCGTCGTATTATTTTAATTAATTATTATATGTAAGACGTTAGAAAAGACTTCTCAAAGTCTACGAAAAATAGATATTATTAATTGATCTATTATGATATAAGGAAAACAAGTATTGTGAGATAATGTTAATGATTTTGTAACGATAAACAATGAACTTTTTGAAATTAATTATGCTTACAATTAGATGTTTTTTTTTCTGAAGATATTGTATAAAATGAGGTATATGTTGCATCGCGTATGAATGAGTCGGAGTGCGTGTATTAGTATTGATTTAAACGTGTTGAGGTATGAATATTTGAGTGAATGATTGTTAAAAAATATCGCAGCACCAGAATGGTTCACTTTTGTCGTAAAATTATGTTTTTCATTAAATATATATATATGTATACACACTATTTTTTGATATTATGTGATTATATCATATATCAATTTCTCAACTCCTTTGCTAGAAGAAAATATAGCTCTTTTCTTGAGGCTTGATAAAAGCTCCAAATCACTATTTCATTATTTCTCTGGAGTACTTCGATTCTTATTGAAATGGAAAACGTTTAAAACGAGTACTGTACTTTGTAATATCCGATTATTAAAGAGAGAACTTTTATCGATATAATAATCGTTAAAGCGTTCCCTTTTATCCACTCTCTTTCCGAAGATACGGAAAACAAATGGGAAGACTTGAAAACGGAGAGAAAGAAAGGAACATCGATCAGTATTGTTCGTACTGTAATTTATTACAATTTGTACAGATTACAAACCAGTACCTATCGTTTCTTTCTTCGCATTCACTGTTAGGCGTCTTAAAAGGAGCGGATATCGAGCCAAACGTTGCCGCCCATCATAGCTGCGCTAACGTTATAATATACCGATCGTTACGAGGATTATCTCAAGTTTATAATCTACCCTTATTTTTTGTTGTTTTTTTTTTTTTCTTTTTTAATCATCGTCGCTGAATATTGGCGTATCCTTAACATAGAAGAGAAAATCTGAGAGAACAACTCGTGTCTCGCGGAGAGGCAGTAGTTAGACGTACATATTTCGACGTAAGTGGGAGAGGAAATCGAAAATAGTTCCTGATTGTCCAACATTCTCCTCTCTCGCCAGAACTCGTAGTCACCCGACGTAAATAATTCCTCCCTCTTTCACCGGGCACCATTCTTCGTTCGTCTTTTAATATAGTTGCTTCACATCAACGAATGAACATTTCCGTCCTTTACATTTCTTTGCCTCTTCTTAATCAACAATTTACATCAAAAAGATAACATGTTCAAAATTAACTGCGTTATGTATAATAGGTCGTCGTCGATTTTACAATAGGGTCTTTTTCTTAACACGACGCGTCACCGTCTTTTTATCGTCGTCGTCAGGCTATTTATATTTATTTTTCTGTTTTGTATTTGTTCTTGTCACCTTATTCCATCTCATTCGTATCCAATAAAAATCATCGTTATTCGACTATCTACTTCAATACATAGTAACATACATAACTGGAAGCCCTAGACTACTAGGTTTTACATGGACGATGTATTCGGATCAGACAGTGGCAGTGAAGTTCTCTTTAATGTCGCGGAGAAGCTACCTTGTACCGAGTACAGCGTTCGTAAGTCGTCCACTCGTCAAGGCTTCGGTCATCGCCATTATAGCTGTAGCCAAGGCTATCGAAGTCATCGTTGTGGAATACCAAAGTTCTTGATTCATGACGACGCTTGCACTTGATTCTGCTGCACAAAGAAAAAGAAAACAAATATGGTTTGAATTTGGAATGATATTACAATGATAAGTACGAAGAATTTATCGTTGAATACTTATTTACGCGTGCACGATAAAAACAAAAAAAAAAAGTTTAACTCGTTAAAAACGGCGCATAGTGTTCCAACTATTCTATCTGTAATTTATCTGCCGGAGAAATAAAGAGAAAGAAGTAACTATAGTATTAAACGATGTATCATTCGGTCGCAAATAACTTAAAAGCGTATCATATCCCAAAGGTACAGAGAAAATCGTAAAACGGTTAGTATCTTAACATCCCGACGATGGGTATGAAGTATATATAGACAATGCATTTTACGGAAATCTCTGGGGAATAAGCCCCCCAGTATGTCCTCGGGCCATTTTGATAAAATCGTATCTACCATGCTATAACACCGAGAGGATATCCTCTTATCGTTCTCCCTTTAAACCTTTCCTTTAAACCTAAAAGGAGAAATCTAGAAAGAGAGAGAGAGAGAGAGAAAGAGAGAGAGAGAGAGAGAGAGAGAGAGAGAGAGAGAGAGAGAAGGCGAGCAGAATTCCAGAATAATGTCGACGTGAGCCGATAAGGCATCTTATATTAACAAAATCAATGCAAAATACATGTTATATTAAAGCACAATACTTTAGATCGTATCTTGTAACCTTTTATCGGCTACTTAATATCAAATCGTTATTACCATCAGATTTATGTTCAAATTTATTTAACCTAAAGATTACGCGAATCTTTAAATTAATTTAAAATTGATTGCGATTCAAATTTAAATCTAACCGCGTCTTACATCACAATGTAAATATTCAATCGACATATTGTCGAGTTTGTTTTTTCTACTTTCGAGAAATATAAAATGTAAGAACGTACAATGAAATTTCCAACATATCTCTTCGCGAAGTACCACAGAGAGATATTTTTATCTCATTCCCTTTTTTGGGAATCTCTCTACCCAACCATAGCGCAACCATAGGGCACGTTGTGAATCGAGAGAGATTATATATTTCCCTTCTCACTGCACTACATTAAATTGAACGAACGATTAAATACTTGTTATTTTAATGCATTTTGTTTATTATCCTTCTCATTAATACTTTAGAAATTTGCAAAGTATCGTTGGGAATTTTCACGGAACTCGAGGTGGGTCGATGAAAAGTTTCGCTGAAGGAAGGACGAAAAGAACCAAAGATGTGGTAAAGAATCGTATTAAGGGCAACGTCACGGTTCTTCGCGATTAAATTTTCAAGAAGGGGACAGGGAAAAAAGGTGACTGAAGGCGAAGCAAAGAAGAAGCAAGATGGAGAGAGTAACTCGAGGAGAGAGGACGCGAATAGAAAAAGTAAATTACCGGTTGACTCGCATCCTCGCCGAACCTCGACGAAGTCACGCCATTGGAAGATGCAAAGAACCTTGGGGAAAAGTACCCGATGGTAATTTTGTCCGCGACGAGACGTGGAAAATAATTGGACCGGTTTGTCGTGAACATTTTAAGTAAACGAATTCTCTCTCTATCCGTCTCTCTCTCTCTCTCTCTCTCTCTTTCTCTCTCTCTCTTCTCAGGTCTATCTATCTTTCTTTCGATTTTTCTTAATGTTTTGTCTATTTCCTTCAATTATATGCAAAGCATGTAATCGTGCACTTATTTCATAATATAATTGAAAAACATGACTAATAGAGCTTAAGTTGAATCGTATTCGCATGTTTATCAACAATACGAGGGAAAGAAGGAAAGAAAGAGAGAAATACATTAAATAAAATGTATTTCGCTATAATTTCGGTCAAATGAGAAAATTAAGTGATCCCTCTTTCTTCTTTCTTTTCGTAGAAAGAAACTTCTGGGCGCTATATTCATCGCTTTAATTTCGTCTTGTTTTTCCTTTATACCTCCTCATCTTTCCTTATGACGCACTTCTTATCGTCGTCTCTATATTTTTTCTACTTTATACGCTGTTTAGAGGAATTCGAAAAAAAAAGTCTCTCAGAGACTAGCACAGGAAGGCGAGCGTAATGAAAGGGAAATTGACTCCATTTGGAAAACCTCATTACGTCGTCTTCTTGATTCGCTCAAGAACTTGTTTTCCAACATCATCACGTATATTTCTCTATTTATGAGCCGTTTAAGTTGCAAAGGAAAAAATACAGCGTATAACATGTTTTAATCGTGATGGATTTGACTATATGTAAGGGGAAGGATTTTCTTGGAAAATGTGTCTTTAGCGGCGTATTTCTGTCTCATAAATTTAATCCCATATAGTAAGACGAGAGGACATGCATGAGAATACTTACAAGAACGTGTATGTACACGGAGACACGAACGCTCAGAGTTAAATCACGTCTCCGCTGACGTCGCTGATACAAAGGGAGAGCATTTAATGCAGCGCATCGAAGCGATGTTCTTTGATGAAATTCTAATCTATCTCATTATCACGATTATGAGTGTGGGTGTAAGTCTGTGTGTGTGAGAAAGAGAGAGAGAGAGAGAGAGAGAGAGAGAGAGAGAGAGAGAGAGAGAGAGAGAGAGATCAATACTTGACTAACGCCGAGTAAAAAGCCTTTCTCTTTGAGTTATCAATGATCTCCACGTTCTTAAGATTTAACGACCAATTTTTGACTGATTATATTAGAAAGTTTCAACCACTGAATATTTTTTCATCTTCATAAATTTTATTTTTTCTCCTTCGATCGTAAGTTAATATTCACGCTACCTCTTTTAAAGTAAAATTTTTTCTAATATTTTCAGGATAAAAAGATGACTCGACTCGTCGAATTATTATGTTATCTCCTACCATCGAACACTTTTCGAAGAATTTCCAATGCTCTTATGTTTGCTTTGCTTCTCAGAATTCTGTCGAAATTGAAATATCAAGAGTCTAAGTAAATCGATTTAGTTATCTCACGTTCGATATTGAATAGTATTTTTTTTTGTTTGTTTTGATACGATCATATAATAACATGACAAGTCAGTCGGTCATACTGATTGCGAGATACATTCAGTCGGTTTATGTATCAGTAAAGACGAACATTTTCCCTTTCTCTCTTCTCGTCGAATCCGATAAATCCGTGGGAAGTTTTTATCATCCGTATCTATCGGCCTAATAAACTTTTCCACGGGATTCCCAACGTGGGAAATAAAAAGGCCTTGGGAACGACCTTGTGGAGCCAGCCTTCCCGTACTTCTGAGAGAAGTGGTTCAAAATATACGAATAAACACACAGACTTTTATGTATTTCTTTTCTATATATTCGAGTATAAAATGCTTCGTCGGCAATATCCTCGATCGACGAGTTCGAGCTATTAACTCGTGTTTCACTTTTTCTCTCTTTTTTATCCTTTTTCCTACCGCAGAATTACGGCTTGTTCGATTCGTTGGACGGAAGAGAGGAGAGAGAGAGAGAGAGAGAGAGAGAGAGAGAGAGAGAGAGAGAGAGAAAGAGATAGACTTTTTATGTTCCTTTCTGTTTTTATTCTTTTTTTTATCTTTTCTCTCTTTCTCTCGTTCTCTTTTTGGAAGTTTGTTTCCCAAGTGAAATGGACAAAATCTATTTTGAGAAATTTGACGTTTACGGATGGCTCGGGAGATTTCGATTGTTTATGAATAAAAATCAATCGTATCGATGTAGAATGGAAGAAGAGAATAGGAGGAGGGAAATAGGTCGTAGTTCGTCGTGCGTTGGATTTTTATTAGCGCTCTAACGTAAAATATCGTTGGGGTCTATGCACAGGACAATGGACTGGATCAAGCGATAATTCTTTCCAGCGCGTGCACTCGTTATTACCGAGGAGTAGTAGTCATTTATTGTCCGGACGCATTCGTCTTCGTTCGTCCCGTGGGCCAACTCGCGTCGGTGATAAATCTACCAGAGAATCTTTATCAATCCAAGCCGAACTTTTTTGTTCGATAGTAACAAGTTCGCGTTTAATAAACTTCACGTTGTCGTTCTTAATTCGACGTTAAATCGAAATAAAAGAGAAAGAAGTGACTCGGGAAAAGAATGTGAGCCGATGAACAAATAAATGTTCGATCGAGGCAAATAATGGGATCGATAAGATGGACTTAATGCTTTCAAACTTAATCGGGCATAAATGTTCCATTAGATGTTTGAGAAAGTCTTTTTACCTCATAAATATGCACCGTTAAAAAAAAAAACAAAAGAAAACAACAACGAATATTTAAATCTTTCGCCGTTAACTTCGAAATTGGAATCATTAATATAATTTGTAATCGGGGCGCGGTGAATATAAATGTAAAGTGTGGCGTATATGTAATCTATTTTGAAAGGAAATATTATAAGAGAAAGTTTAAAAAGATTTATTCTATTTTCTACACTAAATATATTTTCATATAGATGGAGTTTATTGGAACAAATTTAAACCACGCTATAAGTCTAATAAGATACGTGTGTTCGGGTGAGAACATTTTTTTTGCGTTAAAAAATTAAATCGGTTTTGAAGAAGTTGAACTTCAACAGATTGAAAATAATCGATTTACGGTAGTAATAGGAACGAACATTGAGAAGCATTCATTGTATGCGTTAGCGAACGAATAAGAGTACGAGCTTTAAATCCCTCGTACAATTGTGATTACAATGATTAAACGTATTTTCTTGATCGATGATCCGAAACCATGTATTGAGTCAGGGATTCACTATGAAATGTGAGAAGAAGAAAGTGCGAACAACGATAATTGCCATTCCATGAGCTTTCGCGGATTATGTGCGGTATCGTTTTCCACTTTTGTGTGTTATTACACGAAAGAGAGGGAAATAGAGAGAGAGAGAGAGAGAGAGAGAGAGAGAGAGAGAGAGAGAGAGAGAGAGAGAGAGAGAGAGAGAGAGAGAGAGAAAGAGAGTAACCACGAATATGACGTTCATTCGTTGGTTCGTTCGTTTATCGAGTTTTCTCTTTTCGTTTTTCGTTCCTTATCTTGTCTTCGTCGTCGTTTTGGAATAGGAACGGTTTGAGGATAGAAGAGTACATAACTATTCCAATTTGTGTTTTCTACGAGTATCTCCTTACAATTTTTAACGATCTTTCTGTTCACTCGTATCGACGGCAATCTGGAGGACTGCCAGGAACTTTTGAACGAGAGAAAGAGAAATAAGGAAGGAGGTTTCCGAGTTATTATAAACGAACAAGAAATGTCCATAAGAGTCAGACGAGAGATTATAAACATCCTACGATGCGTTCTGCGAGCGACGTAACAATCTCCAACAGCGTATTGTTGTTCAATGATTCGATTAGAAACTTGATTGTTAGTCTCTCTCTCTCTCTCTCTCTTTCTTTCTCTCTTCTTTCCACATCGTTCCTCGAGATTATTTGCCCTTCGATTCCGGTGTTGCCTCCTTCAAGATTCCCGAGCACGCTTTCCCGAAGCGAAAATGCCTTCGTTTTTACGAGCACCGTTTTACGAGCTCGCCTTTCTCATCTTACGTGTCACGTTCCGCTCGCAAAATTTTCGAGATACGCGCCGAATCGTCTCGTGCGGCGATCGAATCTGCGCATTTCATTCGTGCTATTTGCCTAGCATTTAAGACCTTGTCAAATTTTCGGAGAATTCAAAGATCATGCTGAGAAACTGCCGAGAATCCTTATAGTCGAAATCGTTCATTGCTTAGTGATAATAATTGCTTAGAGATATGTAATGTTATATAATATTTCGTGAAATTTCTTATCTGATGTTTAGTTTTAATATTTTTCATACAACCTTCTCTTACATAAAAGATAGTAATTTTAACATCGGAAACTTAACTTTTATTAGAAAGTATATTTTCAGTCTTTTCAATGTCGTCCAGATGATCTTAATAACATTTTAATAAAATCTTCGAAATAATGTGTCGATAACCAGTGACATTCAACACGTTTAACTCTATTATCAATACAAATTTTAGCACTGTTATTATCAAGTAAATGAATGTATAACTGATTTTTATATACATGTGTGTGTGAGTTAACCATCTAGATCATGTCGTTTATAGAACGACCATGAGTGATTAGGTATTAGTAAACATTTCTTTGTGTTCTTACATCATAGAAGACGTAGAAGTTTCGTTTTAACATTTTTTCTTTTAACACGTATATCTGTAACTTATTCTCTACAAATATAAAAGCTTTGGGATCGTTAAAAGAGTAAGTCCTTACAAATTTTATAAATTCCATCGATATCAACGAGTACATCATTATCGGGCTATGTTATTATCGATTATACACTACATAACTATCGAACAAAGTAGATGAAGTAATTAAAGAATTAATTATGTTGACTCTATGTGTAAGGAAGGAAGGATAACGATGATAATAATAAATATGATAGTACGATAACTATAATATAATAATAATAATATAGTAAGAGGGCGATAATGATGTTATTGATGATGATAATGAAAGTACTAATAGTATTACGTTGGGGATGCGAAATAAAATTTTATAATTTTTTTTTTCCATTCGATCGTTAATAAAACATTCACCGCTTGATAATAAGTCAATTATTATTTGCCTTTGGAAAATAAAATGAGACATTTTTCGTGAACCGATTTTATAGCTTTTCCGTGAAACTCTTTAAGAGGAAAGTACCGTTCGGTATCGGGAACGTTTTTTATTCTCTTTTATTTTCTCTCTCCTCGCTTTGGTCTCGGTAAAACGCACGGTATTGCTAACGACTTTGGCGCATCGATTCCCTCGCGATGAATAAACGTTTTGCCGTAGAGTGGAATAACGATTCTCGTTTTTCTCTATATTCCGCCTTAATTCTTGCCAGGCCATGCCGAAAAAGTTTAGATTGCTTTTCTTCCACCCCCTACTCGCTGCACCTATCTCCCTTTACCTCCCAGCCGACGATATCTACTGCTTGCCTCTTTTGTTTTACCTTCGTTTCGGAGTTTCGACGATATTCTAGACTTCCTCTAGTTTCGAGCACTTCCATCCGTTAAAAGAAGGGTTGGAATAGCAGCAGCGTAGTCTTTTCGAGTCTCCAACCAACACATTCATCTTTATTTATTTCGACGATTCGTAGTAGAGATATCGCCGTAAGGAAGAAGAAGAACGTTTGTTAGTTCTCGCGAAGAACGTAGATCGTGGTAGTATGCCTCTTAGAAAAATCGCACGTGAATTCGTTTGCGAACGTCGACGGAGTCATTTTGTGCATTACATTTGCCTCGTCTAACGTGATAAGCGTCAAGGAATTCTTTAAGAATTCAAGGAGAGATATACGTGAGGGACGTTCGAGAATCCATGGAAAGAAGAAATCACGGATGGAAAGAAAGAGAAAGAAGCAGTTGGTACGCGGTGAGAATCACGATAGACCTCATATTATCCTCCCTCTTTCTTTCGCGTAGCGCGAATTCAATGGACCAAACGAGAAAAGAGCGTCTCGCTTAAGGTTAGCAGAAAATTTCTCTCGGCCCATATAAACGTCGAGTTGTAAAACGTCGAATCAAACCATCATCTCGGAAACAGGAACCGAGAGAAAGAGAAAAAGAGAAAGAGAGAGATAACTAGAGATAGAGATAGATAGATAGATAGATAGATAGATAGAGAGAGAGAGAGAGAGAGAGAGAGAGAGAGAGAGAGAGAGAGAATGTATAAGCTGCGTCGATATTTGGCGAATTGCCAATTATTTGTCAGTCCAGATCGAATCGAAAACGTCGGTTTGCGAGGTTCGAAATATCCGCTCATGCACCCTCGTTTCTTCCATCACTGAACTTCTCTCTCTCTATCTCACTCTCTCTTTCTCTCTCTCTCTCTCTCCCTCTCTCATTCTCTAGTTGTCCCTCTTTTCCCTTTCTCTTTGAATCCGGACGCATGCTCGTGTTTCCTGTCAAAACAGATTCGACACCGAGGATAACAGAGTATAACACGCTCGACGATGGATGGATCGTCGCTCAGGTGGACGCGTATCTCTTCTCGTTCGAAGGATACAGGGAGAGTTAGAGTGGGATAAAGGGGAGCGTGAGGAAGGGGAGAAGAGAGGGAGGAATAGAGAATTCACGTTCATCAACGCCACGCTTCGTTCTCTCTCTCCCTCTTTCTCTTTTTCTTTCTTTCTTTCTCTCTCTCTCTCTCTCTCTCTTTCTCTCTCTCTCTCTCTCTCTCTCTCTCTTTATCTCACTGTTTTCATACCAATTTTGATAGTAGTCCTGTTGTCATCGTCTGTGCAACGTAATTGCTTTTTCGGCTTTGAACAAGTTTTTTTCAAAATATCTGTATTATTCATGCCGAGTGAATCGAGTAAAGCCGATTCGCTATGAAGCTTGTTTTTAATGGCTCAGCGTAACGCTCTTGAAGCGAATATGCGCGCGGTTCCTCGTTGATTATGCTCGTTAGCCTCTACTGCGTTTGCTTTCAGTCACTACGTATACGTGTACATTTGCGAAACTTGATCCAAAAAGTATTCATGCTTTGTCATATCTTTATATTTCATTTTTCTTACATTGATATTAGTAGGTTTTCTCTTTTCTGTCTCTTCTATTCTCGAAATATTTGCTTTTCGTTTCTTTCTTCTCCTCCAACCTCTCTCTCTTTCTCGTTCGCATCGATAATTTTTGAAAATAAATGAAAAATTGAGGGATAAACGCGAGTTATGATTTAGAGGATACGTCACGATTTCGGGCATGACGTTTCTCTCCCTTCCAATCAAATTTACAGCTTATTCGATTCATTTTGCGGTTTACATCGTCTCGTTTTGATTGACAAGGCTGTGCGGTCTAACCACGGTCTAACCGCACTCTAGCCACGTACCGTTCGTCGTATTGTTTCATGGAAAATTTTGCAGATAGCCATTGGAGAGAGACAGATAGAGAGGAAGAGAAAGAAAGAGAGAGAGAGAGAGAGAGAGAGAGAGAGAGAGAGAGAGAGAGAGAGAGAGAGAAGAAGAGAGAGGGAGAGAGAGAGAGAAACAGACAGAGAGATAGCAATTCACTTGCTAGTGGCGATTTTGTTGATACGATTCGATGCAGAATATATAGATAAGGAAGTAGATATTTCACAGGAGGTTCGTGATAAATAAAGGATTTCTATGCTGCATAAGTTCGGAGATATTAGCTTGTTAATGCAACTACAATATATCACACGTGCATATGTGTATATATATAATAAATATATATATATATATATATATATATATATATATATGTATATTTGTGTGTATATATATATATATAATATGCACACATATGCGTGTGTGTATGCCTTGATATTACGTTGACTATCTGTTAGTACCGCATAGTATGCCACTATGAGAGATGCAATTCGCAGCCGATGGAATTGGGTCGCAACGAATTTGCATTTGAATGCACGTTAGAATAAGACAAAGGGCCGATCTCGCGACGTGATTGGCGGCAACGTGGATAGGAGTGAGGTCATCCTCGAGATTCGTTTGATAGTGCAGCACATATATACGTACGTATATGCATACACGTATATGATCCTAGCGAGACGAACTGTATTAAAACTGCTCGATATCGAGGGCAAACGAATAAAATCGATTTCGACCTCGTGATTCGATATCGAGCCACATGCGTCTCTTTCTATCTCGAAACCCCTTTCCCACGGAATAAAAGCGATCGGAATAACGATTTTGATATTTCCACGTAGTAACTTTTTCTCTTCCTAGTCTTTTAAATTCGGCATATATTATTTTACTATAAATTGTTCCGGTTCTCGCAAGATAACATAGATTTTCTTTGAATTTATCAATCGATTAAAACTCGCGAATTCTTTGGTTTTTTCTTTTTCGATATTTAACCGCGTCACTATTTATTTACTAAATAGTTTTTCGAGCGTCCGTTATAGTTAGATGAGTTGTTCGCTGTCTCTCGAACTTTCGGGTTGGAGGTGGTAGAAAGAGTGGTGGTTGGCAAAGGGAAAAGCTTAACCGGCAACAGAAATGCTCGTTGAAGTGTCTCGCATTAGCGTGCACTTTCAGCGCGCGGCATGAGGGTGCAAATAAATTTCCATATTTTCATTTCCTTTTCGGTCATTTTCTCACAGGAGTTTCCTCGTTTCTACTATTACTCTATATTTTCTCTCTCCTCTTCAACGTCATAAAATGTCTAAAGAATAACTGCGAGAGAAAAGGAAATTTGACATGTATAATAATAGTTCTTCGTTTTCTTATTTTTAATTTGTTTTTAACTTATCAATACTCTTCGTAACTGTTATCGACAATAGCGTAACTTGTTGGTTTTATTTCGAAAGAATGAAAATATCGAACGAAACGGTAAGCTAGGTCTAGTGGACATTTTTAATTGAATGAGAGAAGGAACAATACATATTAGAAACGTGAATAGATAGATGAATGGATGGATAGACAGATAGATAGATAAATAAACGGATGAATGGATAGATAGATAAATAAATGGATGGATAGATACATATATATATATATATATATATATATATATATATATATATATATGTATCTGTATATATGTAAATAGATATTAAGAGCAGGCAGTAGAAGCCAAGAGGGAGCTGAGGGGTACCCTTTAACAGTACGTTTACGTTGCTTTTATTGCGAAGTAATGTTATTGGCAATCGAATAGGCAATACCATCGTTATCGATGTTGGGAAATAGGGAGAAAGACCTCCTACCCGAGCCATAGGAAGCATGGATGTTTTTAGGCAGTTACAGTTGAATCGTCGGTGCTTCTGACAGATCGAGAACGTCGAATAGCGACTTTCCGGTCATGAAATCTTCGATATCGCATAATGGTCTTAACGTAAATCATTCTTACTAGAGGATACTCTCTCTCTCTCTCTCTCTCTCATTCTTTCATGTAATTTTGTCGAAGAAATCGAAAAGGAGATACGTCGGATCTTGCTTAACAGGATGAATCATGCAAGATCATAAATGTTATGAGATGTTCGAGCAACTCGATAAACGTGTCGGTAATAGGTTTCTATTGAGGAAATTAAACGAAATTAAAAATGGGAAGAACCGTTCGTACTTTGAAGCTCCGATGTTCGTATCATGGAGGAATTTTTCGACAATAAATTTCGCGCCGATCGAAGCGGGAAAAAGAACGGGAAGAACGTTGTTTTCTATGAATCGCCCGGCGCATTAGTCGTTCGCTCGTCTAAAGTACGTTCGGCCCGGTGCCAAAGTTTCTGCTTCACTGGGAACGCTTTCATCGTCGTTTTTTCTCTCCTTTTTTTATCGCCACCTTGGAACTTACGGAAAATCTGTAACGCCTCTCGTCTCTCATCGAAAACTTGTCTGGCACTTGTCTATCAAGAAAAAGAAAGATAAAGAAATAAAAGAAACAAATCAAAAGTTGTGACCCTTTTCATCGCAAAATTCGATTATCCTTTTTTTTCTATCTCTTTTATTAGATATTATATATTGTAAATCTATAATTTATATATATATATATATATATATATATATATGTATGTATGTATGTATATATTTTATGTATTGTATATTACATATCGCTTCAATATTATACAACATTTTTATATTTCAAAATTATTATTATCTTTGTAATGAAAATGCTTTTGTTCAAATATAATCAATATTGTATTTTATTTTTCATCTTTCCCTTCTTTCTCTCTCTTTCTCCCTTGCTCTCTCGATACGAAGAGTAACCGTTTGGAAAAAAAGTGTCCATTTACGCGAAGGTACAGACTTCGAGCTGACACGGTCAAATATCTAAAACTTTCAGTCATATCCCGGCGTACTTTCACACGTAACAGCATCCGGTAGCGTGAGTGCTAAAAATTGCCATATTGGTGGATACGTTGGTAGATATATGTAACATAGGAGGCTAGTACTCACGAATGAAAGTGTTAAATGGGTTCAGGCTGCCACGAAACGTTGCTTTTACCGGTGTAAACCTTTAAGTAGGTCACTTCCGCCTACGATAATAAGTCTTTTTCCCACGTTTTTTTTTATGCTTCTCGTAGGTATTTTCTCGCCGAACAACGGTACCGTTATGTGTAATCTTTTGACGGACTCGAGCATCAAGAGAATGAAAATTGAAGAGGTTCTTGGGAACTAAAGAATGGATTGAGATGGAGTATATGCGAGAACAAATTTTTGAACGAACAATCTGGAGCAGAAAGAAAAGCGGAAATGTAAAAATTATCGAAATATCTCGGAAATGAAGTTTGTGGGAGCTTTCTTTTAAATATTTTCATTCGTTCATTTTAATTGGTCCTCACATTTTACAGAAATATTTTTTATTGGAATCATTGTATTGAAATTACATAAAATACTGTAATCCATTTTCTGCCTTCCTCACTATCTTTGTCTCTTTTTTATTTATTTTTTTCTTCTGTTATGGTCACCTTTGTTGAGGAGAGCTGAACAGAATTGGGTTCGAAGTAGGGCGTTAATAAAACCAGAGCTTTAATTGCTGAATTCCCCATTGATTAATGGCTCTTCGAGACAGTCGGGGAAAGAGATGGATGGTACTTCGAACGACTCGACGATTTTAAAGTGGAACATACTAGTTCCAGTTTCTCACCGACGTTTCAACTTATTAACTTATTCCACGTTTTAACAAATTATTATTTCCAATAAACATTTATAAAAGCATATATACATATAATATATAGATAAAAAATATATACATAAATGTTACACACACACACACACACACATGTTGTTTCAATGAACAAAGATAACATTATTGAACAAACAAAAGAAGCAACGAGCAAACGGTGTTCCTGATACACCCTTTTCAGCCACTGCATCTGTTTATAATGACGCAAGAACGCGGTAATGAGACGCGTATTAAAAGCGAACGATACGAGATGAAGAGAGAAAACGAGAAAAACGTGGGAAGGGGTGAGTATAAAGAGAGAGAGAGAAAGAGAGAGAGAGAGAGGAGAAATCGCGGATAATAATTTAGATAGCGGCGTTGGAGACGATCCCATTTTCTGCAACAGACATAACGGCTTTGCTTTCCCAGGCGGAACAATCGTGTCGTCCTCCCCTTTGCTTTCTTGGCGAGAGCCTGATACCGCTAGGAGAATCACATAACTGTCATAGGGGTGGCGTGATTCACGTGAAAGATGGCACTCGACCCGATACATTTACGGTCCTACTCGGCGCCATAATTTTATTGTCGCCGGTTAGTCTTTACCAAGCATAGAACACGCCTCTTCTGGAAAGACATTACTGACGAATATCTATTGACTCTCTAATCAACTTCTATATCCTCTTATAAAATGTATTACAATAATAGTAACTATAATAATATAACAATAATATTAATTATTAATAATGATTTGTTTCATTAAAGCGAAAACATTTTTTTCTTTCAATTCGATCGTATTTTTAAATCTCTAACAAATAGAAACGTATCGAATAGAACATTTCTACGTAACAATGTATATTTCAATCAATTCGTAGTTGGAAAAATCCGTAAATATCGATACGTTATAGTAGAGATAAAAGCAAACTATGTTGATCGTTGAAATTCCTGAAGCGAATAACGAACTGATAACACGAGCGTTAGGAGATGCGTAGCTACAACGTTGAAATTCGTGCTCCTCTATTATTCGATACGATCGCTTTTCTGTACACGCGCGAAATGTATTTAGTTTGTCGTTGTCGTCGAATTCATAGGGCGGAAAGAGTAATTAGAGTTTAAGGAGGTACATCGAACTACGTTACATTGTACCATTTCCTACACTATTTCCGTTACCACTTACTATACCAATTTACAGTTTGAATTACCTACGAGATGTAGTTAACGATAGTTCCACTTGCGTTGATTCCGAAGCTCAGTTAACTTACGACTTTGGTTGAGCAGTTTCGATACGTGGTCCGAAGCAAATTTTATTAAACTCGCCGTGTGGTTTACGCAAGAAAATTGGAACGGTTTACTATGTACATATATCTGTACTTACATGGAATTTAATATTTTCTCTCTCTCTCTCTCTCTCTCTCTCTCTCTCTCGCTCACTCTCGTTATGCAAAATATGGATTTTGATACGAATTTATAGAGTTTGAACAGCGTTTAACTCCGTCATTAGGGATCGTGAGATAACGAGGAATAAAATAGTGACTTACTGTGCATGCGTGCAGGTGCATCACCGGTGATAGAGGCAAGAAGCGGTTCGTCGGCAGTGATTTCCATGTCAGCGGATTTTCGATATACATCGGAAATGAAAGCAATGCAGCGTAGATGTAACCGGCCATTTCGAAACATGTCGTTGGTGATTTTAAATTCTATATGCGACTTCGTCTTTACGGTTTCATCCTCCTGTGGGATCAAGTAGGGCTGTATCCAAAACTGTGAGCTGCTGTTTGTAATCTGTGGATAAAAACAAACGAATTTAATAGAAACAAATAATTAAATCACATACTCGTATCTAAATATATCAATACCATTTTATGTCTCGAATATATTATTTTCTTCAATCAAGAACGAATGTAAGAAGAGCGAGGAGCATTGGGAATAAAAAAGGTCTCCGTTTCGTGCACTTTTATTATGAAACATCGTCGCGAGATCGACTCCCATTTTCTTCGGGAAGTAAGAAAGAAAGGCCAAAGGAATAGAAGAGAAAATGGTAGGCGAGTGAGTATCTCTCGGCGTTATTACTTCGGGGAACAAACGAGACTATGCATCAAGTCCGTGGACTAGCGATGACGCGAGACCAGAGGACGCATCCATAAAGCATAAAGCATAAAGCTCGTGCCATCGTGTTGCCCATCTCCTTTCGTAACAACCATCTCTACCCTTTCACATCTCTCCTTCTCCCTTCTACTCGTCCTCTTTTCCGTTCACTTCGGGCTTACGTTGCGTATTTCAGCGCGTAGGCAGGAACATAGAGGAATGGAAGGCTTCTCTATAAAGCGTCATCTCGTCGCGTTACGATGCCAGACAGAGAGAAAAAAAAGAGAACGAGAGAGCGAGAGAGAGAGAGAGAGAGAGAGAGAGAGAGAAAAATCGTGTTCCGCCATTTGGCACGCTCGAAAGTTGGTTAGGTTAAATCGGGGCTATGGTATCTAGGTATTAGAACAGGAAAAGAGATCTAGTAGATGTATTATAAAATGCAGACAGAGAACTTCCTTCTTCTTCTCAAGATGACTCAAAATGAAATACTACCGAAACGTTTCAGAAGGAGACGGGATATATCAGTGAACGGAAATATCGAATCTCTATTACTATTATTATATACTTTATATGCCAATCCATAATGCATTAATATCGACACGTTATTAGTTCAGTTAACAATTGTTGAGAGAGATAGTATCCGTGAGATATATTGATTCTCATTTTATTTTTATTTTATTTCATTTTTCATTTTATTTTTATTTTATTCTTTTTTTGATTTCAGATATGAAACGTTTTCAATCATATCAAATTTTTGATAAACTCCAAGTTATCCTTCGATTCTTTTCCTCAATCTTAATTTCTCTTGAAGTGTATTTACAAAAATTCTCGTTTTTAGAAGGTAAAAAAGGAGAGAGAGGGAGAGAGAAAGAGACTAACGGACAAAGATCACATTTTCAGGGAAAGTAATAAAGAGTGAAGATGTCGGATGAGAGTTTAGAAGTCGAAGAAAGATAGAGACGGAGAGGAAATTTTCTCTCTCTCTTTCTCTTTCCTTTTTTCTCTTTCCTTTTTTCTCGACGTTATTGCTTCGAGTAAGGTACGAAACTTTGTATCATGTACGACGATGACGTCGAAATACTACCAGCCGCGTTCATAAAATGCAAGGAACGAAACTGCTATTGCCGCCGTTTCTGCCACTGATGCTGTCCGCCCTTCTGCATAATCCATCTCTCTCTTTCTTTTTTTTTTGTTTTCATCCTTTTTTCATCGTTCGCAATCACGTACGACTAGAGAATACGGCAAGAGAATAAGAGCAAGAGAGAAAGAGAGAGAGAGAGAGAGAGAGAGAGAGAGAGAACAGAGAGAAAGGGATACACGCACGTTGACTTTTATCTACATGACTGTGTGCGCACGTCTTCATTCACTCTCCAACACACGTTTATCTTACTTCAATGTATTCTCAGTGTTTCCCTGGTAATCCTTCATTCTCTAATATGTTCGTAAACCGAGTTGTAGATACCTACATATATTCCCGCTGATTCATGTAACTCTTAAAGTTTATTTAATTTATTAACGTTATTTATTTTCATTCGATACATTTTATAGATATTCTCGTTTATTTACGTGTTGTGTACACACACACACACACACACACACACACACATATATATGTATGTATGTATTTGTTCAAAAGGGAAACATCATCGTCTCTTATTTTCCATCAAAATACATGTAGCATGAAGGTTTGAAATTTATAAATACCCGGATATACATTTACTTAAAGTATTTATTAGCAAATATTTGTAGGATTCGTGAAAAAAGTTGAACCAGCGTTTTCAAATCCTAAAAACTCGATTAAAATCTCGCAAATGAAATTTTTAAATTTAGTTTTTTGGACCGTTGTTCCAAAGCGCAAGTAACGTTTGTTCGAGCATGTACTCCTCCGTCAGAAAAAGGAGATAAAGCTCGCTTCGTTAATAATTAACACGTTATTAATTTCGTTGAAAGTGTATGAATTTTTATTCTGGAAAACGGAAAATACTTTTGAAAGAAAATACAGCTTATATATGTGCTTAGTAAAAAGTTGTAATTATAAAGCATAATATAATAATTTAGTAACATTCTTGGAGGAAAATTCAAGTAAAGAATTCCGTGTATATTATGAAGAGTAATAAAAGAGTTTATGCGCGGTCACGGATCGCTGCAAATAAAAAAAAAAAAAAACAGTGAGGCATTTAGTTAATACTACTTGCAGTTTAATAAAATCAACGAAAATTGGTCGTAAAGAGGTGTCGAGGTAATTGTATGAAACTTTGTATAGATAACACGGCATTTGGAGCACGATAATTAGATGTAATTAAAAAGAATATCAAATTTAGCTGAAACTTGGTATACTAAGGTTTTCAAGGTCGCTGAACACGATATTTTTCTTTAAATATATATGTCCGCTGGATTCGTTATTTTGTTTTCTGTAATTTTCGTCGTGATCATAATTCATGACCTCGAAAACTTTAGTATATCATTCTAATTGAAAAATGTTTTTGTATTTTGGTTAGGCTTTCGTAATTTTGAAACAATGTGTGGAATGGTAATCTAGATCGTTACTCATATCCGTTTCTTCCATTTTCCGTGTGGCTGTTTTAACTATTAAACGCTTTCACATATTTCTTATCGCGCCCTTCTTTCAAGTTTTTCATGAGCATAAGTTGGAAAAACTTATTCGCAGGGAAATCGAAAAGTGGAACAAACCCTTTCTTGAAGGGAAGCAATCTTGAAAATGTTAGTGAGATCGAAAGGAAGTAATGTAATTGGAGCCACGTAGGATATACGAATTTGTTTTTCGAATTGGTATTACTACATCTGGAGAACGAAACGGGTTACGTGAATTTTCTTTTAAGGTGCCAGTAGAAAACAGCGAGATGCAGAAATTCACGAGAATCTCCCGTACATTTCTATTTCATCTTTATTTGAATTTAGAAACGATCAATTTAACGTTCTCATTAAATTATTTCTAATTTATTCGTTTAAAATTAGAATCCATCCTTTTTCTTCGTTTTCTTTTTATTTATTTATTTTTTATTTTTAACACGAAAGAAAGTATTTAGCTTCTGTTTTGTCAGAAAATTAAATTTCAATTTGAATTTAAATTTTCAAATTTGAATTCAAGTCTGGGATGTTTTGCTTCCTAGTGTTATTACTTTCAAAGACGAGTGGACTTACGTAATCGACAAAAAAAAAAAAAATAGGAAAAGAAACAGGCAAAAGGAAAAGGAAAAGACAGTTGTGCCACATTTTCTCGCGATAAAATGTGAGTCTTGTTTTAAATTCGATCCCCGAGCGATCGCGGAAGCGATAAGTGTCTTCGAAACGAAACGTCGAGTGTCGTTCGATTCCTTTGGAAGAGAGCCGTTTTCTCGTTTGAAGGAGAGTCTATATCTGAGTTCCGTAGATAAACTCATGAAAATATCGCCAGTTCTTCGATTGTTCTTGAATTCTTTCCTATTTCTGCCTTTTCCACTTTCGCACTCGACGCACGTAAATGTGAAAAGATGTTCATGAAGTCACAAAGCCTCATACTTCTCATACTCTTTTCTACCCCGAGCGTATTTTCCGGTATATATACGCACGTAAGCATGTACGTATTTCCATAAAACACTCGACGCGTGCCACGACCCCGATGAATCGCCCACCACCCTCGAATATTATACCTCGAATCCCAGGAAACCATAGCGACACAGAGCTAGAATTTCAACGCGTTTCCCGTACCTCCGATTCTTAACGATCGAACTTAATTTTGAGAACGGAATACTTTATGTGACCGTTCATCGAGCAGATAGATAACATATGGCTTACCGGAACTCTTTCGTTTGTTTTTTTTTTAACTATATGTTTTTTTCTTAATTCGGGCATGAGCGGGTAATCGAATAGTTACAAATAATGCTTTCTTCATTCGAGAGGTAATATTCGATGGATGGTTGCCCATTGTTGATGGTTTTGATTGTACGCCTTTCAGGTTGTACACCTGACAGCAGAGAAATTTTTCTAGTTTGAAAATACTCGTTGATGTGTTTCGTATCCGTAAGAAAGTTTTTCGGCAAAATCACTCGAAGCTAAACGGAAAAATAGGCGGCGAGAAAATATAAAAAATAAAGTTGATTCGAAATTGGAAGGTGCGGTTCGATCTTCTTGGCATAAGATCAAGTATACCTATATATACATATATATATATATATATATATATATATATATATATATATATATATATATATATATATATACACTACACTACGAATACTAGAACGTTCTATCCTATATCTAAGACTATCTATATAAGAAAAACACACACATATCCAAACGAATGTAGTATAGTAAAAGTATATAGGTAAGTACGTAGGTAGATAAGTACATGTATATACCAGCGTACGTATTAACTCGGGATGTGGTGGAAGAGTAGAAGCGTTGGACAATCGATGGGAGCGATTTTCTAACCCAGTGACCGGCTACACCAGACCATCGTCATGGTCCACGCGACTCCTGCCCTTTACGCGAGTTAACCACCGGTTGATAGGCCTTCTGCACTTTCAGGACCTTTTCCACTACCTCTCGAGTTTCCACAGAAACGGAAATTTCATATCAGCCACGATCGTTCAATTTATTCCAAGTGATCGTTATCGTAATTCGCTCGAACGAATCTATTTCTCGCTATCTAAACTCAATTAGTATCGCTAATTAACTCTAAACTTTCTGTTTTTTCTATTGACGTTTCTTTCTCTTTCTTTCCTCTCTCTCTTTCTCTCTTTTTCTTTGTAGTAGTATTCATACATTCAGAGTTATCAAAGAAGTTTTTCTAGAATGTAAGCGCAGGGAAGGTTAAAAGAACTTTAAAATTGTCTGTACGAATGTTCGCAAACTCAATATATATAGAACGATTTTATTTTCCTTTTATATTTTTGACTCTTCACGGACCTAAACGCCTTTTATTATATTTCTACACAAACAAAAGGGAAGACGGGAAAGAACGAAGTAGCAGTTCTGGGGAGTCAATCGAAAATGTCAAAAATTGGGAAGTAAAAACGATGAGATGGTCGATGCATTTTCTTAGGAAGTTAACGGACCGAGACGCATCAAGACTGCTGAAAAAGACTTGAAATTCCATACCCCCACTATCATTGCTCTCCTTCCTTCCAAAATCGAGAAACATAAAAATAGGAAGCAGTTCGTTCAGACGTGTGCTTTCAAGCGAACAAGCTATTGTTATACGTCATCAGGATTGGGGGAAATAAAGCAGTTCACGAAACGTGAATTTTCTGTTAGTCCGCGGAATAGTTCTGTAGTCGTTGCCACAACGTTCGTTTTGTTTCCGTGCCGATGATTTTTCATTCCTCCAGTTGTCGAAAACATAATCTCTCTGTCTGTTTCTTTCTATTTCTCAATAATTATACAAGGTAATGTAAACGAAAGTAAATTTCACTTTAAAATCTTCGACGTGATCTCAGATTAAAAAAACATTTTTATATTTTTCTTAATATTTTATGTTCCTTTATATTTTTATTCTAATTTCTTAACGGTTGAAAATCATAAAAATTATTCAATGCTCGCCGGGACAATAACGACGATGACAACGACGACGACGACGACGATGAAAGGAGGACGAGCGTCCGAACGAATTTATTTCTAGCTCGTACGCTGTAAAGTTTCATATTTCATTTTTTAATTAGAGAGCGGAGTCGTAATTCGATATTTCGTAGTCTCTCGCGTTCGAGATCAATCGAGCTCTCACCCCGACGCGAATTAAATTTACCGTGATATATATATATATATATATATATATATATATATATATATATATATATATATATATCGTGATACGCCCATAGAAAGTGGGCGATACGTAACGGTGTTTCGGGGTGCGAAGAGGTGGAAGAGGAGGAGGAGAAATTGGAAGGGGTAGGTGCAAAGGCCGCTACGATGCCACCCTATGCAAATAAATCGTTATTCCGCGGCATTTGTTAAATCAACCAAATTATTCCGTTAAATCGCAATTCGAACTGCACACGTCGAAACATATTGCTACGTTGCTACGGCAAAAGTGGTTTACGTGTTTACAATCGTACGGATTTAAATCCCCTCGCCTCTACTTTTCCTCTCGTCTTCCATTGTGTTTCCTTTCCTTTCACAACGATTGGCAACAAATCGAGAACATTTTCCACGATATCGATGGATAAGATCGATCGTGAAACGTTTACCTACGCTTTGAATTACATCAGAGATACGTATAAATTAGATCGATCAATATCTATTAATTTATCGACCTATACCAGTTTCGTATCTTCCTTTCTGGACGGTTTCATGTTATATCTTTATGTTGTATTTCTATGGACTATTATTTGATTGATCGCATTAATAGTTAATGGATAATCAACGCAGGATAATCAGGATAATATTGCATTTGATGGATTTATGAAAAGCATAAATATAAGAGATGAAAAGTATAAATTACAGAAAATACCTTTGGAAAAGAAACAATAAGAGTGGCGAGGAAAGAGCAGAGAAAAACAGAATGGAAAAGGGTAAAAGAGGAACGTGGAGAGAGAGAGAGAGAGAGAGAGAGAGAGAGAGAGAGAGACAATAATAGCAAGACAAATACTCACATGTTCTCCGTTGAGCATCCACGTAATGGCAGAGGCTGGACGGGATGCACCGGAAGTGCAATTCGCTCTGAGCATCTCTCCGACTGCTATGCGTTCCTTCTCACTGCCGATCGTCGGATCCGTTTTCGGGGCGTCTAAGGCATAATAATTATGTCGTTTAACACATGGGAGTCCTGCTCGCCGACATTAATTCGACGTCTGGCGGAATGCCAGAGACCGACCGGAAGTGTACTTCTCTCTCCCATTTTCTTTGAAATCAACCCTAACTCCCGTCTGCTTGGCAATTTTATTGTCTTGAGAAGATCGTTCGCGCGGTTTTCCTTCGAACTCCAACCGCGTAACTTTCCGCGACCGTACGTTACGCTGGACTTTTTCCACGTAGCGCAGAATACGCTGACGTCACGTTTTCAGCTTGCTTTAGACCATTGAAAGAGAGAGAGAGAGAGAGAGAGAGAGAGAGAGAGAAAGAGAGAAAGAGAGAGAGAGAGAGAGAGAGAGAGAGGGAAAATAAGAGGGAAGATCGAATCCCCTAATCTACGGAGAAAGAATCGTGGTGGTTTCCGGGAATGGGAACCGTAAAGGGAAATCCCGTGCCGCGAGTTATGTGCCTCTAAAGTTCTCGTTAAACGTATCGTCGTTATTTGCGAAAAGCGGGACGCAAGGAATGTCGCTATTGCCGGCCAACGATCGATGCCGTGTCCCACTCCTTCCCTTTCCTTCCCCTCTCCTCTATATGTGCTCTATTTCGTCGGTAGCTTTTTTTATTGCTTTTTTTTTTCTATGTCCTCTCTTCTCTCCGGAATTCGGATCGTGTGCTTTAAGAATCGAGGCTGAGGCCGGGAAGGGCTGGATTTTAATTCTTTTACATTTAATTATTTAAATGTATTAATTCTCCACGTGTATGTTTTAATTCTCCAACACGTGGAAACGTTTGTAGTGAATAGTATAGATCAAGCCTTATTTCGTTCTCCTCCCACTATTAGAATTTTACGGTTTTTTTTTTCTTTTTTTTAAAAGTTTGTATTGGTCTGAGACAACGGTTTCACGGTATCTTAATCATCTCGAATTCGTATTTCAAGTTACATAATTCGATGGAAAAACTGTGGATTATTCAATAGAAAAAAAAGAAAGAGAGAGAGAGAGAGAGAGAGAGAGAGGTGGAAACGAGAGAGAAAGAGAGAGAGAGAGAAGTACAGAAAGTACGAACGCCGCGAATTATAAGTGGAAATGAGATTTTAATTCCGAACAAGGTAATTTGCTGGTAGGAACCGAACTTTCGAAAGGTAATTAAACCATCGAGAGTACGATATCTCGTACCAGCTCGTTTTCATGAATCATAACGCATCGAATAGGTTATTATGAGTTTTCGAAAGTGTACTTACCTACGACCATCATTTTCGCTCTCTCGATCAACGTGTGATATGAGGGCACACCGGCTGATACTTCGCACTTGTACGTCCCGGTCAGATTTCTGGACACGTCGACCAGGGTGACACTAGTTGTATCAGATGCGGTGACCTGTGAAACAATATCGAAGCTTAATGCATCCCGAGTTTCGAGTTTCTTTTTGTACCCGTTCTTTCGAGCTTGCCTCATCACGTGAGGTACGTTATATTTCAAAGCCGTTTTAGCTTCCATTCTATTTATTTTTTCTCTCCATCCTCCTCCCTTGTTCTGTCAATTTTCTCTTCCACCATGTATCGAGCTTGTACGATCATAGCTCTCGTCGAAAGCAACACGGATATTACTTCGCATTCTGCCGCACCATCGACTCGCCGAAATCGATCCTCCGCGCGACTAAATCTCGATCGGTTCGACTCCACTATCGCAACAACCCACCCCGAATCCCTCACCCCCAGCTTCCTTCATCTCACCCTTTCGTACTTTCATCCTTTTTTCAGCTGATATTTATATGCATTGCAATGATCTTTCTCCCTTCCTCCAACTCTTCGTATCGCTCCGTTGTTCTTTTCGATTCGTTCATCTCTCCTTTTATCGTCTCTGCTTCCTCATTCTGTCTATTCTCTGCTATTCTATATATATATATATATATATATATATATATATATATATATATTTTTTTTTTTTTTCTAACTCTTTTTATTAAGAACGGATGAACACGACCGATGAAAGAAATTTTAACGAATCCAAAGAGAAGACCATTTACGAAACGAACAGGGAAATGTTCTGAACAAGGAAAATTATAAATATTGAAGATATATTTGAGGAGTAAAAAATTTTAGAAAAAAAAGTAAAAAGAAACTAAAAGAGAAACTTTGTTGAAGCACTGCTATTATATAAAATGATGGTACAATTTTATTTGTTTTTTTTTTCATAATAATTACTTTTTTCGAACAATATAATTGAAAGTATATTCTTTTTACTCTATCGATGTGATTTTTTTTATCGTAGATAACAAAATATTGTTAACAACTTTTTGTCCGTTTCCAATATCAGCTTGATAGATAGGTCGTTCGAACGAGATGACCATGGTCCATAACTTTAATTTGTTTCGGGGGAAAAAAAAGAGAAGAGAAATACATACATACGTGGAATTTTTACAACTTGATCGATCACATGGATCAAACACAGTGAAAGCCCGCGGGCTTGGGAACCCATGGGACATGTCGCCTGCAAATGCTTGTTTAATCGTTGATCCTCACTGCTCTTGTGTCTACGGTTTTGAATTTCAACGGTGGTGGACACGCGATATCGCAATTTTACGGAACGTAAGCACGAATGATAGAAACTCCGTTTATCTTCTGTCATACGCTAACGTATTTCAGAGATCAGTACGACGGATAAAATTGTTGAATAAATCTCTCTGAATTAACTTTAATAAGGCACATTGTGCTTGGCTACTCATCGAAAATAAATGAAAAAAGGCAAAGTAATCTAACTATATTAATGGCCGATAAAAGGTGTTAACGCAGATAATAGAAAATTACTTGGCGAAGTGAGATAGATTTTATACTTTTACAATTATTTCTCAGGAAACGATCGTACTTGATATAATTGCAAAGATATTCAGTATAATTTACTCATTCTTTTAGTAGCAAGAATGTTTCCCTACGGACATTATCTCCAAGAGTGGTTACATCGATGTAGAACATAAGATCACCCCAGGTTTCTTAAGTAATCTCATTTTTTTTTTTTTTTTTTTTAAGAAGGAACAGTTCCCCTTCCTCATCATGCCTCACTTAACTCGTAAAATTCAAAATAAGGGCGGTCTCATTACATAAAATAAATTTCTATTATTGGCTATCATACTTGGTATAAGTACAAAGCGATTAGTATAATTTGCTTCTTCTTCTAGTAGTATTACAATTTTTTCCTTTGAAAAATGTTTCGCGAAGATAATATCAAAATCGATATAATTTTCTTATCTTGCAAATAATAGAACATATAATTAACTTTCGAATAATAATATAAGAGTATAAGATTACAATAAATTCAGTTAAACAGTTGAAATGATTGCAAACGTGCATATTATTATGATCCGAATTTGTGAATTGAATTCAATGAATCAATAAATTCGATAAAGTGTTTCTCGATTTCGAATAAGTGTCTGGAAAAATCATAAAATCGATCGTTCGATGCAAAAAAAGCAAAAAAAAAAAAAAAAAGAAGAAGAAAAAAATCTTATTACGATAACGCAACGCATATTGACATTGGACTCACATTTTCGACGATCTTCTTATCGACGAGCTTATGTTCAACGTGGAAAGGATTGGAGACTCATTTTCACAAGTACACCCGATGGAGAGAGATCGTAACCGGGTGCGAACGATTTCGCGGTGTATCGCCGTGGGGATGAGGGAAAGAAAAGAGAATAGAAGAGAGAAAAGAGACAAGGTGTTTCAACGGGAATCTCAATATCCACAGCGGAATGAATTTTTGTAGCACCGACGAAGGATGAAAAATGTACGGTACCTACTGTTTTTCGACGATCTCGTCTTCTCTTACGAGAACTCGGTAAAATTGAATCGGTGGCACGTTCGACGAAAGAAGTGAAGGAAAGAAGAAGAAAAAAAAAAAAGGAAAGAAAGAAAGAATCGAAAAAGAGTTTCTTTTGTACGAAATGAAGTCTATCTATCCTCCCTTCCTCCTTCACTCTTCCGTTCTTTTTCTTACTACCAAGAACGATGCTTTACAGGGTGGACTTTTAAAACTCACAAACGATCCCTTGTCCTTCTTTCTATCTCTTTTTGTTTCATTCTTCGGCACTTCTTTTCTAAAATGTTCGGTCACTTTCTGGATCACCGTTACTTCTATGTACACGTACATAAGTATACGTATAGGTATATATCTACTCCAAAGAATGCTCGGAACGTTTCTATAGTTCAATCCGTCTTACTACTTTCTCCTTCCTGTTTTCTTCCAACGTGGTTCGATATTGTTTGTGATAAAAAAAAAAAAAAGAGAAGAAGAAGAAGGAAAAAAAGAAACAGCCAGCTCCTAGCTGTAGAAGCATTAACTAGTCTTGAGAGGATATATTCTCAGAGGACTTCGAAACTCTTTCTTTTGAATCTATGAATAAAAGACCGTAAGGAGGACGAAGGGAGGGTATACTCGACGTTATTAGAGATACACGCCTTCCAAGTAACCATAACCTCGTAAGCCGATGTAATATTTCAGTGTTCGCGTCTATTTGCCAGGGAACGAGGAGCTACGCTTTCTTGGAAAAGAAAGAGAAGAAAAAAGTCGAAGAGTAAAAAAAGTGAATGCCTCGACGGCATGTGCACGAAGAAACGCGAAAGAATGATGGCATGGTGCTAGGAAAACTAATGCTACAAGAGATGTTTTCTTTTGCATTTCTTACCTTGTCTTTTATCTAGTAAATCCGTAGAGAGATGAGGAGATAGAGATTGCGATAGTGAGAGAGAGAGAGAGAGAGAGAGAGAGAGAGAGAGAGAGAGAGAGAGAGAGAGAGAAAGAGAGTAAGAGAGTGGGCGGGACAAGTGGAAAGAATGAAAAAAGTAAGAGTGATGGAAAAGTCGACAATAGCTTCTCCAATTTTTCTTATCATCGATAACGAATTATAACAAGTTTAACAACTTCTGTTCCACTCTGTAATTATAGTCTCGTAATACGGACCCGATTGACTCATTATTAATAACTCGAGTTAAAAGTAAGTTAAAACTGTCGTTCGTAAAGCTTTCGGACTATCTGGATTAATGAATGTGTCTTTGAAACTTTTCTTAAAAGTTCTGCACCTTTTTTCTTTTTTTTTTTTTTTAAAGGTTAAGAGATAGAGGATATTCTTTATCGTATTAGAAAATGGATAAAAATCTAGCTTAATCAACGTTTCCATTTTGAAGAAGATAAATGTTACGTAACACCAAGGAAAAGTCGAAGCGACAATGTTAAAAAAACGTTTGACTCATATTTTTCTTTTGAATAACTATATACGTATGTATGTACTTCGACGCCTATCGCAAAGCAATATATTAATCACTCGATTTCTAACTTTCGTTGCGGCCTGCAAAATAAATCCAATATCGCTTTTTAATTACACATCGACCGAGTGGTTTCCGATTCGCATTAAAGCGTGCTCGCTGCTTCGGGTTCGCATCGCACTGGATACGTGTAATGAATGAGGGTATGGCAAAACCGCAAGCGAAATTTTTGAGTTATTAACGTGAAAAGTAGCGTTTAATCGTTTCTCGATTCGGCGAGTCGGTTTGAACTGACGATAGATTGTTTCGTTCCGCATGATATATATCGCACTTGTCGTTTACCTAAACTCACCTAATTGAGAACTATTCTTCGTTATAATTTTATAACTTGAATACATGTAATTGCTGAATTAATAACGAAACGATATTTAATGTAGCTTAATGCGTGTTGTAACGTACGTGTAATAATTTAGTTTTTCGTTAAATCTGATTTACAAAAAAAATTAGAATAATGTAACTTTGCCATTACTTCGGCGCTATTATTTATTTAATCAACTAATATAATATATTTTCTTTTAATTTCTAAAAAAAATAAATTAGAAAGTAAAATAAACAGAAGAATCGAACGATCGATATCGGCGATATAGGTAAAGGATATTCTATGCGTTAAGAAAAATCAGGGAATGAGGGAGGTGTCCTCGATCGCGAAGGCGTTGACTCGATTCTCGTGAAACACGGAGCCCGCTTGACCCAGGTTCAAATTCACTCGAACGGAATTTCAAAGGGTCGTGTCGCGGTCGTAGCGCCGCCCGTAAATCAGCCCTATCGATTTCTTTCTTCTCGACGAACTCGAAGGATTTTAACCGTTCGACATGGTGTTACCTACACTGTTGAACTTTTCCATGTATATACGTAAATACTTATATATATTCCGACTTCTCTGTATGTATCCGTTTGGATTGGTCTTGAGTAACCCGAGAGAGAAAGAGAGAAACAGAGAGGAAGAGAGAGAGAGAGAGAGAAAGAGAGAAAGAGAGATGAGAAAAAAGTTAAACCTTTCGTGGTAGTACCTTAGAAAAGGCATCGAAGCCCTTCCGTTTATCGAGACTCGTTCTCTCGTAGAAAAATATATTATAGTCGTGAGAGGTGTGACTCCAACGTAAAAAGCGATGCATTCGAAGCCGAGTGGAAAAATCAGGTCGGTTTACTGTTCTTTTCTCTCTCCCTCTCTCTCTCTCTTCTTCTTCTTCTTCTTCTTCTTCTTCTCTCTCGTCTCTCTTTCTTTCAACGTCGGACAAGTACACGACGCTGATAAATGTCCGCCTCGAGTTTCGTCCTGCTTCGAGCTTCTCTAACTGTATTGTCTCTTGCCCGCTCACTCCCCCATTCACATTGGCTGACTCGCGAGAAAATTACGCGTTTCCTACGGAAAATTTTGCAGACCGACCGACCGACCGACCATTAAGCAGAGGAGTGAAGTAAAAAGGGAACGAGGGGGAGTTCAAAATCGCTTATTACGCGTCTACATAGTGGTTTAAATCAAAAAGACGATGAAGAGCACGACTACCTGGAGAGAAATGGAGAGAACATTTTACACCTCCAGCTTGAAAGACAATTAATCATCCTTCTTCTCACGTTCTTCGCTTTCTGGAATCTGGCAGAAAGTATGCATTCGCGGTTAATGAGGATGCCGTAAGTTGACTGAATTCTATCGAAACTTCGTCGTCTTTTCTATTTTCACGAGGGGGTCTTCCCGCCGATGTGCGTTAGGCTGTGTTTCAACCATTTTTAATATTTTTTCTCTTTTTTTACGAAAAACGATTTATTCTTTTATTTCTACGAGAATCGATAAAATAGTAAAATTGCAAGAATTTTCATTCGAGAGGCCATTTCGTTTAATCGATCCTTTTCATTGTAAATAATATTTTTTTCCTTAATTTTATTCTTTGAGTAGAGTGTGAAATTGATTTCAATATTTTATTTCCGTAAAATATACATTATAGGTAAACGTAATTAAGGATTGTTAAAATCGTACCATTCAAGACACATTTTATATTATATTTTCTATTTGATATAAATTTTTATACAATTTAATATTGGAAATCATAGCTTAAGACATTTATTAGTATACGTTCAATTTCTTACTAAGAACGAGTTAAGTTTTTTTAGAAGATACCTTTTATAACTAGACATCTGTGTGTGATTTGTGTTTGCTCTATATATTTATTAATTAATACCGTTTATATTTAGCAATAAAAAATAAACTGATAATGTAAAATTCATGTTACCAATATATATTCGATAACTTTGTTTTAAATAATTTTGCATTGTTCCTTTTGAGAAGATTATATTATTTATTTATCGATTTAAAAAAAAATTATTTTCGTATAATATTTTACTAATTTAATCTATTGGCTATTGTTTTTAATTGAATTTCAAAGACGCTTACTTCAACATTCTATTATACGGTTTGGTTTCAGTGAGAAAAAAAATTCTCGTGTTTAACGAGGAGAATATAGATGTAATTAAAGGAGAGAACGCGAAAGCGTATAATTAAAAGTCAAGTTAAATTAAGTCATAGAACGCACTATAGATACTTACATTTACATGTATTCCACTCACGTTGTACGCGCTTTGGGGTGGCATTCGTTCGGTCACGTAACGATAGAATTCTACCTCTTCTAAGCTCCATTGAATGCTGTACAACGATGAACCCTCTAGGTCGTACGTGCAAGTCAGTATGACGGTGTCACCAGATCTTACCATCGCCGGAACGTTGATCGTTAAATCCTTTAAGCCCGTAACACCTGAAAAATATTTAACGAGAACGTGCAACGAATTACATTTACGTGTGAAATAAATCCTGTGCATGAAGTATCATGACGCGAGGCTCTGTGTCGCGAGCACCATTTGTCTGATATTTTATTTATCTTTTACAAACGTTTGTGCGTCATAAACATTTATGGTAAGAGCCAGAGAGAATGGTTTTAACCAGAAATACAGTGTTTTGGTCGTTGTAAATCCTATGAAAAAGAATGGAAGAGAGAAAGAACAAGAGATAGAGATACAGAGAGAGAGAGAGAGAGAGAGAGAGAGAGAGAGAGAGAGAGAGAGAGAGAGAGAGAAAGAGAGAGAGAAAGAGAAAGAGAAAGCACTCGAGCAGATTTAGATAAAAATATTTTTTGCGAAAAAGCGAGCAAAGAGCAGAAGCGACTATGTGAGTGCAAAAACGAAGTAGAAAGAAGAATACGGAGGAATTAGAAAGACGAACGAGGTACAATAATTTTTCGAAATGGTGTTATTGTTCCTTCGTGTCACTTGGAATTGGCAATATCGTTTGTACTGCACACGAGTCATATACAGGTTTGGATTGTCGTCAAGATCGAAGAGACGTAGAACGTATTCCCATTGAGACCACGAAATAACCTATGTGTCCATCGTCTTTCGAAAGAAAGTTCCGAATGAAGAGTTTTCTTTCGCAAAAAGTAATAAAAAATATCGATCCCGTAGTTTACGAAGATTGCATCATATATTTGTCGATAAATAGATCATCAAATTTTATAGCGTAGTTATATACGTCGAAAATCCAATTTAATTTTATATCTTTTATTTATTTATTTATTTTTTCTTTCTTATTAATATGCGACCTCGTTGATATATGTAGTATTACAAATGAAAGCTTGAAATTAATTAATATAATCCGATTCTATTATAATATATATTATAATACAAGTGAATAATTGAGTACGCTGGAAATCTTTACAATAGAAACTCATTGCACGCTTTAAATTCGTCATCAAAGTAAAAGCTGTGATATGTAGCTTTTGGGCGAAATCTTCCAACCGTATGTTATCCTTTCCGCGAAACTTAATCTAAAATAATGTGTTTCAAACTCGATATTGTGGTATTGCTGTCTGATGAATACTACACGACACGTAGGTACCGTACAGCACCATATAGCGTACTTCCTAAACTCTCTAGCATTATATACAAAGTCAAACTTAATCTCGCATCCCTAAGAAACATACGGACTCGTATTTACTGCATTTCCCTTCCTTTCCCATGATCCACTTAAATCAACTCTATACCTTCCCTCTCTCAATATCGTCGTTACGAAACTGTAAATTTCATGTCATTGTCGTTTAAATATATATATATATATATATATATATATATATATATATATATATATATATATATATATATATATATAAGAAAATGGAATAAAATTCATCGCTGAAAAATATTATATATGAAACGTTTTTAATATCACAGATACTATTTTAAAAGGATTCCTGACTCTCAAACACACACACATAGACCAGACTTCAAATATTAATCCTAATCTGTATTATTTAAAATTCACAAAGTATTTCATATCATTCCTTTTCAACTGCCATTCATCTGGGAATATTTCGTAAGCCATTTCGTTTCAAAGGGTCAAAGGAAAGTAAGAGGTCGACTGCTTCTATTATCATCATTTTTGTCCTTATATGTGCTTTTTTATCTTTTGTCTTTTCAAGTCTCTCTCTCTCTCTCTCTCTCTCTCTCTCTCTCTCTCTCTGACTTTTTCTTTGCCTTAGTGACTTACATGGTGCGATTGAGGAACAAGTCGTACTTATCTGGGGTACGTAAACGTTCTAATTCGTTAAAGTTAGCCACATGCCCAGCTAATTAATTTTCATAACAGCCGTTTCTAATCTGCAGCTTTGCCCTTTAACACGGCGGATGTATTTCATCCGACCCATTAGGGCTTCAGAGAAAGTCGGGTTAACCGCCATATCTCGGCTTCTTCGGCGGCACGGATGCCTAATTAGATTAATAAATAAGATTGTGCGGTTTCAAAAGAAACATGAGTGAACGAAACAGAGAACAGGTGTCTAATGAACCGATTTTAAATTGCAAACGAATATGAGCTACAAATATTGTTTATGAAACATATTTTTTTTTTTGTATTTTCTTTTTTTATTTTTTTTATTTTTCAATCGAAAGGAGACAGAGGCAGTTATCTGCTTCGAATAAATTATTGTATATCCTGTTGTTTGTCCCGTATTTAATTTATTTTAATAAGAAGAAACCTTTAAACAAACGCTTCTCTTTAATATTCTTCTCCGTAATTAATTATTTCCATGACAGAATGAGAAAGCAACTTCAAAGGTAAATTTCGTCTCGCATTATTTTTTATCTGTTTATCTATTTATCTAATTATATTTCTATCTTTTTATCTTTTTATCTTTTTATATAATTATCTTTTTGACTTTTTATCTTTTCCCGATATCTTTTCATCTCGATCCGATTAAATTCGGATTTATTGTAAATATTATAGATTGTCATCTTGGATTCATCGAAAACGAGAAATTTTGATGGTCGAATCGATCGTTCAACTTCATCTCTTCTACTTTCTCCTTCTTTTTCTTTGTTCTTGAAAAGAAAGAAAATCTTATTTCCGTCTTGAAACGAGGGTGAAAATGTACGAACGGAGAGACTCAAAAAGTGTAAGGAAGGATGAGAGTGAAAGAAGAGGCAGACGAGGTAGACGAAGAGAAGAGAGAAAGCATTACCGTGGGTCGTCGCGATTAGACGTGCTTCGGTCTACGTCGTACGACACTCTAGGGACGTTCAGACGTCCTAAATGGACTTTACGCACACCATTAGGTTTAAGGGAGAAAGAGGAGTTAACTAGCCATGCACCAGAACCTTCGAGCCACGGCTAATTACGATAATAAATAACGCGTGTATGTTAGAACGAAAGAGAGGGAATGAGAAAGAAATGGAGGTAGACGGAAATATTTTACGAGGTGATTATAATTTTTATTATATTTCACAATCGCCCAATTCAATAATCACATCAACGTTCCTTATTTTATATCCATTGGAAAATTGAACAATCCTTTTTTTTAATATCGAATGAGAAATTTTTAGCTTCATTTTCAATATATGAAGAATTGTGAAGTAAAAAATTGCATTTTGTTGTGGCAATAAGGAATACACAAATATAAATACTTTTCATAGATTTGTCATCGATTGATTTTATAAACGATATATAGTTATATACAGATAATCTATAAGTATCACATAAAAATCCTCGATTGCATTATATATAAAAAAAAATTTATAAGATAAATTTACATTATATCAACATTATTAAACTTTATATCACAATTTCACCGATCGTAGTATAATGATGGATTTTATTTTCCTTTTTATAATTACTTCATTCTCGCTGATTTTATAGTCGCTGCATGGAATATTACATTATCTTTCATGGGAGATGTATTTGGAATGAAAGGTGGAAGGAAATCGATACGACGTTCAAAAGTTATTGTGGATATTCCTTTCACGCTAGCCATTTCGAAAGAATGGCCTTTGTTTTGATGTTTCACTGAATTTTGTCTGCAGTTTTCTCTTGAAAATGAAAATGCGAATATTCGGAGGCCTTTCTTTATTTCCGAGATATCTCTTTTCCACGCATTACATCGGAACCGTTGTTGTTAGAGAACCAATAACGTGTAAAGTTTTCAACGTTGCAAAACACAAATACATAGACACAACACAAACTCAACGTTACATTGAAAAAGCTGCAGACAATAGGATTTGAAGGGAGACAACGATTTTCGAAAAACATTTGTCCAGAAAGTTTATTGGATATTTTATTTTCGACGACTGTTCGAAACGATATATCCAGTAGTGTATCCGTGCTCGCTATCCATCGATATATATATATATATATATATATATATATATATATATATATATATATATATATATATTCGTCTGAAGGGATGGATGTGCCTATGTAAAACAGCGGAAAATCAATCGAACGGTCGCTACGCTGTCAGCTAACATAAAGCGTAACAGACTGTTTTAACCGAAATTGTTACAACCATCGTTTCGCATTTTCTTTGTTAAATTTTTCCTTTCCAATTTTATCATTTTTCAAACTTATTGGGTTTGAATTCATTTTATTATTTTTTAAACAGACCTCATCGGGTTTGAATTCATTTTCTTTGCGTTAATTATAAAATTTCATAAAAGTATAATTTCATTATTACTTTTTTTTTTTTTATTGAAGAATCGCTTTTATTTTTTTTTTGCTTTTAAATTTAATGTGAACAAATTTTTAATAAAAACAATTTTTATCGCTTTGCATAAAACAACATACGCTTACACATAGATCCCTTTTTACCTTCTTCTATTTATCTTAATCCAATGTCAACGTTCACGGATGGCAAAATGGCAAAAGAAACACGCTGTGAAAAGAAATACACTTACTGAAGGAGCCGAGTATTTTTTTTTCTTTTTACAGCTGATTCTAAAATACCTCGCTTTATCGGTAATCGTTTCAATCGTGTGGTCCGAAATTTCGCACTTTTCGAGTGTGTTTCAAATAAATAAGAAAATACATTCGTGAGCGTGTTTAAAGGAAGAACGGAGAGAGAAAGATAGAATAGATCGGTAGATACATTACACGTACGCGATAGTAAATGTTGGCTCGATCGTTTCGATACAGACGCATGTAAATTAAGGAGTTGCTTTAGAGATGGCTTCTACCTCTCGAACGCTAAATGAAAATGTGTGTATGTATGTGTGTAATAGATAGATAGATAGATAGATAGATAGATAGATAGATAGATAGATAGATAGATAGAGAGAGAGAGAGAGAGAGAGAGAGAGAGAGAGAGAGAGAGAGAGAAAGAGATACAAATTGACTATAAATGCACAACTCTTGCAAGATTAAAGCTAAAGAGTTTATTCGTTATTCAGCCTATTGATTTAATTATTATAATTCTTTTATTTATTTAATAGATTTGATTAATATGGAAATAATTTTTTTCAAACATCATCGAAATAAAAACAATCATGTACCTTACTTGTAACTTCCAGTTGATTTAAAATTAACGTAATAAAATTAATAAAGCAATGACGAACAAAGTTACTCGAAAATCAATATAATTGAACCAAGGCTGAGGAACAATTACAATAACAGATCAAAAGAGACGATCTGTCTTATTGTTGCATTGTTTTTGATTGAATCGCTTTGCACGTGTACGTTTGTCACGTTCCTCAGCCGGTAAAGCAATCCTTCGAAATGAACATTCCGTTAGTTATAGAGAAAGAAAGAGAGAGATGGATAGATAGATAGATAGATAGATAGAGAGAGAGAGAGAGAGAGAGAGGACAAAGAGAAAGATACGTACAGAGAGATAAGCTAGGTGGAGGAACGGAAAGCCTCGATTACAATGCATGTCTTTGCAATTGTTGCTTTAAATGGAGCGTGTTTCGTAAAGTTTCAAGGTACACGAAAATGGGTAATTCGAACGCAAATTACAAACAGTCGAAACGCTCGCTAATGGAAATTACAAGGACCACGCTGAGATTCGAAAGAAAGTGCAATTAAAGTGAGAAACTAGGTTGGCGAATAGACGCGACGACGATCGTAATTTATTTGAAAAAAAATTTTATTAAATGAACGACATAACTTTGGAGTATTATGCAGTATGAGCACATTTATCGAAAAATGAAATTTAATATTACACGAACGTAATTTAACTGGCGATGGACTTATCGTATCAATATACACAGCCCACACCGTTATCGTTGAGCTTGGCTGACTTTTCTAACCCGTCTCAATTTTCATCGGATCAACGATCTCCTTCCGTTTAGTATGTATATGGAAAGGTCATTGCCTTCGAAAATACGCGACGTCAATTTCGTGCTTTCATAAAAGGAGCCATTTTGCTACTGGAGTCGGTCGATATTCAACCAAGACGTTCCTTCCCGATAATTTACGTATTAAATTTTAAACTGCATTCCACGTGTAATAAAACGGGACTTTATCTTCGACGAACCCGCGTTAAGACAATTATCTTGACTTCCTACGTTGCTATCTTTTATCGTATTATCTTAAAGGATACGACAACGAGATAAGAGAGAAAGATATTTAATATTATACTTTCCTTTTTAATTGTCGTCGTTATGTTTTTAAGCTTTCATTTTATTCGCCAATTTTCAAATGCGTCCAAATTTTAACTTCTTTTCCTTTTTTTTTTTTGCTTTTTTCGTTTTTACCATAAATGCACGAATCCTGGCTGAATTCCTGCGGAGAGTTTCCATTAAAAAGCTTCTCTCTTTCTCTCTTTCTCTCTCTTTCTCTCTGTTTATTCTGGCATTATTCAAACGTTAATCGAAAGCAAAGGGCAGGATGCGAGCGGTGGGAATGGCACGTAGCGCATCGCGAAATGGGATTGTTTGAGCTTGGCACGACCTAATTACGTGGATAATTATCGGAGGTTGATTGGTAGGCGTCGACGGTATTGGCTACTAATGAATATAGATAAATCGTAAGTGGCCGGTTATTGGTTTTGCAACGTGGTCGAGGACCGTACGGTGAGTGCTTCCATAGTGCAATATCTCTGATTTATGACGTGGCCTGAATGCAAAGTGTGGGAAACTTCGGAAAGTATGTTTCGGATCAGTCTCCCATTTTCTACTCGTTACAAGTCTACGAAAGTCTAATTAGCTGGCGACTACAACGAGAACTTTTTGCTTATTATCGATTTGACAGACTTGAAACAAATTGAAGTAGTAGCTTTAGTAGGTTAATATGTTTTAAATTTGCACAGGAGAATGAAGAGGATATTTAGAATAACATAAATATATCGGAGAGGTTTTCTCAGCAGTATCAAATGCACGGTAATTATTTTCACATTGCATACATCGTTACATCCGATTTTAAAAGATCATGCAATCATTATCTATACGCGTTTGGTTATAATTACATTTTATTCGTATAGAAAGACGACCGTTTTTTAATCGAATATTAAGCCAAAAAAAAGAAAGAATTTACATTATTGGAACTCCGTTTTATTATTATTTTTTTTTTATTTTTTTTTTTTATTTCAAAATTCAACATTAGAGAGAAGAAAATTTAGAAGCATGTTTTTTTATTTTATTTTTCTCAATGATCAATGATAAATTTAAATATAATCTTTTAATCTATTTCTTGATCAAATAAAAACTAAAGGAACGACATTTTCTACGTTATTGAATTCTCACGTTGATGGCTTAATCAAGGATCGATCGTTCCAAGTAACATATTATCATCTGGTGTATCTAATTACCATTTGAACGCATCACGGTGTTCGGAGAGGAGGCGGTAACGATATTTCTCGAGCGACAGCTCTAAACGCATTCCTGAGACCAATCACTAAGCTACGTCCCTGTTGTAGCGCAATCTCACGATCCAGTACATCGATCGGTGATAAATCTTAGGTCGGTCGGATTAGCAAGGTTGAAAATTTTCGACGCGAATGCACCGCGACGCGAGAAGCCAAACAAATCGAACTACGGGGACTCATTAGCCTAATTCTCTATTCGACCACGTAATCGTATACGCACTAACAATAAGGCTGGTGATTATGTTCGCGCTTATTAGTAGTACCAATATGTAAGCGTTGCCGTTCAAATCGATCTTGAAACGCGAATCACGTACGAACTATCGAACTGCTACAATTGAATACTCATGATAGCCTTATCTACCTACGTACGCATGTAGATGTATTATTATTTACGTAGCATGATGCGAGATAACTCGTGATATTTCCTATGTAACAATTCCAATTCGATTTCGTGTAATTTCCAATGTCGAAATATTCACGAAATCGATGATATATAGTTTTGGGCAAAACATTAATCAGATCATTTGCAATTTTTGAATTTCCGGATAAATTAGAAGAACTTCGTTGGTATATCTACGCTAAATATTATCGACAAAATATCTCTCGAAATTATGCAAAATAGATTCCTTGTATAATTACGAATGATCGTTGAAACGGAAACGCCCAGACCAATTGTATCGTTCGTAAACGCTTCTCTGAGCCTCGGGAGTCCTTTCGATCGGCGTTGGAACAGAAATTTGTTGTGCGAAGAGCCGAGAGAATTTGGAAATCGCGTGGGAGCGAGAAGATATATATATATATATATATATATATATATATATAGAGAGAGAGAGAGAGAGAGAGAGAGAGAGATAGAAAGAGGATGAGTACGAAGGGTAAACCTTAAAGCTGAAGATCGAAATTTAGCCTGAAACTATCGCAGGTGTGGGGGATTACTAAAGTAGAGAAGGGAGAGGGGAGGGGGAGAAAGAGCGAGCGAGTACGACGTACATTTTCGATTTAAACTTTCAACGCACTATATATATATATATATATATATATATATATATATATATATATATATATATATATATATATACACCTATAATGCACGACAACTTTCGAACGACAACGAACGTTCGAACACATTCGCGGCTTGCACTTTGTTTTGCACCTTAACGGTAGGTGTCTAAGATACGGAAGTTTAATATGGTCCTTTATCGAACAGTCAGCAGAATCGATTTTCCCTTGTATAAAAGCTCCAGAAAGTCGCAGTTGGCTCTTAAAAAAGGTACGATTGATTCATTTTACCGAAGAAGAATTTCTACAAATATATTGTTAGCTTCGTTCGATTAATGAGACGATAGGTGTGTGTACGACGTTATATCTTCATCATCATTTTTCAATACTTCGATTTAACAATTTGAACAAAAGTAGAACGTTATTTAATACTTTCGCATAAAGCTACGATGAAATAGCAAGTATTTCGTTTCTTCCATAAATCGATGAATACATATAGAATCTCCATAGAAAAAGAACTCCTGTTCAGTAGGTCTCGACGCTAACTGCCATTTTCGTTTCGCGCCGTAACAGTCGAGATAGGAGATTTAATAGCGTCTTTTATCCATCGAATCGTAAGACAAATGTTAGTATATAAAACTACTGCCGTTCCCTCCTCTTCACCTCTTTCTTCTTCATACTTTCGGCGATCGCTCGGAAGAAGGTACCTCAAGTGATAAACGGTCGCTCTGAGAACAAGTTGTTTACAATTCTACGAGTTTGCGTCTATGAAAATTTTCAAACTTTCTCTTCCTCTCTCTCTCTCTTTCTCCCTTTATTCCTTTCTTTTCCTGTCTCTTTCATTCTTTCTTCGTTACTCTTCCTGTTTCTTTTTCTCTCTCTTCCTTTCTCTTCCTGTTTCTTTTTCTCTCTCTTTCTTTCTCTTCCTGTTTAACTCACTCTCTTTCTCTCTCTCTCTCTCTTACTTCCTTTCTCTTCCTGTTTAATTCACTCTCTCTATCTCTCTCTCTCTCTCTCTCTCTCTCTCTCTCTTTCTCTCTCTTCCTGTTTAATTCACTCTCTTTCTCTCTTCCTTTCTCTTCCTGTTTAATTCTCTCTCTCTCTCTCTCTCTCTCTCTCTCTCTTTCTCTCTCTCTTCCTTCCTTTCTCTTCCTGTTTAATTCACTCTCTCTCTCTCTCTCTCTCTCTCTCTTGCTCCTTTTATTTCCGTCAATATGAAGAGAAGAGCAACAACGACGAGATTTCTACTCTGACTCCACTGTCGAGCATTTGCGCGTTGCTGGGCAAAGAACTGTTTTCATATATGTATACTCTACATATGTAGATACGTCTTCCCCGGCCTTTTCCTTTTCCCCTTTTTCATATCCTAGCTAACCCTCCGTCGTATCCTCTTTGTCCACGCCAACGTTGATGCCTCTGGATAGGCAAGAAATGATCGTTGTCCTCGCAATATTTTCCCAACGCCGTAGATATTTTCCTTCTCTGGCGATTTACAGTGTGCTGTCTCGCGTCTAACGAAATCTCCCTCTTGCTGGATGCGATTTTTGCCCTACGGAGACATATGCGATGCAACCATGTATGTAGGTATGTTTTCCGTCACCGCATAAGCATGAAATACGGATAAGTATAGTATGATTTTTATTTCGAGCGTCGATTTATTCCACAAGAAAAAAAGATGGTGAATTTTCGTAGAATGGATTAACGTTGGTGATGCTTTTAGCCATCGCATTTTTAAGGAAAATTTCTTTTCGACAATAGTCGACGTACAAATCGTTCTAAAAGGACAATGAAGAAAAGAAATACTTAAGAATCGTATACTGCTCTTCGTTCAACTTATTTTCCTCTCTCTTCCTTTAAAAAGAGAAAGAAAAAAGTAAGGAATCTATTTCTTGTTCTTAAGGATAATTTGTTCAAAGGCACGAGATCTTTAGAATAAAATGGAAAATTCAAAGATCACGGATGATATTCCGAGCATCGTTTTCTCTCTCTCTCTCTCTCTCTCTCTCTCTCTTCCTTTCTATTTAATTTTTGTATCATTCCATTTCCACTTTCGCCTGGCGTTATCACGGGCGCGAACGGGTGGGTTCGTGCATTTAGAAATACGACGAAGCATAATCGTTATCTCTCTAGCTTTCTCTTACTTTCTTCTTGCAACCTATTTCTCTCTCTCCTCTCTCTCTTTCCTCTCTCCCCTTCCTCTCTCTCACTCTCTCTCTCTCTCTCTCTCTCTCTCTCTCTCTCTCTCAGATACCCAAACGCTGGAGCTTCTGAGTGCCGACGCGCATCTGTATTTTCCCTCTTCTCTCCCTTGGATTTTCAATGCGCTATTATTCTCCGTGCGCCGAGGGTTTAAAATGTCGCTCTCGAGATGCCACAAAATATCCTTGAGTAGGAAAGCTCCAGAAAGATTTCTCTCCTAAAGGCAAATGTGGTACACGTTTATGCCGACTGCCGCCGTTAAATACACCGTTGTGGTATATTTAAAGGGAGAAAGTGAAAGGAAACGAAAAAAGAGAGAGAGAGAGGGTGTGTGCGTGAGAGAGAGAGAGAGAGAGAGAGAGAGAGAGGGAGAGGGAGATAGTGAGAGAGAGAGAGAGAGAGAGAGAGAGAGAGAGAGAAAAAAAGAGTGATCGTTTCCATTCGTCATCTCATCTCTCTTCTTCATGCTTTTAGAGCTAGCTATCCTTACCACACCGGTTCTTCTTACTCTCCACCTACACTATAATCTTCTCGAGCTGTGGAATTTTCTACCTCCAAAATTGATACCGCAGCGAGAAGCCTGAAATACGAGTTGCTTTAATTAACGGAAGGCAACGCGTCGAATCGTCCTGTTAACCCTTAAATGTACCTGCTTGCAGAATTACTACGTATTAACCTTTAATGTAGATTAATGTGCAACCTAATGTATGTGCTATAATTTAGTTTTATATTAAATTTCATAGAGTAGAAATATGATCTTTATTAAAAAGTAAATATTAAAGCAGAAATAATAAATAAAAAATCATATTTACTTAGTTTAATATTTACTATAGTCCATCCAACGAGTCGTATCAGTAGAGATAAGTAAACGCGCCTGATCAGGTCAAAAAGTATTCACACCCTTTAAGTACTATAACATTGGTAAATGTTAAGCTCTAACACTGACCCTAAAATACATTTGCTCATAAATTTAACAATTAACCAACCAATAGACTTGCATCCTTTCAAATGTTTACCTTTGTTTACCTTTACTAGACTGACTATATATATGTGTGTGTGTATGTAATGTTTATTTTTCCTGAAAATTTTAAAATTAATAAATCATAAATGGTAGGGTTGATTAAACCCCTTATAATTTCAAGATCATCGTTTGTATTATTTAACAATATCGCATTCCATACGTCTCAGAAACTTAAGATTATCGAGAATAATTGTTTCAAGGACGTTATCAATACTTGCAATATATTGTTCTTTTAAAAGTTTAAGACAAATGAGAATCTTAATCGATATGATATGTAAAAGATTCTTCTCTCTCTCTCTCTCTCTCTCTCTCTCTCTCTCTCTCTCTCTCTCTCTCTCTCATGCATACACTGCCTCCGTTTTATATCCATAAGCCATTCCTTTTCATTATCCGCCAGCACGGTCGATTGCAGCGAAATATAAAGCGTAAGATATCATCCGCTTTCTGCTGGAAGCACGTCGTTTATCATTCCACCGAATCGTGACCTCTTCCTCTTCCTTTTCTTCTTCTTTCTCTTCTTCTTCTTCTTTTTCTTCTTCTCTCCGATCCTTTCTCTCTAAGAGAGCATGTCAGTCGAATACTTAGCGCGTACGATCACGCGCTTCTCTCAGGTTTTCTCTCTTTCTTTTTTCCTCTTTATCTCTTTTCCTTTTTTCTCTCCCGGTACCTCGGAACTTTGCTCGACAATATCGTATAGCTTTTATATGCATATGGATAGCGATCGACGACGACGTGATTTAAAGCAGTCGAGTCGATCGACGGTGAGAAAGGAAATAGAAGGAGAGAGACAGAGATAAAGAGAGATAGAGGGTGAGAGAGAGAGAGAGAGAGAAAGAGAGAGAGAGGAAGAGAGAGAGAAAGGAAAGAAAGAGAAAGGGAAAACGTACTCTCTTCTTAGAAGGGACGGTCGAGCCTTTCGTCCTCGGGCAAATGGGAAATTCAATTTGCCGTTCGCCTTTCTTGTTTGATCGTGGCACAAATACAACGTTTCTGTCTCTCTTTCTCCCTTCCCTTCCTTCAACATTCTTCCAGCCCTCTTCTCTCTTCTCTACCTCTGGCCGTACAATTTTCAAAATCAGTCTTTCGTCGTATCTCGACTAGGATGGCAGCTTTTTGTTGAACGAAAACGAATTTGAAAGGTAAAAACGGGACTAGTGCAACAAGAAATTCTTCTATGAGAAGAATTCTATACAAAGGATAGATTTCCATGTAAAAGAAAATCGATGGAATGGAAAGAGGTATTCGACGAGTTGTCTCTTGGGAAAGAAAATTTTGGAAAAATACGAAAAATAACGATTGATCTCGAATAATATCGATTTCATCGAGGTACACCTTTTGAAAAAAAATTAACGACGTTGTCATGATAAAAGCAAAATGGGTGATAATATGGTCACGATGATAGGAACCACCCGCAAAATAAACGGAACCATTTGTCCGACGATTTTCGTTCAAGTACTCTAAAAGATCCCATGGAAAACTTCACTGTCCGTGCCAACTGCGAAACCATCCTTCCACTCGGATGCAAACTTCTCTTTCCTTGGTCATCGATTTAGTGTCCTTCTTCATCTATTGTCGATAATCACGTCTCGTTACTTACACTTGTATCTCTTATTCTTCTTAATAGAGATATAAATAGGAAACGGATTTTATTCCCTAGATCTAATATCCCGAAGAAAGATTTACAAATTAGAATAATGAGAAAGAAAGAGAGAGAGAGAGAGAGAGAGAGAGAGAGAGAGAGGGAAAGAAGGGAGAAGAAGTATATTTTATTCGTAGTGAAAATAAACGTCATTTAATCAAGTTAAGAGGAAAAGCTGGAGCATCGTCATTGGTTTACTCCACGTGCTTGAGACGAGGAAAATGATCGGCAGGGAAGAAGAAAGAAGCAGTACTATATACAGCATTGGAACTAATTTCGACGAGATATTAACGAAGTAAATTTAAAGTCCACTTATAAACGAAGAGCAAAAGACAGGTTCGCTTTTGGGGATAGAACCGATTAATAGGGTGGGGAGAGACTTCGGTTCTGTGACAAAGGAATGGTTATAGGGATGAGAGTGAAAAAGATGGATCACAGCCGACAGTGATTATTCGTTTAACGCAAGCCAAATTAATATCCTGCTTAATATCCTGCGACTTTCGACTCGAATCAATTTGGCTGACTCAAATCAATCTCTTCGAGCAGAAGAGGCTAATGATATCGGTTACGTAAAGTGCACGAGATAGCAAGTCTATGAGTAATGCGATCAAGAAAGATTTAACGGGATACGTAGAGCGAAGATACTGAAGAATAAATGTGATAATCTGATACGTCTTACAATGAGGACCACTTTTACGAAGAAAAGGAGATAAAATATCCCGTAAGATTCTTTTCGATACGGAATAGACACAGCCGCTCGTTACACGTAAGATAAAAGAAGATGGAAACCCTATCGAGATCTATCGAAACTTCGATTTTGTTTCTTTCCTTCCTTTTTTCTTTTCTCTCTTTTTTTTTTTTCTTTTTCATCGTCATTATGAAGAGAGAAAAAAAGGAGAAGAAGAAAAAAAATAACATAATCCAATTACTGTATCCCTTTGGCATCTTTCGTCATTCCATCCTTACATTCGTCCTCTCGTGAAAATTGTCCCAATTTCTAATATCGAATTTCTCGAAGAAAGAGGAAGATATAGATAGAGATGGATAAACGCGCGCAGTCAGCGAGAATCGGAGCTTCAAATTTTCAATCTCGTTGCCCTCGCCACCGATAAGATTGTATCTCAGGGAATTTAAGTGAATCGGAGTGGGTGTACCGGAGAAGTTTGTCCTCCATCGAACTTTTATAGAGAGAACGTAACATAGTTACGCTTCCTCGATGCTCCTTTTGTACGTCGTTAAATTAACGGTCCTTCTTTAAGCTCGCAACTTTTCTACATTCGAGGATGCTCTCGAATAAGATAGATTTTTCTTCTTTCTTTTTTTTTTTTTTTTTTTTCTTTATACCCCCGTCAAGTACGTACGTCTGATCTTAATCTTCTCGCGACTAATCGAGGAAAGGTCGGAGGTTCGAGTAATTGGTGGCCTTTTTCGAATCGTCTGGGTTGCGAAGTCGTAACCAGGAAAAGGCCGAGTTTTCGAAAGAGAGAAAGAGAATAAGACAGATAGAAAAAGGGAGCTAATCAGTCGTGGAACGATCGGAGAAGGTCGAAGGCAAGGAGATCCTCGCTTGTGAGGCTTACCTCGACGAAGATCTAGCTAAAAAGAGATCTTTCCTTTTCCAAGAAGAGAGGGACTTTCTTAAACGACGGAGACGCGTGCCCAAAGGGATCACCCATCGTCTCGATCAGCTGCTGCGTCGACGAACTCGAGATCGAAACTTTTTCATCTTCTTAACTTCGTTCTCGACGCGAAACGAAGAAACCTTGGTTGGATTTGCTCGTCTCGCTTACGATCTTCCCTATCTTTCTTTTTTCTTTTTTTTTTTTTTTTCTTTTACTATCTTGTACGATCCTTCCCTCCTTATCTTTCTTCAATCGTCTTCTTGTACATTAGATTAGAAACGAATGTGGAATTTTTATACGTACGGCGGTGAAATTTCTTTTTGAAACATAATTTTTACTATTCTCACATAATCACAAATAGTATCTCTATGCAGATATACTTGATAAACGATATCTCTATTTTCGAAAGAATATTTCGGAAATAATTCTTTTTTGGTTGGAGGTTTACTCTCGACGTGGTCTTTTTCCTTTTCCACTTAAATAATACGTAAGAATTTTTGAAAACAAAATCCGTTAGAAACGATCATGGTTCTCTTCCTTGTCGCATTTAAATCGAGTCATTAGCACGATTAGAAATTCACTGATCTGTCACGCCTGTCATTTTCTACTAATTAAGCGATGTTACTCCTTTGGCGACGGAGAGACGAGGAGTAGAGAGGAGAAAATAGTACGGCTTGTTGCGGAAAACTACTATGCTAATGCATATTGCCGTGAGGAATGGACACTTTCACAGGTTCCATTATGAAAATGAATGATGGAGAGAGAAAGAAAGAGAGATAATAAGCGGAAGTGAAAGACAGGGGGAGATGGCAGAAGAAATAGGGAAAAAGGGAGTTAAAGTTGAGCCGCAAATTGTTCATTAGGACTGTTGGAGATATACTTGGCGAGCCTCGATAGAAAGGATAATAAGCGAAAGAAAGATAGAAAATAAGAGAAAAGATGAGAGATGAGGATGTAAAGGTGGAAAAGGAAATAGAATTCGACGAGGCACGACTCTCGAAAGTACGCAGGTAAAGTACTCCGGATTTAATCTAAATCCTCGTCGGCGGCACGCTGTGGAAAATAACGGAAACGGAAATCGTAGAAAGAAAGTTTTCTCGTTAGAGGGCACTGCTTTTCTCTAAGCGTACCCCTTCAACAAGGGTCCAGCATCGCAAGTACCGAAAGAGAAAATACCGATTATCCTACTTGAGATGCATGCTTTCGTTATGACGACCAAGTCGAAAGGTTCAAACGAACCTCAAATACCGACTGTGCATAACAGATGTTCGTTTATTTTTTTTTTCATTCTTATTGTTATTACGAGTCATTGTATATTCTCTTCCAACGATGTCTCTGCTCGTGGAATGTTTTTTTTTTTTTAATTTTTTTTACCCTCTTCGCGATAATAGATTTCGTGGAAAAGATAGAAACGATTGTTAGAGAAATTTCGTTCGTAAACCGAAATAACTTGACGTAAGAAGATCCAAGTTATGAGCAATTAAACGAACTGAAAAGGCGATTTGAAAGTACTCCCCCTCTTCTTGGGTTAATCGTTCTCTCCCTAATAATAAATTCGTATATTTGTCTGAGCTCAAAATTCTCCTTGAATCTTCATTAAAGCGTATTATTCTACATGAGAAAATCGTTAGCTTTGAAACGCATAATAAATAAATGCCATTCGATTTTCGATCTCAATCGACGGTATAGCATTATGTAAATTTTTCCCGGTGGAAAACCAACGAGATTCTAGGGAAAATTGAGATGGTGAAAATACACGTGGCACGTAGGCAAATTGAACTAACGGTCCAATAAACGGATGAAGATTATTCAAGAATCTTAAAAACGTCACATTGATTTTAATAACTGGGAACGTTCCTCGTTATTACGCTGTTAGACGTTTTCCTAACGAGAGAGGTGCGAAAATGAAATAGAAAGAAAGAGAGATAGAGATAGATAGATAGATAGATAGAGAGAGAGAGAGAGAGAGAGAGAGAGAGAGAGAGAGAGAAAGAGAGAGAGAGAGAGAGAGAGAGAGAAGCAAAGGATCTGATATTAGCTATTGGAAAATAGTAGTAAGGAAAAACATTTTAAGCCAAAGAAAAAGGGACAAGACGAATCAAGCGTTTACCATAGAGAGTATTCGACGTGTATCTACAAATGCTTCTCTCTCTCTCTCTCTCTCTCTCTCTCTCTCTCTCTCTCTCTCTCTCTCTCTCTTCCTGTCTCTCACTAAAACGAATCTCGTATTTCCTTCCTTTATCCCCCAGAAATATCTCGTCTTCTTTCTCTATTGCTGCTAGAATATTCCACGATTCTCCTTCATTCCTTCTATCCGTATGACTCAGAAGAGATTTAAGAAGCATTATAATACCGTTCTCAATGGAAATGTATCTCATGGTAGGTATCTTCTTGGTATCAACTAAATCGATTTCTTGCTTGACCTTCCTTTTCCGCTCGGTGTAATCCACTTTGAAAGTCATTACTCGATTCAGAACGTTGAAGAGCACGTATATACCCGAAATCGACTATTTCTTCTTTTTTTATTTCATCATTTATTTGATAAAGAATCATCTAATTCATGAATGATATGACAGTTAGAGATAAAGAGAAATAAATTGTAATCCTTTATAATTTCTCAAAGAGATTGAGATTATAATAAACTGTACATGTATATGCCCTTTATATGATTGTATATCGTACATAGATATATACGAGAGATATCTTGGGAAGAGTCAATGTCTAGGATATCTTAACTACTCTCTCTCTCTCTCTCTCTCTCTCTCTCTCTCTCTCTTTCTCTCTCTCTCTCTCTCTCTCTCTCTCTCTCTCTCTCTCTCTCTCTCTCTCTAAGGAGTCCAAATAGAGGAGAAATGTCAGTAACAAGAGTGACTGAATCAGCCTGGATGCCGTTTTCGCTGGCATAAACGGTAAGGTAACTATCGCGTCGTTTGGTCTGTCAGTGACGTTCTCGACGACGACGACAGCAGTATGGGTTGAACGTTATAATTACCGTAAAGGAGGAAGCCTGCGTTTTCATTGAAATTACCAGGCAGATGCTGAGATGTCATAGTGGTTTGAGTTCAGGGAAAGAGACCGATGCAGCTATGGAGAGAAACGTTTGTGTGTGTGTGTATGTGTGTGTGTGAGAGAGAGAGAGAGAGAGAGAGAGAGAGAGAGAGAGAGAGTGAGAGAGAGAGAGAGAGTGTGTGTGAGAGAGGAAGAGGGAGAGAAGGTTTAGCGAAGAAAGAGAGACGATGTAGACGTGGGCGAGAATAGCAGGAGACAAAGGGAGTAGTACTCTATTACCGGAGGTAATGATTGTCACTACCAGTACTCGGTCTCGAATACTAGCATATTATGGAAATCAAGGAGAGACGTCGAACGTGGCTTAACGTTCTTTCCCTGATCCTCGTTTAAAGCAAAATCGTTCCCTTCAATCCAAGTTAACGTAAGATGCGAGATAAGCGTCCAAATACCATTCACGGAGATCATTTGTTTTATTTTTTTATTAGCACATTTTCGAAATTCCGAAAGTTTCCTTTTTTGCTTGTCCTCATATAAATGACAACTGTTTCGTTTCAATGACGATTACATCGCTGTATATATTTGGGAATTAAGAAAAAATCATTTGTTGGTTGATTTGAGATCGAATTAGGAGAAGAATAATTTCGATTATCTCGTTCCTTGATCTCTCACCGTTCGTAATGTTACGGTTTGTAATATATGAAAACAACGGTTAAGAAGGGTATATAGTGTTAATTAGCGTTCCTCTTGACTTATTAGATTATGCATTTAGTTAGATTAGGGTGTATTCATTAATAATCCGATTTTCTAAATTTTCTCATTAAATTATATTTCAAGGGTATAGAAGAAAGAAATTATTTAAGCGCGATCGATTATTTTTTGTTCGCCTATACTAATTACCTTTGCTCCGTTGAAAATTCGATAAGATACGCGATAGCAATTAGTACCTTTTCCCGGCGGTGTAAGCCCTTATCGCTCGGTACGGTGATTATCTCGTCGACGATACGACGATGGCAATTTCTTTCGACGGGGAGATGCTTAACAAGACTGTTCAATGGAAGTCGCCGGAGGCGCGAGGGAAAAGGCAAAGCGTTTCTCTTCTACGAAATGGTTGGGTGTCGTTTTACGAAAATCGAGTATACCACAAGCGAGAGATTGCCGAGACAGTTTCGTATTTCGATCGCGTTACCGCCGATTGTGCTGATTGTCTCATTAGACACGAAGACGGTAATTGCAACATTGTAACCACCGTAATACCACAACGCTTTAGAATTTCTCGAGAAGTACTGAGAGAGAAACAGAGAGAGAGAGAGAGAGAGAGAGAGAGAGGGAGGAAGAAAATACGGTGTGTCGAGAATGGAAGACTATAGTTTGGAGACCACCAGACCTTGGTTTCTCTACTTCGACGAATTTCCTTTACTCCTTATATCCTTATAACCTTCTCTCCCATTAGGCGAGTTACGATTGATTGTTAAGTCCTTAGAAGATGCCAGAACGCTTTATCTTCTAGACTAATCTTTATCCACTTTGACTTCATGATCCGCTTTTTAATTACAATAATTTTAATTAGGATACGATGAGAATAGTTATTTAATCATTAGTTGGATTAATAATTAACATTCCCCAAGTACTTATCCAGAAACTAAAGTTTTATTGTACAATTATAAAATACGTTTCATTTATGTCTTTATTATATATGTACGTCGATCGATCGTCTAGAAACGTTTCATTCCTTGAGCTTGATATCTATCGTTGAATAATTTAATTTAATTGTCTTTTATTCGAAGGATTTTGATTGGATTAATACGTAAGTGATCTTGAGGGTTATTAATTATGACTGACGCTATCGCAGGACAGAAGCGATCTTACTCGACGTTTCGGTATGTACACATATCGATTGTATCCTCTAGATGTCCTATCGCACATTAATAGAGACGAATCAATCTAGATACTATCCTGATTATGGAAAGAGAAGGAAATGTTAATATTGTATCTAGAATTAGATACAGTAAAATGATACATCTAGTTTGTAAAAAAAAAAAAATACATAATAGCAAAGCACATTCGAAAATGGTTCCTAATTATTTATTATTAACTTATCATTTGACAATCGTAGGCGACGAGCAATGAAAACTTAAGATCTAAAAAATGTTGAATTTAATTAAGTATGTATCTCATGGCATACAATTTCTATCTTAAATAATATAATAATAGCCCATCTTATTTCGATTTATTAAATGAGGGCAATTGCAAGAGACACAGCTTCACTATTTTGCGTTAATGTTTGCTTTTCACATTTCTCTTCTCTCCATACTGCCTCGTTCTTTTCCTCTCTAAGGGATCGAGAATAAGAGACGAGGTAGTTTTGAAGCGTTCCGCAGGGAAAATCCAGTTATCACGAGTGGACCGGACTCGACGCGTCTCGCCATTCATCCGGCTTTCGGCTCGCACTCCCTACTGAATGATAATTGCTTTAGGAATCGCCGTTTATGTTCATGCACTTGCTCTCCAATGGAAAACAAAATAACGTTACTATGTCGATAATCCCAAGACAGTTGGATTTTGAAACTACTCTAATTCATCGTTACTACGCTGCGAAGTTATAATAAATAGGTTTTATGATGTTAGTATTATGTATTTTCTATATTTGTTCGTTATCAATCATTTTTACTGAAATGACGTGCTATACACGTCGATCGTTGACTATTGCAAAAATGTGTATAAATAACATGTTGTTCGAAGTTTGTTTCATTAAAATTTATTGACATGTAAAGACGTGATTAGTTCATAGTTTAGTTGGCTAGTTACTAATAGCTCTTTTTTTTATGGATAATTAGTATATTATCGTTATTTACATTTATTGTGAAAAGAAAATGAGGAAACATTTGGCTAATAGAACTCTTAAATGAGAATATTTTGAAAAATAAAAATATATAACATGCGACGTACTTCCTTACAACATATATGTGGCTCTATAGCTTTATACTAACTATTCCTATCCTATAAAGTGCGATGAGAAAACCTCCTCATGAGCTACACGGTTTCTGTTTTTAAGCACGGAGTAATGGCTAGGGGATTTAAACATTGAGGTGAACGGATTGATTGACGTAGGGAATCAGGTAGGAATCCACCAGTGGAGAATTCGTCCAACTATGAAATATTATAATATATTTAATCTTATCATTAAAACTGTTTTAATTAAGAATTTAATCGTTAATCATATAGCTTATATGATATATCCAAAAAGTACAAACGAAACGGTCTTCTCTTTTGTGTGTATCTCACGATTCACGAGATTCCAATTCGGTCGAAAAGGTAAACGAAAAAAAAACATAAGGAACGAAGATAACGCTAACGAACTCACATGGACGACGCGCGGATGCCACTGCTTCGAATGAAACGCGCAGCTAATGCGTATTTTCTGGTAATTGCCAGGATGGGATGCGTACCGCGAAGCACGTTTTACTCTCCCTCTTCCTCCTAATAGCATATACATATATACCTACCATATATATATATATATATGAATGCGTATGTATGTACGTATAGGTAGAGTAGTATATCCATGGAGGCCGGACCGTTTTGGAATAACGGCACGACCGTTGCAGACCGAATTGGTCGGCTTTATTAACGCGTATTCTCGCGTGGTAGGAAGCCGACGTTCGAAGGTCGATTCCCATTGCACAGATCGCGTAAATTGTGTTTAAGTGAAGATTAGTTACGATAACGCGACTCTTAATTGTCTACGGATACGAAACTTCAGGGCAACTCTCTCTCTTTCTCTCTTTCTCTCTTTCTCTCTTTCTCTCTCTCTCTCCCTCTGGAATTTTCTCAAATTCCAACGCGACTCTCTGCTCGTGTTTAGTTTTCAAAAAAAAAAAAGAAATCTCATTTCGTATAAAATATCTTTAAATGATTTCAAAATATTATAATAAATACACATCGGTATTAACTTTCTAATGTATGATTTTGTATTTTTTCTTTTTTTTTTTTTATCAATTTTTAGAACAGAAGTGCATATGCAATCTAAAATTCATTAAACTTATTTCCTATGGATAGAAATAAAATTGTTGCAAATAATATTGCAGAAATATGAAACATTGCGATTTAAAGAAATTTGTACCTTTTATATTTGTACCCTTTTGAAAATTAATATATTGTAATACTACAATCATATATGAATTTTAGGATTAAAAAACCCTGCCATAAATTTTTTCGTACACTTACATAACTATAAAGAAATAGAAAAATTTTTTATGAACAAAATTATACCTAATATTTGATAAACATTTTCTTGAAAACTAACAAAGTTTGTCACTTAAGATTATCTTTTTTTTTTTTTAATAATTATCGTTGACAAGAGAAAGTTTCATTCTCGTTATTAGAGATGGGTTCAAGTTCAATATGTACTTATGAATGCGAATTAATTTCAATATTCAAGCTTCGTTTCACGGATTTGCAATGAAACAGTAATAGCAATGTTTCAATAGTACATTCAATTTATATTAGCTTGTTTCGAAACCTACAATGAATACCTGCATGTTTCGAAAATTACACTTATGAGTACTTTGACGTTAAAAAGAATCAAACATTTCGCAAGTGGCACTTACTGAAATTTTTGAAATAAAAATTCTAATAAGTTTTAAGTAATACACTCTGTATAATTTTACAAAAAATATGCGCATATGAAAGTCTTACTTATTCTAGCAATTTTTATCACCTATTATTTAATAATTGAAACATAAAAAGCACCATTATTGATTCTTTAATAATAGCAAAGTGAATAATGATTCGTAATAGCATAAAATTTCTGATCAGATAATTATACAAATTTGTATCTATTCGATTGGTATCTGAGTCTGTTTAGAATGATTATTTTCGCTTTTATAAAAGATTCGTATCTATTTCGTTTAGGTACGAGCGTACTTGAAAATACTGTTTTTGTTTTCCGAGATACATATAGATATAGTTGGAATCCAGTCAGTCAAAGTACGAACTTACGTGCTAGATAACTAAAACTCATCACTACTTTTTAGAAAGGAAAAAATTAACCATGACAGTAATCTTTTTACCGACGTTAAACGTTTTCTTGCGGCAAAGAAAAAGATAAGAATCGTGTATCGAACAAATCGTTCACATTGGCTAACGTTCCCTTCGTTTTTAAGGAGTAACGTAAAGAATTAACGTCGCTATAGATTTGAAATGGGGTGCCACACTGGTTTTATCGAACCACAGAGCTCGCACGAACGAGCGCGCTTGCGTTCATTGTTCTCTTTTTATATTTGCTTTTCTTGTCCTCTCATTCAACTTTCCCATCCAATCTTCCTTTTCGTTTTTCTTTTCCAACTCGAAAAAAAAGAAGGATATTCAATTTTCGACGCATACGAAGACGATCCTACTCAATTCTTTTTCTCTTTTCTTTAACAATCGACTACTGTAAAAAAAAAGGGGATGACAACGGGGAAGCTTTATTGTCGATGAATGAAACACAAGAATAACGCGGATTTTCGTACGGTATGGAAAATAATAAAAGTAAAAATACTGATTTAAAAAAAAGAACAAAAAAGAGAAAGAACGATATAGATATTTTTCAGTTTGCAAACTCGCCGTTGAAAAAAAAAATAATACAGATGGGAAAGGATAACTTGCCGTTGTTCGGTACGACACCTATATGACATTGGTAGGTTCGAGGCGAACTAGTTTTATAGCGATCATAAAGGAAACCGCAGTAAAAAGCTCTCAAATTTTTCCCTTTGGTCAGCGTGACTTTCCGGCGAACGAGCTGTGAAAAACGTGCTGTATTAAGTCACCCTTTTTCTCCGTAGTAACCTTCGGAATATAAAATTCAATCGAGCGAATACCACAAGGAGACTTTCATTACACGTAGATGTACGTATTTTCAGCCCTTTCAAAAGGAGAAGATGATAGGTCTTATGAAAATATTCCTATCTCGTGAATCTATTTTGGAATAGCAACGTTCGAAGAAGGTAAGTGGAAAGTATTCTTTCTCGTTAGGTCTGCTCGGAAAAAGTGTCGGGAAGGATCCATTAATTATCTTCTATCTCTCTTTCCTTTTCTCTAACAAGCCTTCTATCTTTCTTTCATTTTATCTATCAAGTCAAACCGTCACATCTATATGTGTATCTCAAACTTAAAAAAAAAAAAAAAAAAACTAAGAATCACGTTATCCCCCTTTCTTTCTCCTTCGCTCTAGACGACGTATAGTTTCAAAATAATTTGTAAACTAATTACTAAAATCATGAAAACGGTCGAGAGGTAGGCTGCTTACCTATCGGTAACAGCTAGGCATCACTTTCTTGGCTCTTCGACTTTCTTTAGCTCTTTAAGGTGCATTTTACACGCGCTTCGTGAATAATGCAAACGCCAGTATCCAGAAACAACCACCACGGTAATTACCATCGTTCCATTGAAAAGAAGTTGGCTTGATCATAATTTCGCCATTAGCCTCCGGTGGACTTGGTAGTGGCGCGAAAAGAAAGTACTACGTTAAAGAGAGAAAAAGAGATAAAAAGTAAGAAAGTAAAAACTAAAGGTAAGAGGAAAAGAGAGAGAGAGAGAGAGAGAGAGAGAGAGAGAGAGAGAGAGAGAAACAACGCAAGTAATTCGCACAGGTATCGCCTGCAGATATTGCATTTTTATAAGGCACACACACACACACACGTTTGAAACTTCCCTTTCCTTTTCTTTCTTTTCGATGCCTGCTTCACTTTGTTTCTAAAGCTTCTACGTTAGCCGTCTATCTTCCACCCTCCCACCCACTCTCCCATTCTCTCTCTCTCTCTCTCTCTCTCTCTCTCTCTCTCTCTTTCTTTTTCTTTATTTTCTTTCTTTTATCCACGGCTTTTCTCTTTTTCTGGAGTACCAACGGCCGAAGTTGAAGTTATAGGAAGGAAGTGGTCGCTAACGATGACTGCGACGAAAGCTTTATCGCGTGATATAAAAAAAGATAATAGAAGGAGAGAAAGGTATGAGACTCTCTTGGTTTCTTATGGTAAAAAAGAAGAGAAAAAAACTATTCTTCGTTCTATCTCATCATACCACATTCATCTACCGACAATATTTCCGGAACGTTTCCGATCTTAAAATAGAAAGTTATTGCCGACGTGAATGTACCATTATAATTATTTCATTTGCGAAATGGATGATGGAATAATATCGACGTAGCGGGAATCGTGTTAATTCATAGCCGAAGTATAATTAATTCTTTTTAATCTCGTTGTCAAGCGAACAAAACTTATTCGATCTTTATCGGTCGTTTTAGCTCGTTCGGACTACCGAGCCGACCATATGCGTGCGTAAACAAACGCGATACTCTGTAAAGCCAAAAGTTTCTTGTGGGAGGGAAGTTCGAGAGCAACGGGAACAATGCCAAGTAACTTCGGCTTACAATCGAATTTCGTGGGATGCAGCTAAACGCAAGCTAACAGGCAAAGATATTCTCGAGACGACGACGACGACGACGACGCTTCTGTTCTAGCTCCGCCCCTATCCCCACCCCTTCAACTCTGACTCTTACCATTTCCGTCTTTCTCTCAAATGTGCTTACGAAGTTGGAGAGTTTGAAGGACGCGAGACTATAACCGATCGTGTACCCACGTATCTCTGCCAGTCGGACGATCGCGAACGAAGCGACGCTAGCAGACTCGAAGACAAATTGGGGATATGGCCGAGATTGAAGCCGGTAATTGGCCAAGCTCGAGTCTTATCTACTGTCTCGTTTCGCTCAAGAACCAAGAAGACTCTGAGAAGAGAAGGAAGAAGGCGTACCTCGAAAAGTTTTAGAGGTTGTTGTAAGAAGAAGTTAATAAGAGCCAAGGAGCTTCTAACGATACTCTCTTCGCTCCGAATCTGTGAGATTTTCAACAGGGAAAATTAGAGAGATTGAGTGAAAGAAAGAGAGAGAGAGAGAGAGAGAGAAAGAGAGAGAGATAGAGAGAGAGAGAGAGAGAACGAGATTATTAATTATACTGCTCGAAATGATATATGTCTGATGTGGAATGGTTGCAAACAACTTGAAGACAGTAAATCATTAGCAGCTAATTAAAATACTCATTTAATTTGGACAGAGATAATATCTATATTAAATTTCAAGTTTAAATTCTCCCGAGATACAGTATATTGAATTTAAAATTATGTTTTGAGGGATCTGATCCTTATGGATAATAATCGATGGATTATTACGAAAAGAAAAGAAGTAAAATGTGATCTTAGACGTAGACTTTCAGTTAAAAAAAAGAAAGTTTCCATAGTAAGTTCTCAAGAAAAAAACATTGGGAGAGAAAGGAGCGAAAGGGACTTAGTGAAAGGATGGTTTAGTAAAAAGGAAAAACATCAAAGCTTACTCATCGACGAGAAGGAGAGAAGAAGAGAATAAGCGAAGGAGAAATCTTCGGGATTTTTTTTCGTGATGCTTCGCAAAAACGAGCAACCGAATGTAGCTTTTACTTTGGAGCCATGCGATATTCTTTTCTTTTTAGAAACAACATGTAGTATGTTCTTGTCTTAAAAAGAATGGTTAAGTAAAAAATTGAACAAGTCAGAGAGAAAGAAATAAAGAGAAAGAGAGAGAGAGAGAGAGAAAAGTTGGTATATAGATCGAATTTACGCTAATTACCGATATAGTTTTCTCGTACAAACTTGTAAACGATCGAACTACTTCGATAAATCGAAACTATCAATGAGCATTATCGTGAGCCACCTCTAGCTAAGAAAAAGCGACGATATAGCTAGAGTTTTGTGTGTCTTCGTTTATTTCAAGAAAAAAGAGAAAAGGAGAGGTGTATGTTCCAATCTTCCTCTTCTTCGATACTCTTCTTTCGACCTTTCCGATATCGCCGATAATTTTACGTCGTCGTTTCGAAAGTATCGAAGCAAGGAAAGCTCGAAGGAAGAGAAGGAGACAGAGAGAGAGAGAGAGAGAGAGAGAGAGAGAGAGAGAGACGGACGGAAAAAGAGAGTGGATAAGAGAAAAGCGAATTAGAACCGATGGATTAACACCGACACTCGTCTTGTTCTCTAATGTCTTTCGCGTCTCTAACTTCGTTTCTCTTTTCTTTAATCGAAACTTCTCTTTCTCTTTCTCTTTCTCTGCCGTTCCGTGTCTCAGTTTGTTTGTGAAATTAAATTGAGTGACGTTTTCCATCGTGAAAGGTTTAATAAATCAATGAGAATTAAAATTTGATACGTCCACGTATTTCCTTTCAACAAATTTCCTTTTATCGCTATTGCTCCTCTTTGTTTTGTCCCTTTCTCTTTCTCCTTCTCTCTCTCTCTCTCCCTCTCTCTCTCTCTCTCTCTATCTCTCGCTTTCTCGCTCTCTCATCTCATTTTATTTCAACCGCTCCTTTACCCATCAACGAGAAACGGGCGGTTATAATCGAAATTAATCGTAAGATAGATCATTTCTGGAAGCTCTCGTAAAAATAGATTTTCCTTTTCTTTCGTGAGACTTTAACGGTTAAATTCGTAACTTCGTAACTTCCTCTATATCTATACTGCAAAACGAAGAAAGTTTTGGATGTTGTGATAAATCAAAGCGACCATGTACGTGATAACGATCCTTTCTGCTTTTCGAGCAACGTGATTTCTTCGTTCGTTGAAAATCCGTTTGATCAGAAAAAGAGAGATAGATAGAAAGAGAGAGAGAGAGAGAGAGAGAGAGAGAGAGAGAGAGAAAGGAGCTATTTTGTGAAAAAAAAAACGACGTTTTTCAATCCGCACTTTTGAGTAATTAACGAAAAAAGAACGTTTCCTAATTGCGTTATTTATTTGCAACGCTTTATTAAAGATTTCAAAAGGATAATACTAGATAAAAA
>OU427001.1:3700790-3855790 GCA_911387935.1 Dolichovespula saxonica
GGGATTCTTGAAGGGCCTTCCCTTCTATAATACTGTATCCTTGTCCAAGACACAGGGCCCCCATCACTGGCGTTCTCCTCACGATTGACCTACCGTTAGATCGCGTAAGAATCAACCGGAGGAGGTTAATGCGAAAGAGAAAAAAGTCATGGAGGGTAAAGGTGAAAGGAGAAAACGAAAGTGGACGCAGCAACGTCAGAGAAATTTCCATTTTTCCGGTCTAAGCGAAATCTTCTTTCATCTCTCTCTTCCTTTCACCCTTCTCTCTTCTTCCCTTTTTTTCTTTTCTATCTCCTCAACGCTAGCTTCGATAAATTGAACCTTTTAAAGGGGTACTAAACTTCCAAAATAATCGTTTCTATTTGCTTTTAGAAAACGCTCGGAACGAAAATTAAAAAAAATTATGTACAAAGATATATAAAAGGATACGAAAAAGATATATAAATAGGATACGAAGAAAAAGAGAGAGAGAGAAAGAGAGAGAGAGAGAAAGAAGTAGTAATCAAAGTACAAATGAGTAAACGGGAAGTTTTCCTTCTTTTTTTCTTTCTCTAGTGTAATAAACAGCCGGATTGAAAGTTTCTTCAGCGACATACGTATACTGTACAACGAGGGTAATTAAAAGGTGTTACCTCCTGTGGGGCTTTCCTGAAGCTTCAGATCGGATGGCGCGTGAGCAACTTTAATATACTCGCCCCGACAGGAATCTCAACTTTTACGGGTCATTTCAAAAAGTCCATGGACAAACATTTAAGCAGGGTCACGTAACATTTCATTAAAACTTACCGTAAGAGTTCAACACGAATATTATTCTTGAGACGGTGTCGCTTGCTTTTACTATGTTGCAAGCTCCACCCTCCATCACCCAATTCCCAAACCAACATTCACTTCCTCTTTATTTCAACCTTCGTCTCTTTTCTCCTGTCACCATTCTCGTATTTCGCATTTTCGAAGGACATTTGCGTCGTCGTTCACACGGTAAAGTTTAAATGAACCGTACTACCGGTACAACAATAATAGTCTATTTTTCTTTTTCCTTCCTTTTGCGAATGCAGTCGAGCGTGATTCATTAGTTTATCGAGGAACTGTCGGTTCGTCGTTCTCCTTCATTACCGGTGTCTGACTTATTTCTTTATCTACGTTAGGAATAGAAATTTCCTGATGGTCAGATGTTAGTACGTATTAATAGTTTCTATCAAGACGAAAACAATAACAGACGAAAACGTTATAAGAAATTATATATATATATATATATATATATATATATATATATACTATATAAAATATTTGATAATTGATTTTACTAATTATCAGATCTTTTAAATCTATTTCTTTCTAGCTATATATCATTGTCGACGTGCCACCGGTACATTCACGTCTTATTAATAATACGACTTATATATGTGATTCTTTTGTATTATGTTATTTCTTACTACCGTTCTTATAAGACTGTCTTATGCGTTCGCCTGTGTTTACTCGAGTCTGATAAATACGTATAAGAAGATGAGTCTTCCTTCTTTCTTTCGTTTTTCTTTCCTTCGCAAAAAAGAAGGTGATCGAAGTTGTAGGTCCTATCAGGAGGGAAGCATTCGAGGTTCTCGGTGGCTCGTAAATTTCCACGAAGCCAGAAAGAAAAATCTAGAACGTTCGAGTCCTTGGCAGATCGGCGTCGGATGACCAAAGGCTGGGCTTTGAAGGATGGACCAAGTTAAGAGAGACCGAAAGAGAGAGAGAGAGAGAGAGAGAGAGAGAGAGAGAGAGAGAGAGAGAGAGAGAGAGAGAGAGAGAGAGAGAGAGAGAGAGAGAGGAAATATATAGAAAGAGAGAAAGAGAGAGATAGAGGAGGACCGAAGTCACGGTTAGTCCGGTAACCGCGTAAAACCACTCGGAGAGTTCAGTAGCTTTTTCTGACCTCCGACTGACACCGATGCTATTATCCTAAAAGACTTTTATCTCGATGGAAATATTTTTATCGTCCTACCACACTGCTCTCTTTCTATCCTATATATTTTCTTTTATGCCTTACTCCGGCATGAATAAAGAGAGAACTTTGGAAAAGAATATATCCTTCGCTATTAAGAAGATAAGACATAAAAGACAAACGAGCCAGCGAACAGCAGAGCCGTCGCGATAAAGTTTCGATAGCAAGCTCGATTAATCCGTGATCCGATCAACGCTCTTTCTATCTCTCTTTATCGCACTCTCTCTCTCTCTCTCTCTCTCTCTCTCTCTTTCTCTCTCTGCTTATGCTTTTTTACTACTCATTTTATTTTTCACTAAACAACTTTTAATCGAAAAATTCAAGTACTCGCTGATTCCAATAAAACATGAAACTTGTCCATTAATTCGTTACCGATCTCTCAGATATTTCTGTATCAAAATATAACAGTCGGCATATCCGAAATATTGAGGAGACAAAAAAAAATGCCTTTTTCCTTTTACTTTCTATTTTTTCTTTTATTTTTTTATTTTTTTTTTTTTTTAACACGATGGACAGTCAATGTGCAACTTTTCATCGGAAACGTACGCGCGAACACATTTACTAGTACCATACGTACGCACTAAAGGCGAACGTGAAAAGTACAAAAGCTAGCTGTGATCGTGTAGCCTATGGATTTACGTGGAAACGCTTGTCGCTCGACGCCAGAACCCTTTTTCACATGCCTATCGAGCGAAAAACCGATAACAACACTTTTCCGAAGAGATAGACAAAAGGATTACGTAAAGGGAAAGGGATTACGTTGAGAGAAAGGGAGAACGATAGTCGAAAACGGAGAGAAGGAAGGGAAGAGCGGAGAATGAACGGAGCTTGAAAGATCAGAGTAAAATTCGTCCAGGTAACCGAAAACTGCAAGCAATACGCATAATGTTTATCGATCTCGCGTATTGCGTTTTATACGGGATGAATTTTTCTCTACCTCTGTTTTCTTCTATCTTTCTCTTTCTCTGTTTTTTTCCCTTTCTCTCTCTCTCTCTCTCTCTCTCTCTCTCTCTCTCTCTCTTTTTCTCTCTCTCTCCTTTTATCTATCCATCTACCTATTTACTATTCCCTCTTCTCTCTTTCTATAGCAACGTGTGCCGACCGACGAATTGTTTCCTGGCCGTTATCCAAATACCGCGATGATCCATTAAGCCACGAACATTCCTATCTTTCCAACATGGACGTTTTCGTACACATGCTGCCCAATGCAAACTCAGAGCGAACGGACGGCTTCTTTTGCTAGACGACGATAATGCAAGGGATCAACGATCGCTATCGTTTACTTTCCTTTCCCCATCGATACGCGTAATTTTACTGGGTCGCGTATAAAATATGAGTTCGAAAAGAATCGCTTGAAAATATATCACGATATATATTTTGTTCGCCTTTTACAAACATTTTCAACTCTGTCATATTAATGTCGCTTTCCTACAAGAGTCCCTGCCCGAATCACGAATGTGAATCGAGCTATCGTACTTACTATAATTTTTTCTTTTTTTTTTTTTCCAACACTTACAGTTAAATGAAAAGCGTGAACTTTCCACGTGGAATTTTTAATTGAGAACAGCGAAAACCACTCAAGAGTATCATTATCGTTCAATTTTAATACATAGTATGTGGATATTCTATTTCACGCTTGCTACTACTGAAAATCAAAATTGGTTTAATTTTCATGATACCGTCACGTTTGGGTAACGCGAAAGTATTGACGTAACAGGCGATCTTCGCGATAGCATGCTCGCTAGTAATAATCTACGAGAGCATAATTCACGTTTGTGGTATATTTACGACACTGTACTTTTCGAGAAACACTTTTAAAGAAAAAACTTGCTATAATGTATATAATAATTTTTAACAATAATTTGTTAGTATAGATCATGAGTAAATAGTTCGGCGAAATTTCATGTAGATCAAATTTTCGAAGGCTACGATTCCTCTTAAGAACTTTGCTTCCTTAGAATCTTGAGGAACTTTTAGAAACTTATAGTTTTCTAAGTATCTAAGAGAGAAGATAGAATAGATCGGTGGTGTGCGATCTTCTTTCTTAGACTGAAATCTTATACGGCTGTTAAAATATGTTTCTAAATATATATCAAATAAAAAATATAATGATAGGAGCAATAATTTGAGTAGAATCTGTAGAGAAATGTTGTTCTTTGGATGACTGATCGTCTTATTTCTAATAGTCAGGTTATGAATTGTTCTTGATCTTATGATTATTTTATTATTTCCTTTTTATCTTCAAATTTCGAACCTCATCTTTAAAGTACGAACATTATCATACATAATATTTATGAAAATTTCTGAATCCATAGTTTACACACCACTGAGATATATCAGTACGAGAAAAACGAAAGTTACAAGATGATCAATTTATCCGAAGAATCAAGAATATCGGGGTTCTAAAAGTTTAAAGTAATTTTTTAAATTGTCCCGTTTCCCGAAGAACCGTCAAAGAAAACTTTTCTGACGAACCATCGTTTATATCACGACGATGATCGAGCATGTAGAGAGAGAGAGAGAGAGAGAGAGAGAGAGAGAGACAGACAGACAGACAGACAGACAGACAGACAGACTGACTGACTGACTGACTGACGGACATACAAACAGACAAACTGAGAGAGATAGAAATAGAAATAGAGAGAGAGAGAGAGAGAGAGAGAAGAAGAGATGAACAACGCTGGAAAAGTAAAGTAAATACGAACAGAGCTAGCCAACGGCGGGTTACCAAAAAGTTTAACGAACAGAATACAAGCGAGTAGGCGGTGAGCCGACGTGCAGTGGTCGAGCGCGACGATGCTTATCGCGGCCAGCGAATTATTGGAAAAGCGAAGAATTTTAAGCTCAGGACACGCTTGTGCATTTGAGAGTGTGTGTATCTACTGAGGGAACGAGTCGAAGGGAGAGGAAAGAACGACACAACTGCGAGAATACGCTATGCCACTGCCGGTCAGTAAAATGTAGCTCAGGGAATTTCTCTTAGGAGAGCTCGGTCCCCTCAGAGTTAGAGTTAACGAAGTTTGTCTTTCCTCTGACGACTTACAAACGGTTTACTCTAGGTATATCGGTTCAACATAGTAGGGTTGATAAACCAAAGGAAAATTCATCCTCGTCGAGAAAATTACCGATCGAACAATTTCCAATAACTTTTTATTCATATAATATAATATACGTAATATGTGTTAATTATTCCGAAAAAAAAAGAAATATAAGCTTTTTCATTTTTTACAAACAATCGATCGACATCTTTAAGATACATTGTATTGAGAAATGAGAGATGATAACAAATATAAACGTAAATATCTTTCTCGAAAGAGAGAAAGGGAATCGTAAACGTTATGACGTCGATTACATACACATAGACTCTGAACTCTTAGACTTTCATGAAAAGATCGTATTACGATGAGGCGGCTCCCCATTGAGTTATTTTTATCGTGTAACGTTTATATGGAAATACTAGAGTGTTACTTGAACTTATATAAATAGCATCGATCGAAATGCGAATATTAAATTGTCTTCTTTGAGATAAGTACGTCGAATATATTCCTATTTCCACACATGCGCCCGCGCATTAATAATATTCCTAACATCTTACAAAAGTGAAAACATTTGAGATATTTACGTCGTACCTATCGGCAAAGGTAATACAAGAAATCAGAAACGACCAAAAAAATGTTGAAATATCGTCAGAGAACGAAGAAATAGGAAATGATTAACGTAACACGGGTAAACGCAATCTACGCACTCGAACGTTAAAACAACATTAAGCCCCGACAACCTCATCGGCGTACTTCAATATTATCGGATATTAACCCGATTATTCGCTCTTGTAACATTAATTTCACTTTATCCCGAACGATAATTTTCTATTACCAATATTTATGATGTACCACGAACGGTAAATATTAAAGGACGTTTGTCATTTTAATTATTAAAATAAGGTTGGGAGTTCGGAATTCAAACACCTAAAGCAGGTTTCGAAATCATTAATTTTCATAAAATTCTACATCTTTCTTTCTTTTTTTCATTATCTCTCTCTCTCTCTCTCTCTCTTTCTCTCTCTCTCTCTCTCTCTCTCTTTCCCTCGCTCTCTCGTTCTCTCTCTCTCTCTCTCTTTCTCTTTCTCTCTCTCTCTTCCTCCCATCATCTCGCATAGCTCGCATAATTCTTTTGCCTTTTTTATTTTCTACGATTTATGTGCTCCTTTTTCGTATACATATACATAAATACGTATATATATATATATATATATATATATATATCACAATTCTTGACGGTTTGTTCACATTTCAACAGAAATATCCGTATTCCCGAACAACGAGAGAAATTTTCTTCAAAATCCCAGGCATTCTTGTGCTCGATGGGCTCGTAATAATCGTAAACTTGTTTACAAAGGCGCTGTACGAGCGGGGCTAAAAAAAGAAGTACTGGTGGGAGTACGAAACAGCAATACGGTTTAGAAGCTTTTCCTTTCTCTTCTCCCTCTCTCAGTTTCTCTCTCTCTCTCTCTCTCTCTCTCTCTCTCTCTCTCTCTCTTTCTCCCACTATTCGAAAAGTTTCAACCCCTATTCCATAATATAATACAATATCGTTGTAGTCTTTAGACCGATGGAATATAGATTCTCTTCCGCTTTCATGTTTGTATTAAAACAACTTTCCTTCGATCCTCTTTTATCTCGTCTATAAAAAGATAATTAACCATCGCATTTGTGTTTTGCTTTTTGTATAAATCAATAAAAAAAGGGAAGATGGGAGAGGAAAGAAGGGAGAATCGAGGAGGGGCAAGAAGGAATTTCTATATGCATTACGTTCGAGGGTTGCAACCGATCGATAGGATCTTTCAACGGGCTTGCCTTCTCCCTTTTCCTCTCTCTTCGATGGTTGAACGCGCGCGCGTGAACACCCCTTCCTCTCACCCCCACTAAATCCTGTTATCGCCGTGTCATGGCGCGTTATCGGAGCGATTGTGCAGACCGAAGCCCCCTTTCGCGATAGATTACTATAGGTTGCCTGGTCGTACCCACCTAACGTCCGTTCGGACCACCATGAATCATGGCTTACACTAGATCCTATTTCGAAAGCGTTGCGTGACGAGTCCCAAACATCTCATTGAAATATCCGATTTAGAGAAAAAGTTTTATCCTTGGATCACGTATGAACGATCTTTCTTATACCGTTGAGATCGTCTCGTCTCTATTTGTATTATTATTGAAATTTAGGCACGACGTTCACCGTGCGAATTAATTTTCCACGAAATCCGCCCGTTATCTTTGAGTTCGTTCGCAATCACACGAGCTGACATATACGGTCGACTTGTTTCGCCATTAAATTACACATCCACATTGGCGTCGCTATCCTGGATTAGATTGTCAAGCAGAGAATTATTATCCCTACGTTGGCCGTCGCAACGTTGACTGACATATTGTAACGATTTACGATAATCGACTGTAACGGGCGTACACGTACATACGAAAAGGGAGAAGGAGAGATTGAGGGGGTGAAGGAGGAGGAAGGGGAGGAAGAGATGGAGGCAGAGGTGAAGGAGGTGGAGGAGAAGGAGGTGGAGGAGAAGGAGATGAGGAGAATGTCAGAATTGATAAACCAATAATAGATCGCGATATTTCGTTGGGAATGTACGGAGAAGGACCCGACATATCTTGACGAGTTATAACTGCGCGGTAATATCTGTCTTCTCTCTACTATGGCGCACAACCATCGAGAGATATCATCGAGTTTATTACGACAGATTTATAATATATGAGATCGTTTCCACGTTACGTCTAAATCGCATTCTCGATTGGTACGTTCTTTATTATTCGTTGAGAAGAAAAATGTCATAATCCTTGAAAAAGGTTGGCGATAGAAAATATGAAAGAAAATTGACGGGTGAAAATAATTCACGGATATGAAAGAGAGAGACATAGAGAGAGAGAGAAAGAGAAAGAGAGAAACGTAGTTTACGCGTCGCGAAGACGCGTTTATTCAGTGCTTTGTATTAATGCACGACGCCAACCATTATATCTGACATTCAAAATTATTCGATGAGGACGAGACTTTATAGCCGGGAAAGTGTTAAAACGAAGAGAAGGCAAAAGGCAGGAGAATTGGATGAAACAGAGAGAGAGAGAGAGAGAGAGAGAGAGAGAGAGATGGAAGGATAAAGGAAGAGAGAGATACAAAAGGAAAGAGATGTTGCTCGCCTCTAGAAATATCCATAGTCCATACATTATCTCGTCAAGATGCGGAAGGAAGTTCTAAAAGGTACGAGGCAGAACGCTTTCCCGTTAACTTTACCCGAACCGGTGTGTTACCTATAACATTTCAAACGAAATTCTTGCGAAAATACGACGACGCTGGTAGGTACGAGCTAGGTATTGCAAATCCGCGAGTTCTCGAGCATGAAGGAGTCAAGAGAACGAGGAGATATGCGAGGAAGATGAAGAAATGGGAAAAAAAGAGAAGGAGAAGAGAGTACGATGAGGAGAGAAGAACGAGTACGATTACAACTACGAGTAAGGGGACACGGTTAAGGTATTACATTCTTGCTAGCACTACTGATGATGGTAGTAGTGTTTCTAGTAGTCGAGAAACAGTCGATGCAGCAGACAGAGAAATGCTACTCGTAGAAAACTCAATGTACAGGGTGTTGCGCGAGAAAGTGCTTCGGTTGAAACATCGGAGTTTAGACATGCCAGTGTTACCGTCTTCCTCGTCATCGTCCTTACCACTGCTGTTGCTCGACGAGAAACTTTTCAACGAGTTTGCCGTCTCCGAAGCGATGCTACTTCTACAAGGAGAGAGGGAGAGAGAGAGAGAGAGAGAGAGAGAGAGAGAGAGAGAGAGAGAGAGATAAAAAGGGAAAATTCACGAGTATGTACCATACGTACTACTCGTATGTACGTACTCAGAAATCCTCCACACAGGAAACGTTTTCTCTTATTTGAGTGTAGTGCCACTCTCAACGTACACGTCTGCTTGTAATATGCTTTTGCCGTATCAAAATAATTTTTCTTACGAGTTTAGAGTGTGTGTGTGTGTATGAGAGAGAGAGAGAGAGAGAGGCAGGAAGGCAAATAATTTTCGAAATGTACACGGTACAGGAAAGAATCGTTCGATTTTTTTTTCTTTAAAACTTGTTTCTCTTTTCTCTCTCTCTCTTTTTCTCTGTCTGTCTGTCTCTCTCTCTCTCTCTCTCTCTCTCTCTCTCTCGTTTTTTACGTAATTACGAGAGAGAAATTAAATTCCAAGGAATCTGAGATATTACTTTAACACTCGAAAATCGAGTTTTCGGGAGAAGATAATTTGTATTATGAAGGTGACAGCGAAACCTACCTGCTTTCTGTTCGAGCTGAAAAGACTACTCTTCGAAGATCGACCATTAAAGTTAGGCTTTGATACCATCCTACTACTATCCTCTTGTGATCCTTGAATACTCGTCATACTGTTACATCGATGGTTCCTCGATGGTCATGCACTCGTGTGGCCGATGGAATAAATTTGAATCGGGATATAAGGAAATTTCGAATGCGTATTCGAGTTCCTCTATTCGTGAGACGGCATTTCCGATGCCGGATCCTCCTTCGTGACTCCGCCATTTTTATGATTCTTCTTTGTAGCGAAAACATACATATGTATATATCTATATTTCCATATACCTACATAAAGCATATTTATTTTTTTTATGGAAATGCGGCTCTGTAAATAAGATTATCCCGACAAACGATATCGCTTGTTCGTTCTATACACTATTATATTTATTACCTTATTTTTATATTTATTACTTGCAGTATTATATTAATTACTTGAAATTCTCTCATTTTCCTTTTCTCTCCCCCTTTCTCTGCTCTGTATCGTTTTATAAAATATAATAATTATATCTTATCTCGCGTAGAACATAAAATATATCCCATCGATAGGTAATTAGGATCTAATAGGCCTGAGAATTTCGTATCGACGTATTATAGTCGTCGAGGAAGCTAGGATGCGAAACTACAAAGATCGCGTAGATCGAGGTTGTAGATCCGATGTGTAGATCGTACGGTAATGATCTTCGGAGGCACTTCTCGAAAGGCCAGATGCATGCGGCCGCATAAATGTACCGGCTTAATACGGATTACATCAAGATTCATCGATGGATTCGCGGTCGAACGACTTTAACCGTTCCATCTAATGGCCTTCGTTCGATAATAATTTACCTTCAACGACAATCGACAAACATTCAAGGGGATTTCAACTGATCTACGATTTTATCGCAAATATTGTAATCGTTTTTTCTTACGTCAGACTTATGTAGCTCCCTTACAGTTAATTATTCTTATTAGAATTGGCCGGTCGATACTTACATTTTAATTTATAATATTTTTTTAGCATACTATATATATATATATATATATATATATATATATATATATATATATATATACGATTACAAGATAGACAATTTAGTGAAATTTTATTTGATAATAAACTTTGTTTAGCAATAATATGATTTCGATGATAATTATAATAAAATGATCGCAGTTGTGAAAAATAGAATTTTATCGTTTATATATATTTCTATTCGTTTATATATATTAATATTTCGTTGTGTTTCGTTTATCTATTTAAAATTTCTATTATCTATCGGAAAGTTATTTTCAGAAACATTTTCATGAATAATAAGGTCTTTTCTACTTTTCTTTTAATAAATAATAAGTACGAAATAAATCACATTTATTACATGCTCTCAAACTTTCTTATCTTGACCGATAAAACGAGAATCGAAAATGAAAATAAAAAGAACTAATGAAAAAGGAAGAAAATAGAGAAAGAGAATTGTCAGTGATTCGAATCCCTGTTACATATGCATCTCGTTCGGAAATAAATCAATGGGAACAGACTCGCCGTCGTCTGACGTCCCTTCGCCCATCGAATTGGACTGTCGCGCTGCCCTAGATCAGTCCCAGGTGAAACTGTTTCAGCAGTACCCATGCGCATTTCTACACAATAATATATATATATATATATATATATATATATATATATATATATATATATATATATATGCTGTAGAACAGCGTTTCTCAATCTATAGACCGCGGTTCAATATTGGGCCGCGTAAATGTTAGCTGCTACCTAAGCAAGAAAAATGATTTTCGTAAAATGTTCAAACAAATTAAAAAAAAAAAAAAAATAATGCAGTAATAGCAATATGTTTAAAATAATATAAAATGACTATTATCTGACGGGTTTTTAGAAATTGTATAAATATTATAAACTATTGGGGCGCGATATCATTACAAAACAAATTTATTCGTACGGTAGAAAGGTTGAGAAACGCTGCTATAGAGCATAGACATTACTTCGAAATGGTGAAATCGTCTAGAATAGAACAATGGTGTGTACTCCAAGACTCTGTAGAGAATCGGGAGTACTCATTCTTTATCTTTCTTTCTGTCTCTCTCTCTCTCTCTCTCTCTCTCTCTCGCTCGCTCTGTCTTTTTCTCTTTCTCTTTTTCTCTCTCTCTTGTCTTTATCTCGGGGAAACGAATAATATCTATGTAAATAAGTAGAGTTGACCGAGCTTCGTCCATTCAAGTATATTTTCCAAGCATTCGAATTCTCTAAGAAAGCATAGGGAATACGTCTCTAAGGTGTGCTTATGTACCAAAGGATAGAAACACAGTGAAAGAGAGAGAGAGAGAGAGAGAGAGAGAGAGAGAGAGAGAGAGAGAGAGAGAGAGAAAATAAAAGTATAATGTTTCTACCAGCGAGTATTCCCAATTATTTTCAATAACCACACCAATGAAATCTAACGATAGCATATAAGTATAACCGACAATATTGAATAATCCCCTCACGTTTTGAACTCCGGCGAATATTGGAATTGTGGAAACAAATGATCCTGCTACAGGATCGTAATCACGAACTATTATTTCAGTAGCGAGGCGTTAACGTAGGTGACACTTCGATGAGGGTGAAAAGTAGACAGGAAATCTGAGATAGAAGACTGGAAAGGGGGAGAAGAGCGCGGAGGAAGAGGAAAAATATTGAAAGTATTCCTTTATGAGGAAAATATTTGCGACGTAGAAGGCGACAGGGAGATACCGTTGGTTAAACGGAAAAAGGGTTGATAAGAAGAAAAGGGGAAAGAGAAGAGAGGTCGCAGTCAATGGAAAAATCAAGCAAAAATCAAGAAGAACGAAGAGAACCTGCGTCTGTGAGCGAACGTGGTCGAGCTTTTTCAAAGCTCCTTCCTTTCAAATCCTCCTCTATCATTCTTTCTCTCTTTCCTTTTCTTTCTCTCTCTCTCTCTCTCTCTCTCTCTCTCTCTCTGTCTCTTTCTCTTTCCCTCGGAAATTTGTAATGGTCGAGTCAGTCCGGGGAACGCGCGAGGACGCTCAACGACGAACCCTTTTGTCCGTCTTAGCGCGATAATTGAATGCACGATCGCGATTTTCAGCTACTACCTTTTCCTCTCTTTCTCTTTGTCCGCCCTTCTGCCTTCCTTTATTTCTTTCTTGCACATCTCGCTTGCAATACGAGACATTTCACATAGACAAACGCGCATCTGCCCTTTATCCGGTTACGCGATTCAAACTACCGCCTGATTCATTTCTTTTCCGTCTATCGCTTCCTCTCTTTACTATATATATACATCACACGCGCGCGCGCGCACACACACACAAATATCCCTTTTACTTTTGCTCCCTGACTCTTTTCTTTTTTCTTTAAAAACGCGATTATTCGTTTCAACGTTTCGTTGGTGTCCCACGTGTCTCACGTCGAGCGTTGGTTACACAAAATCGCAAATACGAAGCGGGTAAGCTTTTCTCTTCTTTTACGTGTTTACACGCATATACGCAACATACCGCTTTCGTAGCGTATTCCTCTCTTCGCCATTAGGACGATGACAGGTTCGGATTTTACGTTTCCTTTGGATTACTCTAACTATGACCGTCAAAGCTTTTTTCCCTTTTCTCCCTTTTAAGAATCATATTTCTATATCCTTCCTTTTTTTCTCTACCTCATTCCGTATACCAGAAACGAAACCGTTTCAGCTCTCGTTTGTTGATCTCCCTTAGAATTTGGACGCCGACGAACAAAGCGAGCCAACGTTTTTTTTACGGCCAAAAGAAATTCTTTTTCCTACGTTCATCTCGAATTTAGCTGGGATTAAAACAATTCATTCGCACAATATTCAAGCGCGAATAAAGCTTTGATTGGTGTTATTGTTATTATCGGAATTCAAGAGGATAAATCATAACGTTGTTTTGCTGTACTTTTAATAGGTGCTCTTTACTTTTATGTTGGATTACAAGGATAGGTGAAATATTAAAATTTCGTCCGGAAAAAAATCCCATTCCACGAGCAATTTAGGACTTTACGTTCCATGTCGTTTTAGTTACGATAAAAAACAATGAAGTTACTACTACAATTACTACTTGTTGCTATGTACGATGAACATAACGAGAACATTCCGTGGTTGTTTGTTGCTCGAGAGAGCTTTACAACGTCGCATTTCTTTACCTTTACAAGCTTGTCTTATTTTCTTCTCTCTCTCTCTCTCTCTTTCTAACATTCTTACCTCTTTCGCATGCTAACTTCGCATCAACCGAAAGCATCGAATGAATCTTTTCATCGTCTGCAGTACACCTCGTTCTTTATCTAATACCTCGAGGAGCATTAAAAGCACAACTGGAAGACGTCGTCTCGCTGAAATGAATCACAATTTAAGATATTCTCGCAACGTAAACTCAAGAAAGACTCGATTTTATCAACGGTTGAGATTCAAAGAAACTTACTCGTAGTTGAGCAAGTTTTAAGAAACTCCAACGATAACTAGTTTAAGATTACTTTGGTCGAATAGTAATTTTACGTCAAGAAAGGTTCATAAAAGTAGATAGTGATAACGTAACAATACTTCGTGCAATTTCATTCTATGCACATACATGTGTAATAAGTAACGCAAATAATAGCTAAAATTAAAAAATTTATTTTCAGACTGAACTAGAAATAATACCATTAGTGCATCTAGAGATACGATTCTGTTTTCTTAGCAAAAGAAAAAACAAAGATGGAAGAATCGAAATGATTTTAAAACTCGATAATGACGATTTCTTTTGCTTTCGTTAATTTGCTCGGACACGTATTTCATTAATCAGTCGAAGAGTTTCATAAGAGGATTCACATTTCTTTTCTTTCTATAATAAAAATCTTTCTTTTTTTTTGCTTGGAAAAGGTATAAGAACGAGCGTTTCTTCAAGAGAAACGTTATCGAATCTTCTCTATTTCTTTTTGTTTTTTCTTTTTTTTTCGGGAGACGTCGCAAGGGAAAAAATAATTTGTAGCGTTTATTTGATCGATAAGAAGATTCCTCCGTGACGTAGGGAGCCAACGAATAAAAGTACATACGTACACAGAACACAGAAGAGACAGATGTAAGATTAACTTTTTCTTGAAGCTCACGCTATATTCGCGATACTCTTGAGCAAAGAAGAAAATGGGGTATAGGCGGAGGTTGGGGGGAGGATCGGGAGAAAACGGCAAAGAAAATACGAACTATTTATGATCTTATCTTTACGTTGAATCAATTGAAATTTTTGACTCGATAGCGTACAACACGTTCCATAAGAGTTTCTCGTTTAACCAATTGATATCGCTTGCTTTCTTATCTCTCCGACCTTCGTAATTGAAATTTTTCGAGGAAAAGAAGATAAATAAAAAGAATAAAGAAAAAAGCAACAGAAAAAAAAATAAATAAAAAGAAAATAGTTCAGGGAAGAATACTTATGAAAAATCGACGGAGCCTCTGACGGACGTGTAATAACCAATTTATTTTAAAGGGAACTTTTTCGTGATATCAATCTTCTCGATTATTTATACCACGAAAATAATTTCTTTTCGAGATGTGGTGTCCGGTACACGGACGTCGATGCAACGTTGTGCAACGTTGAGAAAATCTCTTTGTACTCCTATAAAATCCATAAATCTTGTCACCGCGAGTGGGTAAGTATAACGCGCCGAGTTACGAGGCTAATACCCTTTTCCTCCCATGCTTTCTTTTACTCTTTTCCCGCTTGAGCGAGACCGCCCTCCTTCTTCTCTTTCTACTTTCTTCTCTTGCACTTCGGAGTTTTCCTCGCTTTAAAGCAGCTCGTCCCTTTTTCACCCAGCATACTTCTTCTCGTCTCCTCACCTCGAACTACCTCATCGTTTACCGCATGAAGAAATCTTATGATCGAGTTTAATAACCAAAGAGTTTTAGTTCATTCTTTCGATTTGTTAAACAGCGATTTTATGATGGATAGGACACTTTTATATCTGTGATATTACATGACAGGATTTATTTATTTCGTCAAAAGGAAATATTCTTTTGTACTTTACTTGGGTCACGCTCGTTAACGGCTAATTGAAAAAATGGGGACATGTTTCTGTATAAACATACATACATATATACATATACGTTATCCTACGTATGTATTTATACAAAAGTAAATATATGAATATATAGGTACGTGCTCGCGCGTGACCGAAAGCATATTGAATATCAGAGATTTAACTGGTTCTAACGAAGCCCCACCTCTTATTTTTTATAAATAAAGTCAATGGAAATTTCTGTGCCATTCATATAAAAAATGCATACTTTCGTCGTATACACAGAGGAATATACGCATACGTGTTTACAAAAAAAAAAAAATAAAATAAGACGGTGATATTGCTCGTAACACATGAGTCTCCGTGGATCATCCCACCTAAGGACCTCTCAACCTCAACCTTTGGCCTTACAGAGGACAATACAACTGAATGATCCATGGATCAGCAATTCTAAATGAAAAGCGGTAAAGTGAACATCATATAGCAAACAGCGATAAAGAGTTAACGAAGACTCATGTACTTGAGTCAACGTGTAAGTGTATATACGTATTTGTGTAAATCTATGTATTAACTATTACGAGTATAGTATTTTACGTATAACTATATGTTATATACGTATCAACTATTTTACGGGAATTACCTTACTTCTTGACAGGTTGAGACCTCCCATTTAGTGGTTAGCACAGACTTCTTACATGCAAGTAGCTAAAAGAAACACTCTTTACGCTTTCTAAACGCGTAACGGAAAATGATGTAGAAAACGATCGTTCGGAAAGTTCTTAAGGCTAAGGAACCACCTGTTTCGCGAATAGACTTTTTACTTCCGGAAGGATACGACCGAGAAAACAAGAAGGAGGAGCATCTAGGACCGATCGGATTACGTACTATGACCTCGAGAAGCTGTAACGATAAAAGCTCGTGACTTTGACATCGTTTGTTTCCTTCGAATTATCTCAATCTATTTAATCGCTGAAAGTGAAACTTTTTCTTACACATTATACTTTTTCTTTTTTTTTTTTTTTTTAAAGCAATAAATTGTAATTAATATGATCAACATTTTCAAATCCATCGAAACAAGTAAACTCATTTAATTATTTTCATCTTTATTGCGAGCAAATAGTTCCGTAGGAAACCAATGATCGTTTTGGCGAAGTGATAAAAGTGGGAGGTCGATGATGACAGTGATATCAAAAGGACTCTTTACTTTTTCGTTTATTCTATTATATCGTACTACACAGCTACTGAATTCACGATAATTTCCTAACTCGCGAAATACTCCCTCGTCTCTCCGCCACTGCCACCTACCACTACCACTACCACTGCCATACTCTTTCCGATCTCTGTGTTCTCCACTTGAAACATCCCTCTCTACCTTTTCCCTCCCACGAGGCGCTATGAGCAAACTGAGTTCTACCAGAGAGTTTGTTCAACCAACGTGGCGACAAAAGCTCGCTGATTAATTAGAACTCTCCTTGTGGATGTATAAACTGTGAGTATGTGTGTGTGTGTGCGCGCGCGTGTGTGTAGGTGCGCGCGTGTATGAGTGTGTGTGTATACACAAGCATAAGAGAATGAGAGAGAGGGATAGAGAGAGAGAGAGAGAGAGAGAGATAGAGAGAAAGAGAGATGAAGAGAGAGAGAGAGAGAGAGAGAGAGAGAGAGATACTCTCAACTATTCAACGATAATTAATTCACTCGACTGACTCGCGATTTTACTTGCCACTCATGTCGGAGAATCCTCGTAAAATCCAGCAAAAACGCGTCCACGGAAATGGTTACACGTCGCGTTTAGGATAAAAGCTAATTCGTATTGCGACGTCTAAACCCGAAGCAAAAGCTTTAAGCCACAACTAGTTTCCCGAATATTTTCTCTTTCCTCAGTATCAACGTGTATGTACACATGTAAAGAAAACGTATTAAAACGAGTAAAAGAAGTATCTTTGTGAAGTATCGTGAGCGTGTATATAAGCGGATAGATAAATTACATTAGTAAGATGGAAAGTTAGAACGCTGCTTGGAACGTACGATGAATTGTATAATTTAATTTTTGCCATCGAACACTCGTTTGGAATGAATTCAACATAAACATGTTGAATAGTTTCTTCTGGAGAAAAAGGAGAAACGAAAGGAAAATTTATAGTAGCTCGCCCTCGATAAATGTCTTTTCGTTCTTTTTCCCTTTTCCCCCCTTTCGTACTATTTTACGAGTTAAGTAATTAATCGATGCAATTAATCTATATTCGATTAACGCTTAGCCGTTTCATTATTTCGAAATAGTTTAAAGCGATCGTTCTATTTCTTTTTCTATTTTTACTTTTTCTACTTTTCTCTTTTTTTTTTTTTACTTTCTCTACTTTACGCTTCTCTTTCTTTACTTTACTTTTTCGTTCTATTTATTTTATTCAAATTGAATATTAACTTTAGAAGAATACTATAAAAAGAAAAATTGGTGTGAGCATGATGTATTTTTTTTTTTTTAATATAAAAAAATACAGAAATAAACAGAAAAAACATAGTGTTAGTGAACATGATGTATTTTATTACTTTTTTCCTTTAATAACTTTTATGTATCTCGGTCCTATATATTTTTTTACGAAAGCGAATATATAGTTCCTCGGTAGGAATACATTAAAGCGATAGATCATTCGAATGAAGGAAATTATAGCTACTTGTCTAAAACCGCTTAACGAAGATTTACGAAAAGGAAAGTACTTTGGAATCGACCCTCGGAATTACCGGGAAATGGTGAGTCCGCCGCAAACTTAGTCGTTCGATCAGTTTGTGTACTCGAACAAGTTAACTTCCGACCTTTCCTGCGTTTATCCGGAAAGGTGCCGACGTAGGAAACCACCGTAAAGCGACAGAAAATTAACCGTAAATAATTAAACAATCCGATTATTTGTTACTCATTCAATGGAATCACTTCGCAATTATTATTTTGCGAAGTGTTATATTTTTTAAGGGATTCTTGACGCAACTTCTCCTTTTTTTGTCTTTCCTACTCGTTCAATACACGTACTCTTTTGGGACGCGAAGAAAGGAAATAAAGAAGAAAGAAGATACCGAGAAACTTAGCCTTACTAAAGCTAATAAAACTTTCGACGGCTCTTGTTGTCGACCGATCAAACGTTAAACATGCTTACCGTGCACACCCGAAACAAGTTTTTCCAGTGAATAACTCTGAAAATTTTTCAACTTAAGTTTAACTCGCTACTTGGACCTCGAGTAAAGCGGATTATGCGATTAATTAATTCTATTCGTATCTATGAGAATACCTTCCAAGAATATCGACGTCTCCTCGGATTAATTTAAAGAAAAAGAAAGGAAAGATGAATTAACGAATTGCAAGAGAAGATAAAAAGAAGAAGAAGAAGGAAAAGTATGGCGACATTTTTTTGAATAATGAACTCGTCCTTTGATCCGATCAAAGATCATTGCCTTCTATACCATCGGTGAAAAAGATTCCTCCTTCAGTTTTGTTATTCTTATGATTTGTATACGTGTATACGTGTATGTGCGTTATTATTATATTTATATTGTTTATTCTAAATAATAGAGAATAGCTACACACGAAACAGCGTTGTCCAAAAGCTACTTGTAAAATTGCTATCGAATCGGTTCGACAGTTACATTAATTTTTACTATTGAAACGTTTATAACTAAAAAAGCGCTATTTTGAAAATAATTGACGAATTTGTTTGAATTTAAAAACGATATATTTTCACAGCCTGTCAAAGTTTCCTGGAACATTTCGATAAAATCGAATCAATCGTTCCGTTAATTTTTACCTCTAAATTATCTACAGTAAAAAAAAATTTTTATTTTTAAAGTAATCTATCACGCTATTTAAATTTCTAAACGATCGAACGTCAAAATTTTCTGTCTAATTTCGAAACTATCTTTTCTGCTGTTACGTTATTTTTAATCATTAAAATGTATATAATAAAATCGTTTTGAAATTAATAATCCATTCAAAGTCTGAAATTGTAGGCATTTATTTTCTCTATCAAAAATAAACTCTGCGTAAAATTTGATCGGATAAAAATGAACTTATTTCATATTATAGTTGAATAAAATTTAAACACGCATATATTTTAGAAAACGTCACTATTCATAAAGAACTTGAAACAGAATTGGAAAATTTTATTTCCATCAAAAGTTATAACAAGCAAACGCTTTTCGCGATGGTGATTGCATAAGATATTCCCGGCTGTCGTATCTAAAAAGCTCGTTCTTCCTTGACCCTCACGAAAACCCTTTATTAAAAGACATGGGAAGAAAGAAAGAAAGAGAGAGAGAGAGAGAGAGAGAAGAAGAGAGGAAGAGAGAGAGAGAGAGAGAGAGAGAGAGAGAGAGAGAGAGAAGAAAAAGGAGATAAAAAAGATGGAACGGAAAAGGGAGAAACAACCGCATAAATTATGCTTATGAGCCACTTCGTGTGTTCTGCCACCGTCATTTTAAAATTATACTTTTAAATGTGGTTAAAAAAAAGAATTATGTGATAGTGGTAGCGGTGATGGTGTTGGACAGGAGAAATAAGAGAGAGAAAGAGAGAAAGAGAAAGAGGGAGAGACAGAGAGAGAGAGAGAGAGAGAGAGAGAGAGAGACAAAGAGGAAAAAATGAGTAAGTCCTACAAAGGTGCGGTTTTTCCGTGACGTATCATCGCTAGAAACAGCAATAGCAACAGCGGCAGCAATAATCTTTGCAATTTGGAGAACGTGACGTTGAGAATTTGTTAGACGGACGAGTTTAAGATCATTATTATCGTTAAGAGTTCTGTTGGCCTTCGCGCTGCGACCTCAGGAATAAATTTCAAGGATTATAGTAGAGCAGATAGCAACCTTGTGCAAAGAATATTGGCTTCGTGCATCGTCGTAACCAAGTAAAACGAAACTTTGGCAGATTTCTTATGTAATTTCAACTTTCTTGTTGCAACTTTACGGTAATGTTTAATGTTGTCGTTCAAAAACTTAACCTTTCTGTACTTTCTCTTATTTCTTTCTTCTCTCTCTCTCTCTCTCTCTCTCTTCTTTTGCTTTCGTTAAGCACGAAGGTTCATAACCATCGTCGTGGACATAACGGCAGTCAAATATTTGCCAGTCTCGTGACGAAGAACAATGCTTGACCTTGTTACAAAAAGAAAAAGAAAACTAGGTCCTTATTGGTATAATATGTGTTATTGAAAATTAACGAGATGATTACAAAGTTAAAACTCATAGTCCAATAAGGATATTTAAGACGCAATGATATCCTTGATAATTTATGAGACGTAATGTGCGTTACGTTGCTTCCTACTCCACCCACGTAATATCGTCGAGAGAAAGCAAAGCTAATTCATCAAGAGCTCGTTAGGCGCTTCAGCTGACTAAAGCTATTAATAAATCTGCCCTGAGTATATTCCTGTTCTCGTAAAGACAACATACGATTACGTCGAGATATAAAATTTATTGTTCGAGAGGACGTCGAAGAGCTATCATTTCACAAATATAAAGACGATGTACCTCGTCATAGGTCGTTTTCAACATATTTAAAATCTCAAACTCCTCTGACATCTCGTAGAAAATTGGTTCGCTAAAGAGAGAATAAAATAAAAAAGAAATTCTTTCTCTCGAAAAGTCGATTCGAGGGATGATTATTTTTCATCTTCATACGACGTGCTCTCATGTGTATATCGGCATATGTGAAAAAAAGGAAAGAAGGATTGAAAAAGCAGGCTGCATATTCTACTTTTCTTCTCTTTCCTCTTTGCCCTCCGCACGTGCGATTCGAAAGTAGATCTCTACCTTGAAGATACTTGACATTCTTTTCTCACAAGTATTTCTCTCTGCTAGTTCCCCTTTTTTCCACCTTCACTCTATTCTCTCTCGTTTTGTCTCGTTTCATTTTTTTCACCGTTCTTCACTCTTTCCTCTTTCTCGAGTTCTACGTCGAGCACTTTCCGCGTTAAATTGAAGCGATCGACTGCTTCGATACCATCCAAGTTTCTCTCTCTCTCTCTCTCTCTCTCTCTCTCTCTCTTTCTCTCTCTCTCTCACTCTCTCTTTCTCTCTCTCTTTATCCTTCTTCCGTTCATCTATCGGAAGAAGATCAAGCAACCAACCCTCTTTTCTCACTTTGATCGAGTGAGATTATGCAGTAAGTGAGTCACGTTACATGTTTGAAGTAGATGTTTGATTAACGAGTAAAAAGGTATCAAGAGAAAATTCTACGATGTATTCAAGTACTTAAATTATTTAAAAAAATAATCCCGAACGAATTTCGTGTAATACAATTTTTCCTAAAGGTGTTTAAATGCAGAATATTTATTTACATAAAATGAATGATAACGGTAATTAAGAATAATAATTTTTACATAATAACAAAGGCGGAAAAGTAAATTTATATGAAAATTCCAACAGAGACTACTCTTTACAACTCGCGATCAAATACCATCCATCTGATACCATTGCACCATGATGATACGAAACGATCCAATTTTCTTTTCGGTCGACTCTTTATATTTTTCGCATAATACTTTTCTCGCGTAGATACATCCTTTTTATATGTTTTGTAGCAAAATACGGCAGTATGCATTTCGCAACATATTATACGAAATTAGACGAAGCTTTTCTCATTATTTCATTATTCGTACATACGTCCATGCATATATCCATTCGTGAATTGCATACATCCGCTCATGTACTCGCCATCATATTTTAATATTTTCGCATATTATATAAGATTTTTATCAAGTTACCTAGCTTGAGCGACTTAGCAAGAAAAACAAGCATTGCGCTTCGATGCAAGTGACGTTTATTATCTTCGTTAATTACTCACGTCCGTTCTTACTTTCTCCCTCTCTCTATCTTTCCTCTTTCGAATATTAGCAAACTGACGTACATTAGTGTAACGAAGATAAATCCAAGCCAAGGAAGAGAGAGTGAGAGGGAAAGAGAAATTTGCCGAGAGCAATGAAATTCTTTGGACGTGCCACGAGACATTTATAGATACATGAATTTGGTCGGTCGGGTAAGATAAAGAAAAAGAGACAGAAAGTAGAAAGAGATGGGAAGAGAAGAAGGAGAAAGGCAATGGGAAGCTCGAATGGGCACGATTTTAAATTTTCCTTCCAATTAAAGCTACGCTGGGGACTGCCTTACGTGGGTGGAAAGCAGAACATGGGTAATGGCACAAGAGAAAAAGAGAGAGAAAGAGAAAGATTAAAGGAGCGAGAGAGAGAGAGAGAGAGAGAGAGAGAGAGAGAGAGTGAAAGAAAGAGAGAGAGAGAGAGAGAGAGAGAGAGGGAGAGAAGGGGAAGCTAGCCAGCACTTCGTCTAATCAGTTTTAAGGCGGATAGATTTTTAAGTCCGGAAACGTCGCCGAAAGTTTCACCTACTGAGTACTTTCTAGTGTGTTGCGGGGGAAGGAAGATAGATTAAGAAAGAAGAGAAAATGTGGTATGGGAGGAGGGAAAGTGGAAGAAAAGAGAAGTGAAGTAAGAAAGTATGTGATCCACGGTAATGGCCGACGCCTCGGAGTTCTCTGAAAAACTTTCGAACCGAAGGTGAGTCACTCTGTCCCTCTCTCTCTCTCTCTCTCTCTCTCTTTCTTTCTATCTATCTATCTATCTATCTATCTATTTCTCTCTCTCTCTCTTTCTTGCTTTCCTTCCCGAAGGTTTAACAGCTCCTTTATCGTTGTACTTTCGTTTCCGTGTGAGGTGCAATCGTTATAAAAGCACCCAGAGTGCGATATGGAGGAGCAACGTACTCGACTTTCTCAACGGACTTGGAGTTATCTAACAACTACTACAACCACCGTCATCATATTATATCGTTGTTATCGGTTTTTATTACTCGAAAGATGAACGAACGAACTTTTTTGGACAGAAATCGCAGCCCCGTATTTGGGTGAATCAGATGTAAATCGTATTCTTCGAACGAAGAAAACGAGGACGGTATCGGTGACCCAATACGTGAAAATGAATATTCGTGAAAAAATTAATAATTAAAGGCGGTAACACACACACACACACACATACACATATGTATATACGTATATATGAAAACTATGGTAAATGAATTTTTTTTTTCGTATCATTTGGATAAGGATCAATTTATTTTAATTATTCCTTTTCGTTTTTATTGCTTTCAGAGTTTTCAAGTTCTTCATACACAAAGAAGTATCGAAAATGAAAGTGTTCGATCTATCGTTTACTTGAGCGCTTATGCTGCGCGCGCGCGTATGTGTATGTGTATGTATATGTTTATGTGATGTGTATGTGTGTGTTGTATGCGATAGGAAAAGAAGATCTTTCTTCCTGTTCTCTCTCTTTTTCGTTAGAGAAACGAAGACGATTCCTTCGTCCAAAGGTATCGCATTTCGAACGTTCACGTCCATTACAGTCTGACGTATTAAGACGGTTCGCAAGCAACCACCATTAATCACTATCGAAGAATCAATCACTTTGCGCGGCACACGTCGAAACGGATAGCCTCGGTACCTCCGTACGATTCTCCGAGTGAAAATTATCCTGACCGGTGAAGCGAGAGTGGCTGTTGTAAGAAGGACGCTCGAAGTTTAACGGAAATACCAAGCTCTCTGGCTGAAACGGAGGCTAACCGAGTTCTCTTCGACGGATACACTTCGACGAGGACAACCCAACTCCAAAATTGTACCTAAGAACTTGGCCCGTTTGTTAACCGCAATATGATTAGAAGACACGATGTTTCCTCATATGCAAACTTCGGTTTTAATAACTAAAATGATATTCATCCTTTTAATATATTCGCTTAGCAAATAGAGAAGGAGTAAGAGTTTTTGCAAAAAATAAAAACATAACTAATAAAGTACTGTGTCCTTTTAGCTCGGGCAACGTACAAAGGATGAACAATAACTTACGCAGACACGATTGAGAATAATTTTGTAACGAAAAGATGTGTAATTTCCATCTTATAGCGACCTAGATAAAATATTATATCGATATTTTGAAAATTTATGACGGTATAGAAGCGAAGAACGTTTTAACGCAGCTCACAATCCCACGGCAGTAAACTCTTCTTAAACCCATTTTCTTTCTCATTCTTGCTCTCCCTTGAACCTCTACCCTCTCTCACTCTTCTCTCTCTCTCTTTTCCTTTCTCTTTAGGTTGCACACGATTTTATCTTCCACGTACGCCTACGAAATGGTCAATTTCTTCTTAGAGTTTAAACGTGCTAACCCTGGATAAACTCGATAAAAATCTGATTGTTTTGAGGATAGAGATTTGGGGGAATATGAAGGAAGAGATAAATGATTTCCCATGTAAAATGCAAATATAAAACGTAGCGTAGGGTGTATATCTACAAATAGTAAAGATCGTCTTTCGAAGAATAATTGTTTCGTAAACGACTATATTTCATTCGGAAAAACAACAATCGTGTAACGAGTAAACAAGTAAACTGAGTAAGAGAGAGAGAAAGAGAGAGAGAAAGAGAGAGGGAGAGAGAGAGAGAGAATGAGAAAAAGAGAGAAAGAGAGAAAAAGAGAGGGAGAGAGAGAGAGAGAGAGAGAGAGAGAATGAGAGAATGAGAAAAAAGAGAAAAAGAGAAAAATAGAAAAAGGACGATTAAATATTGTTAGCACGAGTATATAGCTGTTTCAGCAACAAACCGCACCTGCGTCACTCGTCCGCCAAGCCCTTTCTCTCTCTCTCTCTCTCTCTCTCTCTCTCTCTCTCTCTCTCTCTCTCTCTCACCGTCAGCCCCTACGGAAAAAAATATGATCTCTCGCAAGCTCGACAGCAACGATTCGTCGTGACGCGGTTCGAGGTAACGCGATCTACTCGGATTTGGCCGAAAGTTTTAGCAAAAATTTCGTGAAGCATGATGAAACATCACGCGAGTATAGTGTAAACATTTGAATTAAGAGAAGAAAGACAAATGAAGGGAAAGGGAGAAAAAAAGGATCAGTTAATTAAACAGTTCAACTATAAAAGAGAGAGCGACGAGTTCAGGATACATTAATCGAGTCTTTCAACGTTGCCAATGAGATTATTTTCCGTGCGACGAGTCACTGCTTGGTACTTCTTTTCCAAGCAAAAAGGACGGTCTTGTCTCTATGTGTCTACCTGTATGTGTGAACGGCCATTTTCTGGCTCTTTGAACCGCAAAAAAGTCGGCCTCGACCACAAGCGCACACGTCGCACCACGTGCCACGCACTTGGTTATAACCCTTCTCCTTTTTTGACTCTCTCTCTCTCTCTCTCTCTCTCTCTCTCTCTCTCTCTCACTTTCTATCTCGTTCTCTTTCCCCCTTCTTTTTCTTTTTTTCTAGCTTTTCCTTCTTTCCTTTCCTATCCTTCTTTCCACGGATGGAAAAGTCGTGGAAAGAGGGATAAAGTGGCAGTGATGGTGGTCGTGCTCGGTTGAGCGGAACCAAAACCGGAACGTATTTACGGAATTACATCCTGAGACTTATTCCTCCCTTTGTATCTTTTTCCGACCTCTCCTCTTTGTTACTCTCATTTTCTCTTTTTCTCTTTTACTCTTTCTTTATTTCTATCTATCTATTCTTTTTACGAAGTTTCTTTTTCGATGTTAAACCCCGACAACCGCTTAAAATTCCCTCTTCGATGCTAACTGACAAACCGTTTCGACGTAACCTTTCTTCTTCTTCTTCTTCTTCGTCTTCTCCTTCTACTATTTCTTTTTCTATCTCGAACGAGCGTCCGTCCGAGCAATAAAATTTGCATGGATTTTCTGGATCCTTACCGTTGAGAGTTTCTCTATACGAGTTTTCTTCTACGTTCCCTCTCTGTCTCTGTCTGTCCCTCTTTCTCTCTCATTTTCTTTTCAAAGAGAAAGAGAAAAGTCGTGTACGTACACGGGAAGATCGCCGCGATATCAGCTCAACGTGTGTAAGGTGATATTTGCATGAAATCATGAAAAGAAAATCAAGACGGTCGAGCTCTCGTTCTCACGTATGAATTGCATTGTAGGTTTGAAAAAACGATCGTCGGCGTCCTGTTATGTCGGTATTACTCTATTTCATTTTTTAACTGTACTCTCTTTCTCTTTCCTTTTCGCTGCAAAATATCAGAATAGAGATAGGATAAAAAAAAAATGATAACAAATAATACAGAATGAAGATTCTCATATTTCGTGTGATAGGAGAAAAATACGAAGCGAGGGGTATTTAATTTTGTGTTGAAAAAAAAAAAATTAGGAAAAAAATGCAGAAAGAAATAAAATATTACAATTATGAGCACGCATAGATTTGAATGGATATTGAATGTGAAGAATAAATGATAATTAAAATAAATAGAAGAATGCAGTAAAACTCGTACCTGCTCTTTCGATAAACAGAGAGGTAAAGAGAGAGAGAGAGAGAGAGAGAGAGAGAGAGAGAGAGAGAGAGAGAGAGAGAGAGAGAGAGAGAGAGAGAGAAGAAATCTATAATTTTTCGATGCTTTCACATGTGCATCGATTTCGGATATGTTTTCTCAGCCAGTCTCGGGACCGTAATCGAATAGAGAATAGTGGATTAACGTGGGAAGAGAGGAAAGAGGAGAAGAATCGAAATACGAAGAATTATAGACCTAGTAAAAAGAATGTGATAAAGAGAGAGAGAGAGAGAGAGAGAGAGAGAGCCAGAGAAAGAGAAAGAAAAAGAGAAAGAGAAAGAGAGAGAGAAAGCCAGAGAAAGAGAAAACGAATTCGAACGTCCGATGGAGAATTAAAGCATCGAAACTAGGAGTACCATCGCATTTGAGATTTGTGAAATTCCACAAATTTTACTGTTTGCCCGACATTATTGTTCTCAACGATAAAAACCATTTCGCTCCGAATTTTATCTCTTCTACGTAAATTTCTCCTCTGTTATATTTATAATTATCCTCGTACTATCCCTAGCCAGGTTTCGTTATCAATACAAAGCCGAAGAGAATGATCGTTTTTCTTATCGAGAATTCTCTTCTTCTCGTGAACGTTGATTGCACTAATTAAAGAGCGCAGTGACCCGAAAATTAAATGGAGAACCAAGGAGGTAAAGAAATCGTGTGAATCGAATGATCCGTGAGAAATGGGAAAAACGAATAGAAAAAAGCGAAATAAGAAGGTATTGATTTGTTGAAAGAAAAAAGATCGAAAACGCGTTGATGTTTTTCTAAACTAGTCCATCGATGATAGGAAAAGGGAAAAATGGAAAATCTCTCTCATTTCGTACTTCGATTTTAACCGAACGAATTCACCTTTTGCCGTATTTCGAGCTTACACATCATTTCGAGCTACGGAACTTTCATATCAGAACGCCAGCTTTGCGAAGCATTCGACTGTTCTTACAAATACTTTCACTCTCCCTCCCTCTCTCTCTCTCTCTCTCTCTCTCTCTCTCTCTCTCTCACACTCTTTTATCGTTCAAAAAATTCAGATCTAATAAGACGATTATCGTTTTTTCCGGCTATCAGCGATGCATAATTTTTTTTTTTCCAGAGAAAAAGTAAACTCAATGACAAAAGGAAGCTGTTTCGACGAACCGTCGATAGCTCGATGCTCGTGACAGATACCTTCAAAATTTCTCGAAATGTTAATTACCAAACGATGGATGACAACCCGAATAATAATATTCGAGATTGCTCGATGCAGATAGCTATCACAGGTCGGCGAACTGAACAATAACAATTGAAATCAATCCGTACATACGGCGATTACAGGTCAACGACCTAATTAATAACCACCGAAAACGTTCGTAAAGATGATACGAGAGGTTTGTAATCGGCATCGATTGTTATTCGATATCGGGGAGATATCGAAGATATGTGATTACATTATTATCCCTGCTACTATCTCACTTGGCATTTTATTTCTCGAGTACAGTTTCTATCGTATCGTATACAGTCGCAATAGTATATGGGAATTGCATATTCTCAAATTTGTTCTACAATAAACACTCATTCGCGTTAGAAACAATAGGAATTCGTTCGTTCTTCGATCGTTCTTTCGAAAACTTTGACCTTTTCAATCTTTATCCTATCGAAATATCTCCCTCTGACAATTGGTTCTTACGGAATCTCTTTTTGTACAGTTTGCACGTTTTGGCCAAAACGATATTAAAAAATAAATCATATAAAGATACAGTTGACGTATTAAGAACAAATATTTTCATTAAAAATTTTTTTTCTTTCTTTGTTATCAACACGATTGTCAACTTATAAAATATATATAAATATATATATATACTTTTATAATAACGTGATATACACAACTCTGTATACGAATAAAAGTAATTTACCTAAACTTTCAAAACGACGTTCCGACAAACGAAACAAACGTTCGCGTTTCGTTGAAACTTCTCTTTCGTATATTTCTTTTTTCCTTTTTCCATCACGATGCAAAAGCCGTGCTTTAACCCTCTTTTTTTTGTCATTTCAACTCACTGCGAGCGACAGTTTTCACTTGAAAGTTTCTATGAATATACGAAACAAAACGTCGGTTCGTTTCAAGCGAAGGATCGGACTTTCGGAGAACATCCATATAATTCAACCCTAAAAATCACTTTATACTACGAGGATCAAATCCTATCATTTCTCTAATTCCTTTGAACAGATTATCGTTCCTTCCCGTGGATCTGCCGTCCAATAAATTTCTCCCTCCCACATCCTTCTCAAGAGTTTTCTCTCTTGTTCTTACGAAAATTCCAATATTAAATCCACAGAGACCTTCGTCAAGGTCAAGGTCAAAGATCGTAAGCCATCAACGATATAACAGTACGAACATTTCTATCGAAAATTTAATTTAAATCCGAAAATCAATCGATCGATCCATCGAGTTTATCATGTAATTAATATGGAATGAAACAAAGCTTTCGGAAACATAACGTTATCCTATTACTAACGATTTATTAAACGTTATAATAAAACCAGAAAATCTTGTTCAATCGAATTAAATCATTAGCGATGCGAGTATTACATTTAATTCATAACGATCCTACCCGTAATTATCCTGGCATATACCAATCGAAGTTATTATCTCTCTTTCTATTTCTCTCTCGAATCCATATATAATAATTTTATTCCCTTGCTTTTATCGATATTTAAACTCTCGGCGGACACGAACGTCTGATACAAACGACGAACGGCAAATATTGAAAAGAAGGAAGATAAAAAGGAAGAAAAACGAAAAGGGTACCACACTTGTATCGTAAAGTAAAGATCATAAATTCTATTTCTTTTTCTCTTCTTTCTTTCTTTCTCTCTCTCTCTCTCTCTCTTTCTCTCTCTCTCTATCTCTATCTCTCTCTCTCTCTCACTCTCTCTCTGTCTTACTTTCTGGAATTTCTTTAGAAAACTCTTGTAGAGATACGCGTATTCGAGAATCGTCGGGTACATCTGTATATACACACCGGGTGGACGACAAATCAAGATCAGCTGGCTAGGCGAGGGTGCGACTCCGCTCAAACGGGGCCATCCACACTGAAATCGAGTATATCGTAGGCGAGTAAGCGATCGAGTTGGTATAATAAATAAGACTTAAGAGGGGTCACGTTCACCCTATCGATGCCCTTACACGTAATCTTGTACGAGCTTCGGAGCCGTTTGGTTTACCATTTCTCCGAATATACTCCCTGCTAACCGTTTTGACGCTTTACGACGAAGGGAATCGAGCACGCATTCGGTATTGCCAATCGACGATGAAGAAGCGTCGCAGAAAGCTTAAATTTATATAATATCGACGAACCTTCTAAAGGTAATCCTTTTTTCTTTTTTATTCCCTTTCTTTTACATCTTCTCGTTTCACGATTAAAATGTAGGGAATTTCCAACGTTACAATATTTGTACAATCGAACTTTCATAGATTGCTCTCCAGAGTTAATCGATTTTCAATTAATTTTATTAGTTAAAAACAATTGCGACGGTAGATGTTTTTTTCCGTCGTTACGAGCGAACTTTTATTGACATCATAAACAAAATTACTCCCAATAAACTTTTTCGTCGAGAATATCAGTATTTCTGTTACTTGTTTATATATATATATTTTGGATATATATATATATATATATATATATATATATATATATATATATATATATCCAAAATAAACTCTAGTTGATGTTCTGTTCTGAAATCGAATTAATCATTTCACATCGGCGAGGGATACTCGCGAAGTGACGAATTTAAAAATTGCGAAGAAAAGAAAAATCGTTGTAACGTTGCAGGCGTTGGTGGGAACGATCAATTATATGGCAGAACGGGTTATATCGTGAGGGAGATCAAATCGGTGCAATAAAAAGGACTTGAAAGTAGCGAGCTTTATCGATATCCTTACATATAACCGAGAAAGAGAGAGAAAGAGTGCGCTCATATATACATATATATATATATATATATATATATATATATATATATATATATATATAGATATATAGATACATAGATATACATATATATATATACGTATGTGCCGACTGGGAGTTCCACTTTACGAGGAGTCTCAAAGTGGCGCGTATCGGTAATCGAGTAGAGTTCTCTTCGAGGAAATTTTTCTTCGAGGCTTTTCGAAGTCGAGAAAATCTCTAACGGATAAAGCCAAAAGGCCTATAACCCGTACGATATACGTATATTTTATACACGTATCCACATTAAACTCATTTATTACGCATTGCGTTTCCTCTATATTATTTCTATATTTATATATCTATATTTATTATACGTAAATGTACGTTATTACGCATTAAATTATTGACGGTTACGAAATCTAAATTAATCTGTTACCAAATAATCAATAATCTTCGGTTAATGAATGAATGATATTATAGACAAGATATTTATGTCGTTTAACATTGGTTTCAAAGAAATAGAAAAATCATGAATTTTTAAGGGCTATTTCATCGTATATTACTTCATGTAACGCAAAGTACATATCTCTTTTGAAGAAAAACATTTTTATCGTCTACATAGGTAAGCGACTTCATACGAGTGGTTATTAATAGTATGAAATATGTGGAAAGAGTGTGCGAGTAGGAGGTTCGCATTCACGTAAGAAAGATAAGTAAATCGAACGATTCGTTTCCCTTCCGATAACAGGAACGCCGTTCGTTTTAGAGTACGAAACGGAGTTCGACGTTTTCGCCATTCTCCGGTCGAGAAGCATTTCCAAGGAGCGGAAAGGTCATAGATGGGAATTTTGCTTTGAAGGAAGTACCCGAGGCAAAACGATCGACGATTCCGGTTCGATTGGTAGAAAATCATACCTAGATGACTAACAAACTAATTGACTTAATTTGCTCTCCTCTCGTAGTTCTGAGATAAGAGAAGGAAGGGGATTATGAAAAAAAGAGAGAACAGGTAGAAAAGACGTCTCGAAATTCGTGCGACCTTTTGGTGACGGTGGTGAATGTAACAATTTGAAAACGATGAATAAAGAAAACGGCCGTAGATTCGGTCCAGCTTTTCCATCTCTCCCTCTCTCTCTCTCTCTCTCTCTCTCTCTTTCATCTCTCTTTCATCCAACCTTTCTCATCTTGCCATTACGACGAAAACTTCATCCGTATGGAGATCGTAACGAGCTCTGATTCCGGTCTGGTAACGTGGTAAGAGAAACACTCCGGAGACACCTCCAGCGAAACTCGCTTTCTTTATCTTCTCTTTCATTCTCCTCCTTGTCATTACCATATACTGAATCTTTCCCATCTTATCTCTTTCTCTCTCTCTCTCTCTCTCTCTCTCTCTCTCTCTCTCACTCTCTCACTCTCTCTCGAACATGTAATCATTCTTTTTCTTATGCCCCTGACGGCGTAATTATTGCATAACGAAGTTAAACCACCTTCCAACTTTACGTATTTGTTTTTTTTTCTCTCTTTCTCTCCCTCCCCTTTTTTTCCTCATTTTCTATATCTTTCCGTCTATTCTCTTTTTCTCTATCTCCTTCCCTCTCTCTCTCTCTCTCTCTCTCTATCTCTTGCAATTTTCTACTACAACGATATTTTCGTCTTCACATGTTCCTCGAACTTTCTTATTCATGAAAAAGAACGCTATAACGTATCCGAAGTATCTGCTATCAGCTATAGCAAATCAATATGCTCAAAAGAGGTTGATACGAACGTGTATTATTTTGATTAAAGTAAGAAGATAAAATTTATTGTACTTAAACGGATTGTTATTAAAATTAACCCTTGTTGTGCGCACCTCAAAATAATTTAAAGCTGTACACTTTGGGTGCGCTACAACTTAGGTACTTTGAACAACTGTCTTTTATACAGAATGAATAATTTTGTCTCCAAACAAAAGTACTGTATATTCTTTGAAGCCTCGGAAATAGTAATCGGTAGGTTTGAAAACGCGTTTCCAATTCCGTCATTATAAAACAAAACAATTCATGATTCATGCGATGCACAAATTGTTTTAATAAGAGCTCAAAGTTGGTTTGGGGTGTCCATATTTAATATTTTAAACGAATTACTTATCTGTCGCAGAATAACGTAGGTTATCGATTTATTTATTTTGATTAAGAGCAATGGAAAAGAAGTAACGAAGAGAGTGGGAAGAATGTTTGTACATTCGCGTACAATGTCGATAATCGCGGATTAATCCAGAAATCACGTCGATCGTTCGTGAAACTTGCTCTCTATGATCCACGTGATCTCGACGTGTGCATTTAATGCAGTTCGCCGAACGACTCATATAAAATAGCGCGATTAGTTTCCATATGGTGTCCCTACCCTTCCCTCTCGATCCTCGTTCATCGATTCTCCTCGTTTTCGATAAAAGCTCGAAAGGATAGAGAGAGTGCACGCTCGATGACAGCACGTTAACGCTCTGTTCGTTCTTGCACGTACGAGCTCTCCAGTTTCCCGTTAATTTCGATGTCGTTCGTTTCCTCATAAATGCACATTACTTAACACATTATCGACGTGTACAATTTTACAGAAACTGTTCATCGTACTGTGTAACGATTACTTTTCAATGATTTCATATTCTGCTGGTATATTGTACATGGGCAAATAAAAAACGAAAATGTAAATATTTTATGATTATTTATTTTTTGTTATTGTATATTTTATAGTTATAAGTAAATCTAATGCACGCACGGAAACGTAATTCTTTTTCGACGACAAGATCTCTCGTTATCTCCCTGTAATGCGTTAAGAAAGAGAGCTACTACGACGGTTTCAAAAAAGGATATTCTCGTTGTTTTTTTTTTTTTTTTTTGACAAATCAATATGTCCGTTAAAAAATTCTTCATTAAAATACATGTTTTACAAATTAAAATAAAAAATTTCACGATGAAATATTGCTTTTGAGAGCTGCAATGTGCTTCAATGTCAAAATTTTCTTGAAAAACATTAGTATCTGGGCGATCAATTTTCTGTCAAACATGATCTATTAAATGAAAAATTTCTATATCATTTTAAACGATAAGATTGTAGTTTCAGTTTCACGAAAGAATTTTTTAAAAGATATTTTTATTTTCTTATGTTTCAACGATAAAATTAAAAGAAAGCGGACAGTTTTTAGCCTTTCTATAAATACAAATTTATCGGTTTATAAAATTCTACGTAGAACTTGAAACAATATTACTCGAGACATCCTGTAAAAATTTCAAGCCAATTCGAATCAATAATTTAAATTCTGATGTAATAATTTAGGAACATATCTCTGATATCTCAGATATTAAAATACAAAGAAGAATATTCGACCTTTCGAAATCGTTACAATAGTTCCACCTTTTTAAAATAAAATTATCTACTGACATCGAACTACTTTTATTTCTGTTTCTCTATCTCTCTTTCAGTATCGTCGAAGGAGCAGCCAATTCGCAATTATTTCACTGACGATGAATTCACCTTTCAAATTGCTCGATGGTTAAATTGGAACGAATTACCAATGGATTTGTACAATCGTTTCCCTTTATTCCTTCTTCTTCTTTACGTGCTTCATCTATTTCATTTTTCATTATTGCTTTTTATTAAACGACTAACCGTTAATTAGAAGAACAGAAAAAGAAAGTATTTAATGTCTCATTATCAAACGACAATTCAAATGCGTACATACTTTTTTCGTTCGATTTCTTTCTTTTGTATTTGAAACGATACTCTTTCCACGATGTCCGCAGGGATATGGACGTTAACGTAACGGGTGGTTGAGAAGGAAATGGAAGGATTTTTGCATTCATTTATATTCATTCATTTTACGTTACATTCATTTCGTATTCCGTCGGATATCCTCTCGATAGGAAGGAAATTTTTCGAAAGCGTCGATCGGTTTGGTCTCTTTTTTGTGTGTGTTTAGAAATATAAATAAGAATGATAGTTGGACGAAGATGAAGATACGATAACTTAGCGAAAACGTTAAAAATTAAATTCTAGTCCGTATATATATATATATATATATAGAGAGAGAGAGAGAGAGAGAGAGAGAGAAAGAGTTTTGTATAAACGTTTAGTTCTTCTTATCTTCGAGACGAAATACATTTTTTTCCATCGAAAGGAGAGCTAGAAAAAGGGAAGGAGTAAAGGGTAAGGAAAAGTAAGAGAGGAAAAATAAGGTAGCAGCACGCATGGAGAAGTAATATCTTGCCGAGCATACATAGTCAACGAGGTAAGCGATGGAAAAATCACGGTTCGACGTGACGGACGCGTCTCGACGTCGGACGAAGAGTGAAAGAGAAAGAGAGAGAGAAAGAGAGAACGAAGTGCCAAAGGCTGACTGAGAAACGAGCGCTCGTGAAAACTAACGCTTCGCCGTTATAGAAACGTCCTTCGAGGATCAACGCGACTGTTATGCTCGATCGAGTTGAAATAATTCGATGAAAAATTAAGCTCGATTCTCTATCGAGGACTATCTATTCGCATATCTATTATTTTACTTTTTAATATATATATACGAGAGAGACTCGAATAGCTCGCGGAATAAAGGGGATAGCGGATAGACGGGAAGATACTAAGTAGAAAATACTTCCGATCGTGTGACTAATTATAAGTATAAATAGCAAGTTTTAGCATAATTGGATCGTTAGTTTGTGAGATATCGTACGTACAAGCAAGTCAATCGCGAGAAAGTACCGTAGTATGGATTAAAATTGGATTTCACATCGCCGTAATAAAATTCCACATTAAACAAGAGAGAACACCTGAATACCATTTTGTAAGAGATGTCTGCGGTTTACGGAGATTCTCTTGCTCTCGGAAAACCATGGTTTACAAATGACGTAGTCTTTTCAAGGAAGGCAGTGAGTCGATTGAAAACGACCACCGCCCGGCGACGGTCCAGTGAGGTCACTTCATTTGACATTGTCGAGAAAGTTGAAAAACAAGATTGATTATAAGTATAAGGGTGTCGCAATAACTGGAGAGTACTGTGCTGGTCTGCTGTAACAATTAGAAAAAAAAAAAAAAAAACAGGAAAAGAGAAAAAGTATAATGGAAAAAAGGAGATAAAAATGGACCAATGGAGGTTTTGCTTCTGCAAGAAAAAGCGCGCGTGCACAAGAGCAATGCTTCAATGATTGTTATTCACAACTGTGACTTCGAAACGTTGAATCACTCTCCGTAAAATTCGAACCCGGCTCTGTCCATTTATTATTTGTTCAGAAATATGAAAAAATGTGCTACGAGAGAAGAAATTTAGGAATGATAAAGATACCAAGTTTATAATTTCGGCCTATTTCGACAATAACAAAACATTTGTTTTCGTGAATATGAACAAGTTAATTGGACAATCTGAAAAAATGTATTGCAATCATCAAGAGAGAATATATTGAAAAGAAAGAATTAAAGTTGAATTTTTATTTGTCCTCTTTTCCCCATCATTCCACGAAACTTTTTTTACCTCTCCTCGTATACAGATTAATTTTTTTGAAGCCATTACAGTATGCTATTGATACCATGTTGCATTGTTTGTTATTTCTTATCGTTTCTTTTTTTTTTTTAACGAACACATAACAGATAAATCTATCTATCTTCCTCACAAGCTGTAGCTTTATCTAATCGGGACGCCTACAATCGAAAGGATAAAAAATGTTTAAGCATGACGAATTCGAGGCGATCATGTTCGACGGACAATCGTTATTGAAATAATACTGTAGATAAACAAAAACATATGAAGGATAGGAAGGAAGAGAAGAATTTAAAAAGCGTCCGTCTGGTTCGAGCGATCGATTTAATCGGATCAATCCAGCGCGTTTCGCGTATCTGGCCGGCAGCGACAAGAATGGCGGAGGAAAAAGTTTGAAAAGTCGATAACGTAACCGATCGACTTTCATAATAAAAGGAATACGAACAAACGAAAGGAAAAAAGAGGAAATAAAAGAAAGGAAAAAAAAATAAAATGAAAAAGAAAGAAAAAGAGTGAAAGAGAAAAAAAGAGAGAAAAGAAGAATATGAAAAGGTATTACGATTGAAAATCCTATCGTTCAAAAGAAAATGTTGTTATTCGTGGACAATGTTGAATATCCACGTTAATTTCGTGCTTCGGGAAGTCATTTCTCTTTTCGTTTCGAGATTCAGAAGACTTTTCCACTGGTTGAGTGTTAGGAACGGAGAAAAAGGAATATTACAAGAAGGAAAAGGAAACATAGATATACCAACTCGTGGTAAGAGTTTTGTAGAAAACAGAGAAAGAGAAAGAAGGAGAATGCGAAAGAAACTCTTCGCTTGAATACTAAAGAAGAATGAAATCCGCCCACTAAAATAGAAAAAATAGAGAAAAGAAACTAGCGTGTAGTGTACGCGGTACAATTCCATACAATATTATGGTGATTATCTTTATTTATTTAAAAGGGGAAATATAGCAAAGTTATAAACAAACAAAAAATGTATCGCATTTAGGATTACAAATGTTATGTTCAACATAGGAAAAGAAATTTAAAAAGTAATTTTCAACAGGAAGCTGCTATTTTCAGTTGGTCACGTTACACGATTTACTTCCTATATACAACACCATCTCGCGTGATCTTATTGTTAGCTCGAGTCTTTGAATTATACTTTGCTCGGCTTGCACGTACCGAAAAAAAGTGTCGACAAATCCTCGCCGTGATGGAACTTTAGCTCGATGAGAAGCAAGAGGTCGATAGACGATGACGACGACGACGACGAGGACGTTGAAAGAAGAAGGATGGAAAAAACGGAAGGACCGAGGAGAGAAAAGGTGAATCGATTCAAGGCACGTACGTCGAAGGATACAGAACGAGTTGGAAGATGAAAGAATCGTCGCAGGCCAGGACGTGGATTTTGGATGGTTTCGTTACTCGACTTTTTTCGAAACTTGGCGAGACTTCGTACATTCTTAAAGAGGAGAGAAATATATATATATATATATATATATATATATATATATATAGAGAGAGAGAGAGAGAGAGAGAGAGGAAGAAGTATAGTGATAATCAAGGATAAAACAGAATATAACCCTTGGTTTTTCTCTATGAAGAGGAGAAAACGTAGTCAAGAGAGAAAGAAAGAGACAATGAGATGGAAGATGATGATAAAAAGGAGGAAACGTTGTTCCTTTTCTCTTGAGACTGGAGAAAAACATCGCAGAGAGAGAGAGAGAGAGAGAGAGAGAGAGAGAGAGAGAGAGAGAAAACGAGGAAAGTCGAAAGGAGTCTGGAAACAAAGAGAAGAGGAGATGAGAAGGTATCTATAAGGCTTGCGGAACAATCGCGATGCCTGGAATTGTCGATGAGGTCTGTAAAGTTGCCATCCGAAGTGCCCCCTTCATTAACGTAGATATGTATATATTGAGTATCCTTGCCGTTTCTACGATCATGAAGAACAGGAAGACTTCTCGTGGCTGTCTCGGCAAGAACGGAGAAAAGGAATAGAGATAGAGGATAGAGAAAGTGTTCTGAATACTCTCCGTCGGGTGCCTCGAGGAAATCATCCGAGCTCGTCTCCCTTTTCCGAGTTTGATTCCGAGTGTGCTAGTAGTCTCTCCCCTTTCTCTTCCTGGCCGTCCATTGGGACAAAAATAGATCTTCCTAGTCGTCTACCAGGATTTTAATTCAAAGGATCGCCGGACGAAGGCCGTCTGTCTGATGTCCAACGAACCGTACTCGACCCAACTTTCGATCTTCTTTATTCTCTCGTACATTGAGAAAGAAGAGAAGACATTGCTGGTATTTACTCTTCTTTTATCCTGTCTCGAATCGAAGGAAGAGTTTCAAGAAAAATCCAAAAGAGGATACTATTTCCGAAGTCAGAGATATTCCTTGAAAGTCTTAGATCGAATACGAATGGTTCAGCGATTTTCTCTTTCTCTTACTCTTGCCACTCGAAGAAGTTATCGCTGGTGTTATTGTAAAGGAGGAAGAGAACCGTGGCTCGGTTAATTTGATAAAGCAATTAGATGTAATTGCGAAGCGGCGTGCGCGCCAAGTTTAGTTGGAGGTTGCTCACTGTTATTCTCAACGAAAACGACAGAGAGAGAGAGAGAGAGAGAGAGAAGAAAAGTAGGAGAAAGAGAGAGAGAGAGACCAAGAAAGTAAGAGAGAGAGAGAGAGAGAGAGAGAGAGAGAGAGAGAGAGAGAGAGAGCAAGAAAGTAAGAGAGGGGGGGTTGGAAACGAGTACGGGCAGGAGAAATGAAATAATATAGACGCGGCGCCGAAACGAGACAAGGAGTGGGAAATACAATTACCGGTTAAAATCAACAAAGTAACGAAGGATGGGAGTGTATTCGATTAAGGTCAGCTCGTGATTGGCCTTTCTGAGTATAAAAGGAAAATTGGAAGGAGTAAGGATAGAAAGAGAGGCAGAAATCAATGTCTCCTCGTCGTAAGTAAAAGAAAACTTCGTTGAGGTTCGGGGGAGCACGTTACGCAGATTTCAAAAAGTGCCCGAAAGATAGAAATATGAAAGAAGAAGAAAATAAGAAGGAGATGGAAGAACGGTACGTATATACATAGATATCCACGTATGTATATACTTACACATTCCTTCGCACATTCACGACGATTTTCACGTAGCTCGCCTCGAGAAATCCTCGAATCCTATCCACTCGTTTTTGGAAGTTGTGGCGCTCAGTCTTGCGGAAGAGCCACGGATAGGAAAAAGCGAAGATCTGCTTCGGAAAATTCCGAGGATAGAAAGGCTATTGGATACAGGCAGAATCCGAGAGACGGGACTCAATAAGGCGTATCGTATGAAATATGGAATGGAAGTGGAATTCCGTTAGGACGTCTACGAGAGATCGAGAGTGAGAGAATGGAACGTCAGGGATTTTTCGAATGTGCCGAAATTCGCTATTATCTTTATTAATAGGAACAAAATGAATTTGTAGATGTCCGCATTCAACTGTTAAGAACGCAAAGAGGGGTGGAAATATTCTAGAAAATCGAAGAACGCCTCCTCTCGTCCTTGGTAATCGTCTCGTAGAATAATCCTTTTGAATTATAAAGGAATGTTTCATAACATGGATGTGTAGAGACCATCGAATCGCGAGACGAATTAACCGAATATTATCTTAGCTTTGGTTGATTCTAACATATCAGAATAATCCCCGACAGCTGTGAATAAAATACGTGAGAAAGTTGGGAGCAATGATGTTAGTAGCATCGGAAAGGGCTGAGGAAGCAAAACGTTCACCGCTACCAACGGGACTTTAATTCCGGATAAAATCGTAAGCAGGATCGAACTAAGAAGGATTTATTTTCTCGCCACGATCCGTCCCAAACATCAAACTCTCGTATCGCTTTTCGTTGTCCTCGTTTCTTCCTTTTCTTTTCTTTTCTTTTCTTTTCTTTTTTTTTTTTTTTTATTGTTCTTTACTAAAAATCCGTTCTCCGATATCGTCCATATCAACGAAATCCATCGACGTTTCAGCGTATCCAAAATTCACTTTTCGAATTCTACGTCCCGAACAGGCACAACGATCAATACCAATGCTATGGTATCGATCCATAGATTCACCGAGGGTATCTCGGTAATATCCTCTCGAGATTTTGAAATTAGGCTTGATATCACGTTTCGAAAAACTTACCCCCCACTATCAGCAGCAGATGAAACAGAGCACGTCGCACTTTCCCGCATTTCCTTCGAGTGGAGTCTTTATCCATCCTGCCGAGAAGTAAATCTTCTATGTTTACTCCCGATCGGTCTCCCGAGTCTTCTTTTCCACTTCCTTTCTTTATCTTCAACGTTCACCGAGTCACCGTTCACCGTGTCGCGTCAATCGGCGCCTTTCGCGCCACCGGTTGTCATCGAGATGACCCGACGATCGATGATACTTCGATCGATTTTCCTCTCCTTTCTTTTCTTTTCTTTTTTTTTTTTTTTTTTTTTTAACTTGTCTCACCGATTTTTTAACGATCACTTCTCGATGTTCGATGGATCTATAAGAACGTATGATCTCGTCTTAGATTACCACTTTGTTCCAACAAGCAATTTCGACCGATAAGATCGACGGGCCGACATAAAAACGAATAAACACTTAAAGTAAGAAAAACGATCACGATTTGCACGATCCGATTACGGACAAGAACGAGAGGAGGGCGCAGCGCGAACGCGATAGTTCCTGACTTGCAACTGACGAGGGATGCTGCACGAAGAGTTTGCGCCAGTTTTGCGCCCGCGCACAGAATCCTTACTCCCCTTTACCCTGCCAGCCTCCCAGTCAGTTAGTCATCCCCCCAATCTCTCTCTCTCTCTCTCTCTCTCTTTTCTCTTTCTCTTTCTCTTTCTCTTTCTCGATTCTACCCTCTCTACCCCATTGTCTCTGTCCAGCTTACACTCATTCATCCACCCCTTCTCCTCTCTTCGCCTTGATATCATCCCCGCTAGCATTGCTCGGTTTCTCTTGTTCTCTCTCTCTCTCTCTCTCTCTCTCTCTCTCTCTTTCTCTCTTTCTCTTTCTCTCTTGCTTTCACTCTTTCTCGTAAGTCTGTCTCCGTTACACTCTGTTCCCCGTCTTCTTCTCATCGTTCCACCTTTCCTTCGTGAGTTTCTCCCTATTACACTTTTTCTATCCTCCTTCACCCTTTCTCTCTCTCTCTCTCTCTCTCTCTCTCCTATCTTTTTTCTTTTTCTTTCTCTCTTCATCTATCTGTCTCGTCTTTCGGTTATCCCCTCGTCATTCTGGTCCATCCGCCTCCTTCTTTCCTTAAATTCCCTCTCCTTATCTTTCTTTCTGTTTTTCTCTCTTTTTTCCTCTCTCTCTCTCTCTCTCTCTCTCACTCTCACTCTCTCTATCTTTCTTTCCCTCTCCCGTCTTCACCGCACATCTAACTTCGCGCGCATCCTTTCGGCGGCTGTATCTCAAACACTAAAGAGTTTCTTAGGAAATTGAATTGAATCTCACCCTCTTCTGTTTCACTCCCTTCTTTCTCCCTTCCCTCATTCTTCCTCTTCTTCTTCTTCTCTGCCTCTCTTTCTTTCCTTCTTTCTCCTTCTTCTCTCTCTCTCTCTCTCTCTCTCTCTTAGCCGCTGTTCGTTCCACTTCGTCCCTTTTGCATCCATCCCGTCATCACCTCCAGCCAGCTTCCCCCGGAACTGATTGTCTCGCCGTTAAGCGGCAATTTATATGTTAACAGGGCCGAATCGGTCGAGAGTCATGCATACATTTAAGGAAGAGGAATTTCTGTGGTAGGAGAAGTTTTGCGGAGGAGACAACGAGACGAAAGAGATAAAGTATGAGAAAGAGAGGGATAACGTTTACGTAGCATTCACTCGTACTTCGACAGACAGTTTAACCGATACTTTGCTCGTTACCAGAGGATAAGGATCGACATTGTCGCAGAGATTATACTCAAAGGAACTTTCTCCTTTCCCTCTCTATCTCTGTCCTTAGTTCAATATCGAACAAATTTCGATTCGATCAGTGAAGACACTGGGAGTCGAGACAATTATAATCTAAGTAACAACATTAAGAAATAATTTAATTAAAGAAAGAAACAAAAGAAAGAAAGAAATATTGTAACAGGTAGCTCCAACGTAAAAGGACAAATAACTTTATAAGAATATCGTTCGTACGATGTCAGTATGGGATTAGTATCTTGGCGATCGAATTTTATTATAGACAAGAATAAAGAGAAAGAGAGAAAGAGAAAGAGAAATAGAGAGAGAGAGAGAGAGAGAGAAGTAAGAAAAGAAAACGTACGCACGAAACGAATTCAATTCTCTACGGGTGACGCGCGACAAGAAGGAGCGAGCGTGCGAATAGCAGGGAAGTTAAATTACTCCCACGTGAGGTGTTACTTGCTTATACAACATACGCAACACGTTCTTACGGAAAAGCTCGCTCGTGCTTGCGAATAGGTCAAGAAAGGAAAGAGACCGACAATAGATATACAACGCCATATATCACGTTTAGCACTATAGTCCGAGATAAGTGTGTTCCTTTAAAACGACTTACGGATACAAGCACGACACCCTTCGGATTCTTTCTTTTTTTGCTACCGATTCTTATTTCTTCTTTATTTCTCTTTATTTTGTCAAAATGTTCGCAGCCATTGTTACTTCATAAATATAAAATAATACTATCATAAATATAATATAAAGCTATTTAAGTTCGTGTTTTTGAGAAAGACTTGAAAAAATCTGTTGATTCTTAAGAAAAGAAATAATAAAGCATTTTGTCCAAATTAAATGGTCGTTAGATTTAATAACATATTTTTCTTTTTGTAAAAAGAAAAGAAGAGGATAATATTTAAAAAATATATCGCGAAGGAAGGGGGTAAACAATGGTGACAATGAAAATTACTTTAATACGTATGCGGGGTACTCGAATTGACCCTTAAACATTAGCTCTGTGACCTTAGCCTCCCCGGAGGCTCGACCGAGGTAATCCCTTCAACTTTTAACGACTCGGGACTCCGCCACCATTTTCGCTCGGCTTGCATCCCTATTCGCTTTCATCTTCCTTCCCTCTTCTTTACCGCAGCCTTTATTCAACAAACTCTGCTCTTTTCGACGACCATAACTATCTCTCCCTTCTTTTCTTTCTTTTTTTTTTTTTTTAAATTTCTAGTCGTAACAGCTTCGCAGATGAGTAAAAATACTTGCTACACAGTTAAACCCAGTTTAATTCTACTCTACATTGCTGTCGCGATGATGAACTTACATTCTTTTTTTCATTAGAATGAACGCATTAAATTAAATCTCGGCTTCTATGAGACTTACATACACAACTATCTTCATGTAAAACGACATCTTTTATTTGATTCTTTATTATCGAGTAATAATTAATTAATTAATTTTTACACAGCGAATATATTCGAAAGTGGTATATACAGGTACAACAATTGTTGGAATTTCTACATTTTTTTTTTATTAAAACCTAATTTTTTTTCGTTTAATATCATATCCACGTGATAAACAAGATATCTTACAAATTTTTATTTTCATCGTATTATCATTTTGTCATAATAAAACTGTACCGTTCCATATGTCATTCCATTGCCCCCTTTGAATTCTACAACTTTGTTCTATGATAACAATTTTTCAAGTCGCTCAATTTATAAAATATATTAGATATACGACTTTAGAACATAATTATATATAACTAATTTAGGGCTAATTAGGGTGTCATCATAAGTATGTCAAATATTTTTAATATTGGCACAGTCTAAAAGTTATACTTAATTTCGTTGAAAGCATTGGCTCTGGTATTGTAACGAAGTAGAGAAGCCATGCGTTCGCACCGGCATTCCTGCTGCGTTTCCGTTGCGTTCACGCTGCGTTCCTACTGCTTTTCACGCTGCGCCACCCGTTTACCACCCGTAGTTAGTTTCATTCCTTCTTCGTTTTTAACCTCCAACACTCTTCCCCTACCCTTACAACACCCCATCTCCTTCCACATATCCGTTCGACTTATACGAAACATGCAGTCGAGAATGAAAATAAATCATTCATTTCGTAGTACTAGAAAAACATCGCGAAAAAGATTCCATGAATTTTTATTCGATTCGTTATAATAATAATAATAATAAAAATATTGATAGAATAAATAATACTTTATTTAGAATATGATCTTCTACGAAACGAGCGATCGTGTGCGGCCGGTTTAAAGATTCGGCACTGCTGAGCATTTCTCGTTAACGGCTTTAAAAGTTCCGATTAAACGGAAAATTGCATTAAATCCGATGTTCGCCGCTCGGAACCTTTTACGACTACGCTCGAAAGATCCGATCAACGATATATCGATCGTACCAAATGTATTGTACTATCGCGCGATCAAGTATACGAGCTAATCTCTGCGTGAAACTTTAGAGAGCAAACAGACATTCCATGTTCTCTACCTAGTATAGAGAACTGCAGATTTCGTGAAACACGTTACTCTACGAAAGGTATTCTCGAATAAAGGATTCGTTTCATTTTTTCTATTTTTTCTTCCTGTTCTTTTTTCTTTTTTTTTTTTCTTTCTTTGAAGAACGATTATAAACTTTTTTTTTCTTCAAAACCAAGTCTCCACCTTCGCGAATCATTACGAATTCTCATTTCGAAGATATCCGACTTTGAAACTTACGTAATCCTTAAAACGGAACTGACCTATCACAAAGTACCTCGTCACGAAGGACAACCCAGAGAATTAATGTAGGTCGACGTTGGAATAAGCAAAAACGTAAATCGTGTAAGTACATCAATGTACAGGCATGACGCAAATATGTATGACTTATTTACTATGTTTCTTATACTTCCGGACTTTTGCTATATCGAAGAACGTCATATTTTTTGTCACTATGAATAACCGTAAATAATGGAGAAACTGAAGGTAATCATGTTTAACTGGATCATTCTGATTCATGCCGATCATGTCTCTTTTATTTCTTTCTTTTTTGTCAAACATTGAGGAACATTTTTTTTCTCTGATCCTTTTTATTTTCTTTCGAAATACTTTCTAACAAAATTGTTACCAAATTGTATTTCGTTTTGTATTGTAGCTACCCCGATTATAAAAATATATATTTTTTTCGTTTCAATTCAAAAACGCTACTGTTGCGTTTCGATCTCCTTTCGATCTGAACAAATCTGTAATTAAAAAAAAAGTAGATGGACATTAATTATCTATTAGGTGTAATTATCATAAAATAATAAACAACTATGTTGAAAATCTTTTTTTACTCTGAACGTCTTCATACATCATAAACTAAGAGAAAATTACCATTATTAGCTTGTTTATAAATAGATTTCATTAGCTCGTAACATCTTTAATAGATATATAAGTTACTGGTACTCATTAATATTCTTCGTTGTATTTGTAATAAAATTGTTAGATAACCTGAAATATGAAAAGAGAAATTCCGCAAAATATAGAGGAAAATCCAACTATGCGCCACTTTTATCTACTGCTACTTGTCTGTCCTACTTGTATATTTCTATGAAGCATTGAATTATTTTGCTTTTTTTCAGTTACCTTTTGTTCCATAAGAAAAGTTCACTCACGGAGATGTTCAATATCATCAAATATTTCCAATGAAAATATTTGGACCGATTCTTTGTACGTTTTATGAAAATTTTAAAATTAAAATTGTATCGAGAATAATATAACTATTTATTTAATAAATTTTATATCGAGCAATGAAAACAAATGAGATTAATTTTTTTCCAGATAAAATCGCATTACAAACTCCAATTAAAAATACTGGATTTTTATGCTATCAATACGACGCTCTTTCCGTTGTGAACTAACTGCGATTGATATGCTGAATAAAACGAAATAAACAAAGTACGAAAGAAACAAAAACACGAGGAGGTTGGGTCGCAGTGATACGTGACAATCCACGATAGATACATATTTATCTAAATATTTTTCTATAGAAGAAACACGAAAAAAAATATGAACATTTAAATATAAAATATTAGCAATAAGGGTATTTAAAATGATACTACTTAATATTATTAATAATATTAATATTATAGGATATACATTTATAATATATTTTAGTAATGATATTATAATATGTACGAACGAATTAATAGTTTTAAATAATTAAAGTCGGAAGGAAAAACTTAAATAGCCTAACGGAAGAGAGTATCATTTCTCGTGAGCATCATTTCTTCTGTTCTTGATACCATTAATTGATGACTAAAAGATAATCCTTGATAACACTAATCGTGAAGTTTATCCTTCGTAAATTCGAAAATATAAATCTTTGTCGATCAATCGAATAAGCGTGTGGACGAGAGTCTATCGTAAAAAGTAAATGGATTCTTGTTCGCCTCGTGTATGATTCATAAAAAAAATGAAAAATAGAAAAATTGGGAGAGAGAGAGAGAGAGAGAGAGAGAGAGAGAGAGAGAGAGAGAGAGAGAGAGAGAGAGAGAGAGAGAGAGAGAGAGAGAGAGAGAGAGAGAGAGAGAGAGAGAGAGAGAGAGAGAGAGAGAGAGAGAGCAAGAAAGAAGTGCGAAAGTTACGCTCTCACTGAGGCGAAAGTTCAACCTCAATTAGCGAGTGTATATGTAGTCTCCTTTATCTTTGGACGCTGACCTACTTGGAAAGCACGGTGCCACTTATGCATCGTTATTCGAAGGTTCCACGACGCTGCTTGCAAGTAAATTGAAACGACGCCGTTATTCTTTAACCCCTTTATGCAGTTTATAGGGATAAGGGGTGAGCTTGGATTGTTGAAAAGAAGAGAGCATTGATCCCATGGGGAACATTACTACATGGTGAAAGAATTCTCGATTCTTCGGAGTCTTCTATATTACGATAGGAATGTTAAATTTTAAATAATTCAATTTAAAGTTAGAAATATTAAGAGAGAGAGAGAGAGAGAGAGGCTCATTAAATCGAGAACTTTTATTATTACTAGCTCGGTCGTTCGGCTTTAATTCGTTTCGCAGAGGCACATTTGCATCTTCGAAAATCGATGTTAGTTCGTGTGAAAAATATTGTGCAATGGAATCGATGATTAAGAAAAAACGATTCCTAAATAATTTAATAAATACTCTAAAAGATATTTTTCAATTTGTTAAGGTTAAATATTATTACTATCGGTAAAATCGCATAAATCTTTTGTTAATTCTCTAAATCTTTATTCACCAACATTGAATCACGTCTTAACGGTTCAATGAGGTTTAGGAGCTTCTATTCATCGAGATTAAATATATACGGAAAAAACGTGTGAGTAAACGATGTGTGAGAGTGAAAGAGAATGAAATAAAATTACGAAGTGGATTTAAATAGGACTGATTGCAGAAAATTGACAAACTACGAAGTAATTTAATAATTTAATTTGACCGTCAAGAAAAGAGAAAAAAAAGACGTTTCTTCGAACGAAATATGATTCAGGATTCGTACTTTTGTCATCGGATTGGAAAATAAAAGCGAAAAGGAAAAAGAATATCCTAACAAAATATTAAATATTGTGACTGCGATTATAAAAAAAATACGTGAAAATTAATTGATGTTCGAACATGGACACGTACACACGCAGATTTTTGTTTCATCATCGATCCGTTAATGAAGATGTTATTAAAATAAAATAGTTAGAAGAGACATTCCTTTTGCAAGGGATAAAAATTTGTCATTCGTCGTTTACTCTAATTATCTCCCAAAGTGTACAATTTACGGCAACTCTTTGAAACATTAATTTTTCCCATTAGCATGGCATGGAAATTATTCGCACTTAGTAACAATCACCGGCGGCGTATTAATACTCGATTGCATGTGCGAGTTAAAGTATTGATGCAAATTTCGTGAAAGATAACAGTATTACTGGCGAACGTCGAATGTTTCAATTATTGCTTCATTATATTTTAAATATACGATACGTATCCGTTCATGCGATCCAGTGATGTTATTATGAGAGAAAAGAAAAAGAGATATGAGAATGACCCAATACGTATTTTTCAAAAAAGAAACATTCGTTCGTAAACGATGTTTATGAAACACAATAAATCTCATCGAACAATGATATATTTATTAATAATAATAGTAATGATAATTAATAATAATAGCTTTGTGTTTTCAAAATATTCTTAGATATCTGACAAACCAGTGATACAGAAATTTATTACGCTTCCGACTTCCCTTTTATTCAAATAAAAATTCAATCCCATAAATATACACGTATATGTATTTTTTTTTAATTAGATTAATAAATATGAGAATAGTATTAATATCATTTTATTTTTATAATAAAAGTAAACAAGAATGTATTACTGTGAAACATTATTATCGTTACTCGCAAAAATTCATAAAAATTTCGTGACCCCTAATAATTTTTACGTAACCCATCAGGAGATCATGGACTGTCATAATTCACTGTCACAAACTTCTTTATTCTGTATTAATAAATAATAAATATAACGCACACGTTATGCATTTATACTCATTTGCCAAATATTTTCAAATAGACACTTATTCCTACTAGAATCATTATACGCAATTGATTGATTCTTTTCGAATTCTCGATCATAAGGAAGACGCTTTCGAGGAGTAATTCATTGAGGCGACATAATAAAGTATCCGAGGGGCTTCGAAAATGGATCGATCCAGCCTACTTTTTTCATTTTTAATATCCGCTCTGATTGTCTGTAATACAATGGACGACACTCATTGAATTAATTGTTTTTTGCGTGATATCGATACCCTCGAGGTAAAAGGATGGATAAAAGGATGGAGCGTCTAGTGTGAAAGAGAGAAAGCGAGAGAAAGAGAGAGAGAGAGAGAGAGAGAGAGAGAGAGAGGCGAGAATAGAAACGTAAAAAGCATTTTCTCTCTCGACTAGCTGACCGGGAACGTCCCGCTCGGAGCCTCCCTCCAACCAGTAGCGGTCGCGTTCGCGTGTCCAGGCCAAGTGAATTTTTAAAAGCACTCTTATCCACCCGGATTTCCGACTGGTCGCCGAACGTGAGCATTTTTTTTTTCTTTCTATTTCTCTGTATCTCTCACTCACTCTAATATATAGTCCATTGCCACTCGATAGACAGTTTCAATATTCGTCATGCGTCGTTGCGGGATTTCGATGAACCCTACGAAAACAATTGGTCGACTCCTCTAATCACTTTAGTGTTTCAGCTTACCGACCGCACGCAAACGTTTCCGGAGTCACGCGTATTTCTCTCTGTCTCTATATATTTTTTTTTTTTTTATTTATTTATTTTTATCATTTCTTTTTTTTCATTTTCTTTACAAATCTTTCCACAAATTGAAAACAACGTAGGGAACTCTACATGAGAAAGAAGAGAAAAGCGTGAGAGTGGCCTTGTTCCCCTACTCAAGATGATGAAGCACAGATATTTTAAAACTTGTGTGAGATGACGCGTCTAATCGTGAAGTTAAATGAATATAAAGAGAATTGAGTGAAAAATCGCACTTGGCGAGTTTTTATTTTCTATCACTTTCTCGTAAACTCGTGATTTTGAACAAGGCTCAAGTTCGATTATATATATATATATATATATATATATATATATATATATATATATATATATATATATATATATATTTATATATATATATATATATATATATATATACGCATGTATCTACAGTGTCATCATCATCGCAATCTAAATCGAACGATCATTGTATGTAACGTTTCGTAAAATAAGAAAATAAAAAAGAGCGACGCACGTGTAGCGAGACGGGCTTTGCGTCAGCCGTGGACGATAAAATTTCGTAACATTCGAATGCGGCGGACTACGTCAACGTCGAGAAAACGAGAACCCGAGATACGACGTGACCCTTGGAAATGCGAGAGATAACGAAACTGAATTTATTTACGTTGGATTTTTATAGTACCACCCTTGTATATACGGGGTGTCCAATTTGACTCGATTGTCCGCAATGTATCCCACCTTTTTTTGTACGAACGAAAAAAAAAACAGAAAAAAAGAAATAAAAGGATGAAACAACGAAATGTTTATTTCTACGAATTAAACAATTTCTATATTGGGCAATTTCCTTTGTTATTTATCGTGCAAGAAAAGATATTTTAAATGTCTCCTTTTTTTTCCCCGCAAATAAAATTTCAACTTTTTCGGTCCGTGATAAAAACCTTACGGAAAAAATTCCATTCGATATAACACATTTCGGCACGCAATAACTTTGTAGCGTGGCAATAAAATAGAAGGACGAATAAAAGGTGACACCGTTGGAACGTACTATATATATCTATTCTTCGTATTAGATATCTATTCTCGATCTTTTTTTTTTTATAAATAGAGATTAATAACTATCGAACGAACGAGTGTAAATGTTGTACCAACTAATGCCATTATGTAGTTTTCTTTTCTGTCTTGATATCGTGTGATAAACAACCCTCTTATTTGCTTCCTTCTCTATGTCTCCTCCTCCCTACTTTTGCTCCTACATTCTCTCTCATATACAGAGATTTATTTATTCGAAATTCTATCGTGTAAAAGCATATAGACCGTACTTCGGCAGGCTGGTTTATAGATATTAAGACCGGTCCATGCTGATACGCAACACGATATCAATGTGCGCATGTACACGTATATGAGAACATATAGATGGCGGTGTATGAACACGCCCTCTCATATGCGAGTATACACAGAAATATACACGGACACAAAGACTCATAGACATCCTCGAAACGGTCGATCCGATGAAATTTACGTGCGTGCGCCTGCTGAGATTACGACCGGGTCTTCTGCCCGTCCGAAAACTCCTATTGCTTTGACCTCCTAGTAAACATTTTATAGATATAACCGAAGTAGAGATACGATACGCATTATATATGCACATATATAAGGTAAGAAAATGCCCGATAGCCATCGAATGTAATTTCATTTCTGCTGTTAAATGACAAATTTAGATCGACTATAGATAAATTAATTGTCCGTATGTAATTCGTTTAATTATTAATTATGATATATAACAGAGACGTGTAGGAGATTGGAAAATTCCAATTGAACTACCTTTGTGGGGGGCTTAACGATTTTGATAAAAGCATAAAATGCATTGTCTAGTATTGATGAAATGAAAGCGTCGGTTATTAATTAATCATCGAACGCACGAAAAGATTTTTTTCGATAGATCGATGTTATCGGAATAACAGACTCATTAAAAGGAAAAAGAAAAAACGTAAAAGAAGACATATTATTTATCTATAAAATATTTGATTGTTGCATTTAGTATTCTACAATCTGCAAAATACTTATACAATGAAATAAAAAATAAGAAACATATTCCTTTACAAATCTGTATAAAGGGGCTCGTAGTCGTTCATATCGATTTTCCTAAACATGCTCGTTTCCTTCGCAATTTAGTATAACTGTTACAGAACAATTATGTTCAACTGTCTTACAGAACTGGTTACGATTTAAATTAAAAAAGAATAAGAGATAAGTACCTTCGTAGCTATTCAAACTTCTCTTTTACACGAACTTATGAAAATTATCTTTTATCCATAATATGTAATGGGATTTTCTTCGAATATAATATCACAGTTAGTGAATAATCATATATATATATATATATATATATATATATATATATATATATACACACACACACACACACACACACACACACACACACACACACACACACACACACACACACACACACACACACACACAAACATGCATACTTATATATTATTTACGTATAAAGAAATAAATTGTGTTTAAACATAATCGTTTTATTGACCGAGCATATTCTTCATAAGAAAACTAATGCATCGCCTTTCATAAAATGTATATAAAACGCAGGTGCTGCGTTAGCACGTCGCTGCTTTTCATGGTGGTCACGCGGACATTGTAAATTTCATAAAATATTGATCTCAGTCCACACATTTTGCTCTTACGACGTTGGTCGTTATGTTACTACCTACTACCTTTGCGTTAATAAAAACGTCAAAATTATGAAAGTGTACTCGGGCGCACGGAGATTTCTTATGTTTTTAATTGTATCGCGAATAAGGAGCTCTCGTTGAATTGGATGAAGAAATGTTTTTTTCTGACTTTATCTCTCACTCTCTCTCTCTCTCTCTCTCTCTCTCTCTCTCTCTCTCTCTCTCTCTCAAATGCATCAAGTCAAGAACAATGACGATAGTGCATAAGAATTATGATGGTAACGTGTTTTCAAATGGAGATGACTAAAGAAATGAGTACGAGTTCGATAACGAAATGGAATTTTTAAAATCTCTTCGAAATGCTTCGCGCGTACGATTTTATCTATGTAACTACAACATAGCGCGTTGTCTTCCCCAAGTCAGATAGATTCGTTATACAGTTACGCTATGCGAGCACGTAAAACACTCTTTTTGTAAAATCTCGTTCGTGCTCGCATGTGAAATTGCGACGCGTCACTGAAATTCCCCGTTTTAGTTACTCCGACAACGCACCGATATTCACACATTTTTTCAGCGGGATTTAAACGGAATATCGTAAAATAATAAACTAGTGGTCTATCCGACGGACGATTTTTTAAACTTTTCATTTCTGTAAACTCGTAAAATAATATGTTCGCCCTGGACGAAACTTATTGCTGACGATTGGAGTATTTACGATGCCCGATTGATCTTTCTGTTCTATAAACTTACTAATATAATTTATTACAGGAAATAAAATTAGTCTCCTAATCCCTTATTTCAAACTTTTCTTAGAAGAAATTATTTCTTCTCCTTTAACTTACGTACTTCTTTTCTTTCAATTTCAGTGTTGTTTTTTGTCGCCCGAAAACGATACTACTCGATCTTTGATATCGCGCACGATAGTATTCTTCTGAAATTTTTGCTTTGCCATTTTTCATAAAGAAAAAGGTTCCGTAAATAACTAAGGAAACTTTATAATACACACTATAAAACACTACAATGGTACAAATGCAACGAATTTTTATCTGTTAGTTAAAAAAACTGAGTCAATCAACTATCAAATTATGAAAATATTGGAATCGCTTTAAAACTTAAAATTACTTCGGTACTTTTATTAGAAACGATGTTTAGAGACGATAAAGAAGATACGTCTTGTCGATAGTCAATAATTTCAAACTGATCAATCTTTTGTAAATCATGTTGGATTATTCATTATGGAGTATTCAATGTTGGATGTAATATAAATAAATATAAAATAAAGTGAACTTATATAGGTATACACTTTTCGTATTTGAGCGTTAGTTTTTTGATAGGCGTTTATATACGCTCTTCGTCTTTGAGTTTCCACTTTTCGAGTATATTTCCAATCGTCCTTGTACGCATAAAATAATTTCACATGGAAGAGCACTTTTCGTTTTCTCTATGTAGTTGTTCGTTATTAAAAGTCATCTTCGATCCTTTTGTCCAGCAGATATGCATAGGTATATATGTGTGTGTGTGTATATATGCATATGTATTTACTTAATAAATCCGAATCGAGCATGAAATTCGATTAAATTATTATATTCGATGGAGTTAAACTTTAATATTTCCAAAAATTGCATTTAGTCATTCCAAAAGAATTAATGTCTTCTTTCCAATCTATCGGAGTAACTTTGGTCTTTTCAATATTGATCGATCGATTATGATCGAGAAAATATATTCCTTTTTATGTAAAATCATCACAGAATGTAAATATTTTCGTTCGCCTAGCAAGCGTGTTAGCAAAAGGTGTCAAAGGTTATCCTTTGCTTGGAAAATATTACTGGCATAACGAATGATCAGGAAATGCGATTCTCGATGGCGAGATGCCAAATTATCTCAACGAATCGCGAGTGTCATTCGGTTAAAGTCGAGGGGGAGACGTAAAAGAGTCGTTTTAGCGAAATGGAGGGGGAAAAGAGAGAAAGAGAGAGAAAGAGAGATAGAAAGAGAGAGAGAGAGAGAGAGAGAGAGAGAGAGAAAGAGAGAGAGAGAGAGAGAGAGAGAGAAAGTAAGAGAGAGGGACGCGCGCGCGCGCGTGTGTGTGTGTGTGTGTGAGTGAGTGAGTGTGAGTGTGAGTGTGAGTGTGAGTGTGTGTGAAAGAGAGAGAGAGAGAGAGAGAGAAAGAGAGAGAGAGAGAGAGAGAGAGAGAGAGAGAGAGAGCATACAGATCCCATTTAAAGTGAAAAGGGATCGATAATATGCGAGATGCATAGTCTTGTTCAGATAAAAAAGAAAAAAATCATTTAGTTCCGAGGTAGCATCGTAAGCTTCATCAGACTATTTATTTATTGAAAAACTAATTAACTGAAATTGTCGTCGTTTCGAACGAACGGCAAATTCGTGAGATTTCAATTAAACTACGTAATTCAATCGGTTTATCCTACTTGATCAATGAAACTTTAATTTTAATTAAAATAAAATAGTTATATTTAAAAAAGTTATACTTACATATTACTTGTTATGAAGAGATTTTGTGTGTGTGTGTGTATGTGTGTGTGAGAGAGAGAGAGAGAGAGAGAGAGAGAGAAAGAGAGAGAGAGACAACAAAAAGAACTGAAAATTATTTCGTTCAATATTCACTCGGCCACAACAAACAGACGGAATGTAGCACGAAAGAAGCAAAAACATAGCTTTGAAGGTTATAGATTAAAACGTAGTAACAACATTCTCGAATTGTAACGCAGTAAGAAATAAATGTGCTTGTTTATACATATAACCAATGGTAGTAAAAATATAAAAGAGAATACAAATCGATAACGGCTCAATTATAAAGAATTTAAAAAAATAAATAAAAGAATATAGCGTATGTACATACATAATATACTGCAATCAATGGCGTCTAAGATAAAAAGAAAGGAGATCAGCGTAGACAGAATAAATTTCTTGATCGCTCGATTATAATCTGCTCGCTGACTTACGCAATAGCGTAAGAGATCTAGTTCATCAATCACATCGCCATGCGATGACAATCGACAATAGTCATTTATCTTAATATTTTCTTATGGTTATTAATACGTCAAACGTTGAATGAATCGCCATAAAAAAGAAAACCACTAGTGATGATTTCATTTCGACGTTATCAGCAGTTTATATAAAATTAACTCGATAATCAGTACGCTGATCTCCTTTGAACAAAAAATATTTTTTAACGAAATATTTTTCGTAATAATAACCACACATAAGTGGAGAAATATTAAAACGATCAAAATTGCATAAGTAGATCGTATGGCTGTATTTATAAAATAGGTGTATTAATTTGCTTTTAGACATTAATAAGTGAAATCGATAAAAATGTAGTTAAATCTATTCCTCATGTAACTATAGAGTTAGGTAATAAATAATGCCAGAATTTTTTCGTATTTTATACCTATATAAACAATACTAGTATTTTTTTATTTTAATATGTTTTTAATAATATTTTTTCTATTTTCCAATCTAATATTTTTCAACGATATATAGATATATATGCATTTTTGTATAAACACATGTTTCTATATACATATGTGTAATTTGTTTCTCTTTCTCTCTCTCTCTCTCTCTCTCTCTCTCTCTCACTCTCTCTCTCTCTCTCTCTCTCTCTTTCTTTTTTTATCAAATGTTGATTCATAAAAAACGTACGATATATTTATCATTATTAAACAACTTTCCTTATTTAATTGAACTTTTGTGAGATAACGAAATATCGTGTTCTAGTTATTTTGCATTGGTGCGTTGTATCAATGAAACTGATATTTATCCAAGAAAAAAGGAACATTTAAGATCGTTATCCTTTGAGATATCATTATTCTGAATCATGTGGAATAATTGGAATAGTCAACAGATAAAATTGCGTTGAAGATCAATGCAATAATTACATACAAGTCGAAAACAAATATGTATAGATAGATATATGGTAGAAATATTAAAAAAAAAAAGAAAGATAAAGCGAAGACCATTGCCTCGATGAGATTTACCATCGTGGAATTGGTTCGCTGTTGCAGCACGCGTTAGAGCTTGATTCAAAATATGTAATATGGAACAAAACAGTTGCTTCGCTATCTCAAAGCACCATACCAAACACCATAGCGTGCTTTTCATTGATTATCGAACTATTTATTTCCAGATTTATGCCCGATAAACGGAATAAATGCAAAAGTAATACGTGCTATACGATATCGTCCGGTGCTCGACTATCGGACTCTTCGCAGTCAGTTTCTAATTCCTCTTTTCGCTTGTTTTTGCTTTCTATTCTCTTTATCCGTTTAACCAATCGACGGAATTTATACTACGCGATTAAATAAATAGCGACTGCAACTATCTAATAATAATCGTACTCATACAGCCTGCAAATTTTATAAATGAGAATAATAACGAGGATGGGCGATTACGAAGTTAAATAAAGAACACATATTGGATTGTGCAAATTTTATTCCGTTTGTCTGGATCACTTTGAATTCGTATTACTTTTAGCATTTCGTTCTATAAACACTGGTGTGAGTATTTTATTCTTTTTTATTTTTTCCCGTTTAGGCACCATTACCTCAAATATCACATGCATTCACCATTGATAAAAGTGTTTGTGCGTTATAATTATTGGTTACATTTAAATTTAAATTAGGGAGAAATTACAAATCTTTTAATGGCGATAATCAATCGGGTGATTGAGTCGATTTTAACAAAATCGTACAGAAAATTATTCAAAATGAAAGATGTATTGTTTATACTAATATAGCTTAATATAAAAATTATCTGTATACTATTAAAATGACGCAATATATAAATATAAACCTTTTAATATTAATACAATATATATTTATACTAATTAATTGTCCATTATTACTCATCTTACTGCTATCACTTTTTGCAAAATTAATAACATGAATCTAAAAGTGATGATCGATAATACTCATAATAATTATATTTTTAACTGGTTGACCACTTACGATGATGAACAGTAAGCGTAAGGTAATAATAATATCCAAATGTATGATTAAAAATTTCTCACCAAGAAAAAAGGACGCGAATAAATGAAAAATATTTATTTCTGATTTTGTGACAATGTATCGTTTTCTTTCTTATTATTTTTAAATAATTTATCATCAATATGAACGATGATATTTTTTTCACATAAATTAATCTAAAAAAAATGATACACTAATCAACTTTATTATTATATACTATTATTCGACATTATGTATTCTAGATTAGAGTCTGGGGAACAACGTTGTCGTTTGTTTCTCAACATGCTTGTCCTGCATCATTTAACCTGGATCATCGAGGTTTAATCTATTTTCGATTAGTATGGTGAGTGATCGATCGATTGGTGTTGCCAAATGTTTGGAAAGAAATAATTCACGGAGTTTGCGAAGGGTAATTACAGGTGTGCGAACGGGGAATAGATGGTAATGATGGAATATAAGCAGAGAGAAAGAGAGAGAGAGAGAGGTGGGGAGAGAGGGAGTGAGTGAGAGTGAGCCGACACCGCAGCAGCATTCGATAGATACGCGTACGTGAGTTAAAAGCGATAATTTCGCGAGAACGTATGTACTTTCGTGTATAGATATTCTCTGAACGCGAATATTAAACGAACGAATCGGCTTGGATGGGCGTTAATTAATTGCAAATTCTTTCGTCTCGATCCTAATTACAAAACGCCATTCATATTTTCCTGATTTGAATGAATGTGAGTCAATTCGATATCTTTTTCTTTTACATCAAATGATTTTTCGAGCATCTAAAATGTTACGTAACGAAGGATTACAAATATATCAATTATTCGAAATGTATACTGTACGGTAAAAAAAGATAGAAATTTATTACTTATAATTATTTTCATTGACCAATCGTTAGCGTCTCGTTGATAGACAAATCTATATTAAAATTATGTTGCATTTTTAATTTAGAAAAATTTAATTAATCTTCTATTTCTTCTTCATTATTAAAATGTTTTACGAGGTATATGGAAATATATTCTGTTCGGAAAATATCCGACTTAAATGTATGTACATATATCTTTGTATCTCGAGATTTTGTTTTGTGTCTAAAGCAAAGCATGTTAGTGGTCTTGGTAGGGACGCTTACAAAGATACCACCTAAATGGTAAATATTCATTTTCTACAACAACACGCCTAGATGTATAAAGATATACTCCTAGCTTTGATGCTTTTCCTACAGAGTATTTATTTTGAGATGAGAGAGAGAGAGAGAGAGAGAGAGAGAGGGGGAGAGAGAGAAGAGAGTCCGTCCTTATACTCTTGAAAAACATAAACAAATTAACTATCTGTTCGTCGAAAATAAACACGAACGAGGTTATTATACATTTTGCTAGTACTCTTACGAATCGATTATTATTATATTACAATGGAAGAGTGAGTGAAAGAGAAAGAGAGAGAAGAGGGAGAGATAAAAAGGTAGTGAAAACTTTTAGTACGAGGTGAAAAGCATGGAACGTCGCACACGTCGAGTATACCTCTACTTCTCTTGTCTCTCTTCCACTATCATGCTTCTATTATAATTACTCGAACATTTATGGAAATGCATAACTAATAATAAACGAGCGATGCGTATTCATTGAAATGTTATTAGACTTAATGGACGGCCGTTAGACAGAGTTATAACATAGTACGAAATAAATCCTTGTAGAACATGGGCGAGCAATGGAAAGAGAAGGAAAATGAAGGGAGAAAGAGAAAGATATAGTCATAGAGAGGGGAAGTAGTTGAAAAGGGGAGGGAGTGGGGTTGCTCGTGAGTAAGGGTGACTAGCGGTGGAAGAGTACACGACTCGTATGTATAACCAGACTAGCGTTGGCATTCAACGAGAATGACAATGCACACTCCGCTGCACTTGCTGCTTAATGTCATCCTCAAGCCGTGCCTAGTATCATTAGTACACGCGTACATGCTTCTCTCTCAACACGAGCGCGCACGTACGTCTTCGTGTGTCTCGGAGTTTCTGTCGTAGCTTTGCATTCGTGCTACGAGTGTGATATAGAAAGAGAGAACTACGTCGATGACGACGACGAGGCTTGATATCACTTCATGGATACAATGGCAGTGTAGCGACACTCGGCACACCGTTTGCCTCTTGTTGTTTTCCCATATGAGTTTTTCTACACGCTGAACGTAACGCCGCGAGGACGCTGTCCGAGGAACTATTTTTCTCTTTTCAATGGATGCAGCTAAATCGAAAAAAAAAAGAAAAAATAAATAAAAACAAAAAGATATCAAACGAACGATTTCCTAATAAATTGAAATCGAATGTATAGGTAGTTCTGTTTTTTTCGATCGATAATATATTATTTGATATCTATTTTCTTTTATATCCTTTCTCGTTTATTTTACTATCGATTCTGTCGGATGAATTGTAAGTTAATCCACCTTCGATTATATCAGAATGAGAGATTTTATTCTCTTTAGTTTTTAAATATTTTCCGTATAAAAAAATTCTCAATTAACATCAGGCTGATAGACTTATGGAGGTATTCTTTGAGATCTCATTGGAAAATAATTCCCTTTCATTCGTAGTCGAAGATCCAACGCATTTATTTATTTTTCTTTTCTTTATCAAGATAAATGGGAAAGGTGTGTATATAGAACGAAAAAGGAGCAAATCAATTTCATCTGTTTAATTAACATTTTAATGTTTATTCTGTCTATTTATTTATCTAATTCGTAGCTCGAGTTCGACTGTCCGATTTAACCGTCATTGTGTTTATGTATTATGAAGGTTGCAGTTGTTGTAAGAGTAATTTTCGAGATAATAGAAACTAACATACGGTCGCATTGGATGGTAAATAATGGAAAAGTTCTTTCTTGATACAAGTAAATATAAGGACAAAGAAAGTATGTGATCGTACTCGACGTGCTTCTCTTTGTCCTGTCCAACTTTTTTTCGGAGACAAATAAGTACATCGTCGGTTTCTATCCAAGAAAGGCTGACGTCTCGTTCGAGTCTAGTCACGTCACATTGGTGTACATACGGCGTACGCCATGTACGGAGTGACTTGTCCGACTAGAAACTGCCTGCACTACTTAGCTCTGGCGCGTCACAGCATCGATCCGCAACTCTCGTTTCCCCTTCTCACCAACTCTTTCTCTCTCTCTCTCTCTCTCTCTCTCTCTTTCACCTTTGACCGAGTATTACGATCTTCGTTTCGTTTTATTTCCTACTTGGATCTCGCAAGAGCAGAAAGTCGTCGAATTAAATGAAATCCAACCTTAAGGAGCAACTTTACGACATCGTTACGAATACAATCGACTAACAAATTATTTCACAGGGGTTTTTTTCGTATTTTCGCTCGATTCGGAGAGAGACGTTAAAAGTAAACACGCTAAATCTAATATCGAAGGAATTACGGTAAATACGGTAACTATTTCTCTATCTTTTTCTCTTTCGATTTCATACCATTTGTTACTTATGCTGTCATTGTCTATAAACCGATTAAGCGATTAAGCTGACATCCGTGACGGACATCCATCTACAAGTTCAGCCCGATACGATACACGTTCGAACGTTTATACGTTTACAACATCGACTGTTTTGCGAGCGTATAAAGTAGTAGCAGCGTACGTAGCAAAAGATAGGAATATCGAACGCATGGAAAGCTACCGGCGAACGAAAAAAGAAGAGAGATAGCAAAAATTGCAAACGAGAGAAGAGAGAGAAAGAGATAGAGAGAGAGAGAGAGAAAGAGAGAGAGAGAGAGAGAGAGAAGGAACGAGATTCGCGTTACTCCACGATTCAATTCGTCGAGATTCACGAATAGCCAGGTCCACTTTCCTATCAGGTCTATGGCGTATAATATCAAAGCGATGGTAAAACGGATCGACGTTACGTTCGTTTTTGAACGAAACGTGAGTGCTCGACTAACAGAGAAGGAAAGAGAAAGAGAGAGAGGGAGGGAAGATGAGAAGAGAGGGAGGAAGAAGCGGAGAAAGGCGAAAGAGCAGATAAATTCGTGAAGATTAATCGACTGTATGCGATTAAAGGTTCGAGAACGAAAACGAGTGCAATAGAATGCGGAAAATATTCGTAAACGTATGATACTTTTCGACGATGCAGTTCGATCAAAAAGAAAGGGAAGAGAGAGAGAGAGAGCAATGAACGAGACAACCAACCTTGTGACAAGTTTATGGCAAGTTATGCAAAATCATCGCCGTAAACACCCGGACGCATGTCTGCGGTTAGTATTCAAGCAAGATGCTGTTATTCAATTTTGTATTCATTAAACAAAAGACAACAGGTTTACGATTCCTACAAGCTATTCTACTTATTTTTCGTTACGTGTCGTCACATTACTCTACCTTCGAAACTACCAACGCCGATATTTACTATCGATAAAAACTTTATATCTTTTCTATCTTATTTTATTTCTCACTATTGCTCTTTCTCTATTATTTTTCCTCTATCTATTTATCTTTACGTCTGTATCTTTTTTACTCTCTCCTATAATAGTGGCGAGATCCTAAACTATTGCCATTTTATCTCTCTCTCTCTCTCTCTCTCTCTCTCTCTCTCTCTCTCTTTCTCTTTCTCTCTCTTTCTCTTTGTCATGTATAGAACATAAAACGTAATACGAGAAAGATAAGAATGATATTAAAATTTTGTTCCTCTAATTCTTCTCTCGCGTAATTTTATTCTTGCAATTAAGAACAAAGAAAATTACAATTCGATAGATCAAGCAATTTTCGTTTTTATTTCATTCGAATAAGATAATTAACAAACTCAATTTCATTGAGGAAGAAAAATAGAAGGGAAATGTTAATACTCAATGGATAAAAAGAATTTTTTCAATTTTTAAATGTTTCGATCGTTAGAAAATAATTTTGTCGACTTATTAGAATTTTAAAGTGAAAAAGATATGATTAAATAAAATATAACAATTTCGTATATAGGGTAGAAAAGCCAATCGGTAAAAATGATAAAGGGTTAAAAGTCACCGTTGCGTTCCAATCGTTCCTCGATCACCGATACATCGGAGATTTTTAAAAGCGTACGATCGATGCACTCTCATAAAGACCGACGCTCGGAAGAATCGATAATCGTTTTATCCAGCTCGCTTAGCCCGTTGACCAATTGAGCGAGATACGTTGACGTGGCATATAAAATCTGTTTCCCCGGGAACTGTCCTTGCGAAAAATTCTTCGTCAGGCTCTTCCGAGGGACCACATCATGGTTCTTTTTTTTTCTTTTTCCGTGTGTGTCGCTACTTCCATCTGATTTTTTCCGGATCGACGATCCACTTTCATGCTGGACATGATTCGAAACTGAATATAAAAGGGGGGAGGGACGATCTACGAAATAATATTATTATGCAGATCGATCCTTTAACCATCGATTCGACGAACACCTATGACAACATTTTATAATATTAAAAAATGAAAAAATCATGCTGCGAAATTTCGACAGGCTGATCGTTCAAAAACGTTTTCACTTGACAAAGTTGTGTAAATCGACACTTTCATAGTTCCAATTGTACATTTATAAAAATCGTTTATTTAATAGAACAATGAGTGACGTTCTGAATGAGAATTTTTCGAATTCGATGTCTCGTTCATTCGATTTGAATTATGCACTCCGATATTCTTTCTAATAAAAATAGGGGAATTTTACGGAGAATTCTCTATATCCCTTCTCTTTTCTCTCTCTCTCTCTCTCTCTCTCTCTCTCTCTCTCTCTCTCTCTCTCTCTCTCTCTCTCTCTCTGGCTCTCTTTCTCCCTCACTTCCAATCTCTCGTGCTCTTATTTTCGGACAAAAATTCATCTCGGAATAATAGCACAGTCGTATACGAGCAGCAAATCTGATTTGACCCACAAATTTGAAGGGAGGGTGAGTTCTGGGAGATAGAGAGAATGAGAGAGAGATAGGGGAAAATAGCTCGTTCGTTCAATGTATAATCGATAGTACCGAATTACGTTATAGTTCGAAAAGTGCATCGCTCCCGGTGCATCCGCGGCAATTCATGTGTAATGATTTCATCGATTATGCTATATGTGCTCTCCATTTTTTCCCCTTACCCTGTTTTAATATTCTCTGTACGCCGTATACCACGGAATATTAAGGTATGGCCAATTAGTAAGATTAACGATCGTTGATTTGTCTCGTTAATCGTTACATCGAATCTCATACGATTGAGATACTTTTGATGTACTATACTTTTTGTGAAATCCCATTAATCGATATTAAAAACGAAAATTCGAATAAAGATGAATTTGGAGAATTTAAATTCTATTTTTTAGACGTATTATATTTTTCTGCAAATCTCATTAATTGATATTAAAAATGAAAATTCGAATAAAAACGAAATTGGAGAATTTAAATTCTATTCTTTAGACGTATTGTACTTTTCTACAAATCTCATTAATTGATATTCAAAATGAAAATTCAAGTAGGAAGTTATTTGCAGAATTTAAATACTTTTTTTTAGATGTACTATACTTTTTTCCAAATCTCATTAATCGATATTAAAAATGAAAATTTGAATTGAAAGGAATTTGGAGAATTTAATTAATCTCAATCGTTTGTATTATATAAATAGGCGTAGAATCAAAAGCGAATAGCAGTATCGTTACTAAAGCGTATTATATTCGTCATATAAAAGCTTCGCTCTTTTTCTTTTTATTTGATTTTTTATATTCATTCAAATCTTTTCGAGTTAAAAAAAAAAATATAATAAAAGTACAAAAAAATTACTTGCCCGCTATTTACTAAATTCTCTCTTTCCTTTTCTCTTTCTCTCTCTCTCTTTTTCTCGTCATTTTATTTAATAATTTTAATGTTTAAATTAGTTCCGTAGATTCTTGCGCTTAATCTATCGGCGTTCCTTAAGCGAATTTGGTTCGTTGTCGACGTGGTAACTTTCAGCCACACGACACTTCAATAATTTAAACACAGGCAACATGACCGTTCTCTGCCGTATGCCATATACTGCCAGACAATTTTTAACATTACGTCGTCGAGACAAACACAATATAGCGATGTAAATGTTGACCAAATTTGTGTCGAAGCCGGGAGCGCGGTAGTTTCCATGCGTTCGACCAGAAATCAAGAAAGAAGCTAACAGTTTAAACAAGCGGAGAAGGGAGTCCGCAAAAGAAAGAGGAAAGAAAGGGAGAGAAAAAGCTTACAGAGGCGGAGAACCATCAAACAATGTTCCACAATACTTTCCGAGTTGTTGAACTTTAAATAATTATGCTGGTTGTGATGAGAAAATGCAAAAAATGTTTATACCGATCGATGTAAAGTGAGGAAGAAAGAAAGAAGTATAAAAAAAGGAAAGGGATGAAATCTTCCGCGTGAAAGTTATTGTTGTTAAATACGAGGTAAGTACTAACATGAGTGAAATAATAAACGACGGATAATAATAAAGGAGTATACGAAAAGGGATGAAGAAAGAAATGTTATAACTTGCGATAAGGTCTGCGTACCCTATTAATACGTGCATTTTTCTTTCGAGCTTATATCGAGTCTTCCTTACAATTTCGAGCCCCGCCATGGCACTCCGAAGCTTTTGATATAAACGGGGAACGAGATTCTTCTCTTTCCCTCTATTTCTACTTTTAACTCAAAGAACGCACGATAACGCAACATTGGAAGGCAATAGCGACGATAACAATAACGTATTTTTGTAGAAACCGCGCGAAAATAGAATGGACAAAGAAGGGCAAAAGACGTACGGACGCGTCCATACGAACGTTGTTTTTAAGGACAAAGCAAACCTTTCGTAGGCGCCGATAGAAAAGCATCTTTGTATTTTTCCCGCTTCCAGAATCGAGTAAACGACGAAGAGGGGACGATGTCGGTAGCAATGCGTTTCTCACTCTCTCTCTCTCTATCTCTCTTTCTTCCCTTCTCTTCCTTCCTTTCTTTGGCTATTCTTTTGATTCGTCCCGTCTCTTCTTCAGTCTTTTCGACCCTACAAAGGAGAGAGTTTGTATTCACAGAACGGTGTGTGCACCACGTTATGTACGCATCCCAAGCGATGTGTAAATGCAAAGGGGGATCTAAGGGGAAACTATGAGAAAAACTCACTAGATACCCAAGGGAAGACGGCCGAACATCGCCACAACCTTGCGATGCACCAGGGAAACTCTCTTTCCTTCTATCTCTCTCTCTCTCTCTCTCTCTCTTTCTTTCTCTCTCTCCTTCTCTGTCTCTCTCTCTTTCTCTCTCTCTCTCTCTCTCTTTTTCTATCCTTCTCTTGCTCTCGACTTCCCAAGCAGGATAAAGAGAGGAGGCGAATTGCCAAAGAGGAGACGCCCGAGAGATAGAGAGAGGGTGGCTTGAACCTTCGAAACGACGTCGTCGCACGAACGACTGACCCGACCTTTAAGCTATCTCCGTAATTCGCTCCTGAAACGAAGCGGCGATCCCTTCGTCGAAGAAATGTCGCCTTTGTACCCGAACGTTTATACTATCCTATACGATGACATCCCTCTCGATTTGCCAACGGGCAATACGATATCTTGATTTTCTCTCGGTAAAATTAAATTGCTATAAGTGCTGTGTTATTCGAGACAACCGACCACTTTCCATCTTCGACTAACATAATTCATTCTCTTTCCCCCCTTTTTTTTTTGTTCTCCCTCGCGATGCCACGATCTACGAAATTTTCTGCGTGTATGATTGAAATTTGAGAAATTTTACTACATTTTCGAGTACCCCGTAAAAATGTTTAATTCTGGTCGTAAGGAAACGAGAAGGACGAAAAAAAAAAAAGAAAGGAGTCTCACGAAACATCTTTTTCGGAGGGCAAGTATTTAATCCTTTGGTCTCGGTAATATTTTTAAATATGAGCGTAATACTAACCCCCCCTCCTCCTAAGTTTTACCCTCTCTTTCTTCTTCTCGATTTTCCTTCTCTGTCTACCTTCCATTTTGGGGTTGACTATAAATGTTCCGCAGAGCAGATTAGCCGCCGGTGAAAAGTGTTGCGTTTAAAGTGTAATCCAGGCCTGCCCTCGCTCGAGTTTCGAAAACTTTCGCTCTCGTTACCCCCTTCCCTCTTCATCCTTCTAGCACTCTTTATTGCTTTATCCCTTTGTTCCAGTTAAGTTGCTCGATAAAGTAGCGTTCACCAGTACCGTACCTAGCCCTTTCTCTCTCTTTCTCTCTCCCTCTCTCTCTCTCTGTCTCTCTTTCTCTCTCTCTTTCGTCCTTTTTATTCGTCTCTCTATGGCTCACTTAAGTCCAACCCTCTGTTCTCTACCTATTCGTCTCTTTCTCTCTCTCTCTCTCTCTCTCTCTCTCTCTCTATCTATCTATCTATCTATCTCTTTTACTCTATTTCTATCTCTCTAACCTTGCCATAGCTACCAACTCTTCCGAAGGATATTCTTTGCCATTCGCTTAATTTCTTAAAGTTCTCTTCCTTCTATGCTATCCATGGTGGTGGAAGCTTTGTTTCCAGGTCGACCCTATCCCGAAATTGCACGTAACCTCGCGATCTTCGTCTAGGTTCTTTGAAGGTCCTCGGGTTAAGTAGCCGTAGCATGCCACGATCATTTCATCCATACAATCTCGTCATTTTAACGCATTCCTTCTACTTCCTTTTATCTCGAAAGATAATAGAAAATCACATCGTGAAATTTTCATGCCAAGTCATTATTTTTAAAAATACAGCGGCATTGTTTCTATTATCGATTTGGGTCTTTTGTTTCGGCGATGAAATAAATTCCACTTAGTTTTTATTCGAATTCATTGTTTCAAAGACAAAAATGTATGCGTTACTCAAGTTCAAAAGGTAAATTGTTAGTCATTAGTTTATATATATAATATAAAATTTTATATATTATATCATTTGCGTATAGTTATTGCAACTATATATATATATATATATATATATATATATATATATATATATTTCTTTATGATTATTAATCCTTATTACTTCAAACTGCAATAATAATGCTAACAGCACGTTTTTTGTTTCCAGAATTTCTGTTTACGGAACATTTATGAATGCTTTTACGGCTGAACAAATCTTACAAATTATATCCACGGCATGTTAACATTCACAAAATTTAGTTGAAGTTGGTTAGTAAACGTGCTATAATATTTTGTATCGAGTGATAATTAACATTAGTTTAAATTAACAGTAATTTCTTGCTTCGAGCAATCTCGCAACAATAGAACATTTTTCTCGCTTCTACCATGAACGATCGTAAAATAGACGTTCGATCGTACGACACTAATAACATTTATTCGATATCGGTATCAACTTCTGGCTTTCTGCCACGGTGTCTCGAATTTTTCGATGACCATTTCGATGAGAAAGGCGAGGAAACGAACGAATTCGCAGCACAACTTGGTATGAGGTAAAGAATTCTTACGGCAGCGAATGCAACTCACACCACACCGAGCTTCGTGTCTTTTAATCGTGCGACGTTTATTCCGAGCGAAGCCACCCGCCGAGAGTGTAATGGTAAAGTAGGAATACTCAAAGAGAGGGTGCTTAACACGATGGTGGTGGTAAAGGGTGGAGGTAGGAATGAGGATGAGATAGCTTACCGATGCTAGTTGAAATTTTAACGAACGTCCAACTTCTCGAGGGCACAGACGATCGACTATCGTCTACTCTATCCTTTTGCTTGCTTTTTAGAAACACGTTGCTGAGATATTATCTTCTCTTTTTCTTTCTCTCTCTCTCTCTCTCTCTCTCTCTCTCTTTCTCTCTCTCTCCCTCTCCCTATCTCTCTCTCTCTCCCTCTCTCTCTCTCTCTCTGTCTCTCTCACTCTCTCTCTTTCCATCGTTTGCTTTACTTCCAACATCCGCACTCAATGACAGCAGTGATAGAGCTCGCGGCAAGTCAAGAGTACCGAGCCGAGACGTGCTTCGAATTCACCGAGAAGATTCATTTACAATCTGCCGAGTGATAAGAATTTAATGGCATATTAACATAAGTCAAGCTGCTACTAGACGTCAATTACTAGTCAATCGGAAGATAATCTATCTTTTTTGTGCCTGCTATCTCTGGGGAAAGGTTTAAATATGTAATTAAAATGTATATATCCAATGCCTCTATCTACATGATCTTGAAACATCGAGAAGAAGAAGACAATAAAATTTTTAATATTCCACCCAGATATAATTTATTTATTTCTTGATTTGTTTAATTTCTTGTCCGCATTCATTAATAATATTTATTTACCTTTTTTATTTGCTAGTTCCTTATGCAACCGTATGCAAATGAATTCTAATCAATTTATTTAAACAACAAACATTGAATAGTAATATAGTGAGTAGCAATATATATATATATATATATATATATATATATATATATATATATATTTATATATATTATTATATATATTATTTATTTATATATATTATTTATTTATATATATATATGTGTGTGTGTGTGTTTTTTTTATTTGACAAACGTAATGATTTTACGAAAAATTAGTACATTCAAAGATAGTAACTTTTCATTCTCTTTCATTTATGGATTTGTTAAATTCTCAAGTATATTAAATGAACCATTAACTGTTGTTATGGTGAGTTACTTTGTACTTAATATTGTTAGAAAACAAAGTTTTATACGACTGACGGCAAAGTCTTCGAATATACACTTAAGCAATTACCATTTCACTTAAAATAATTACATTCTACATCACTAGAGTGAAACGTAATTTCGCTTGGCAATAGATATCAACTAATCCCATCTATAGTGTGGGTTGATTCGAGAAATTAATGAGCACGTTAGTTTGAATTTTACGATACACGGTAGGTACGCGCCAAATCGTAATTCGTTTGCAACGTGAATCGCGGCGAATGTTCGCGAGTAGTAAGTGTCAACCGTTTGGTAAAGAGAGAGTGAAAGAGTGAGAGAGAGAGAGAGAGAGAGAGAGAGAGAGAAAGAGAGAGAGAGTGAGAGAGAGAGAGTGAGGGAAAGAGAGAAAGTACACGAAACTATATCCAGCGCCTGCACCTGCGCGCGTTTCAGTTAACTCACTTCCAGAGCTTCCACTACGACACGAGCAGAATAACTTATAAACTGTCTTCCAAATGTGTTGTCTGAGGATAGGTCAATTTTCCGGCATTATATGCTCCGCGGCATGCATATTACGACAGATATTCAAGAATTTTGTACTACCTGCTGGTATAAACAAATTGCCTTAACAAATCAGTGTTGAAAAAAGGGATGCATTTGGAATTTAAACGTGTATTATCGAAACCAAAAATGATATAAGAATTTTAATAAATCAATTTTTACAAAGATGGTCCAAATCGATGAATCAATATTGTTAGTTAATATTACAAGCACAACTTCCCGACCGAGCTCTCCCAGACATTAAAAACGTTCGCTATGTTTTCTGTTTCATATGTATATTAAACAATTTTAACCGAACTCAATAAACTTACTGCAGATGACCTCGTAATTACAAGTTTTTTTAACCTTTATTTGACAATCCACAAATACGTATCCTCATTTTTCCTTTTGCACGCGATAAGAACAAAATTAAAGTGTCTTTTATTTCATTTCTTTTTACTTCTTTTCTTTTTATTTTTTGTAACAACGAACGACCTTTGGAAAAATTGTTCTCGACGTTTTTCGTGCCAACGAGTTGAGTTGAATTACGGTACAGTTAAATTTAAGCGTGGTTAAGCGGAGAACTGGGGGACGAGAGAGAGAGAGAGAGAGAGAGAGAGAGAGAGAGAGAGAGAGAGAGAGAGAGAGAAAGGAAAAAAACAGAGAGACAGCGACGGACAGCTCGAAATCGAGTGGAAAGTATGAAGGCATTTAGTACAACCGATACTAGAAATTGTATTCGATGCAACTAGAACCGCTCTGCAGTCAATCCACTTACAGCATTTAGATCGTACACCACGGTAGGAAACACTTATTAACCATCCACCTGCGTTTTGTGTTCATTGTTCTACGTAGCGAGAGGGTAGCCAGTGTTCTGGAACCTAATAAAACTCATATCTCTTCCGTCTCTCTTCTCCCTCGAGCCACCATTCTCTCTCTTTCACTCTCTCTCTCTCTCTTTTTAAGCCACCCCTTATTCCATTTCGCTCCTGCTTACACTCATTCTCTTTCTCTCTTTCTCTTTTCGCCTTCCTCATTCTCTCGTGGCTCATAGCTCGACAACGACTGCATGGCCATTTTCTAGATACGCTTCACGAGGTAACTCGATTTTCCCGGAATTTTGCATGACAAAATCGCATATTATTTCGTAGAAGATTCGTTAGTAAAACTCTTATCTTTTCTCCACCCTTGCGCTACCGTACGTACCTCTTTGTTCCACTATCTCTCTCATACTCACCTGTATTCACATTTTTACATCTCTTTTCATTTCTCTTTTCTATGTTTGAACGTCTTATCCGACTGAACGGTATCTGATTCACTTTCTATTAATTCTTCTCTTTTTTTTTTTTTTCTTTTCCTTTGCGAGAAACGATTACGCGACTTGATTATTAAATTTCTTTAAACAGATGTCCATGATGGATAAGAGTCGTTAAAGCAAAAGATAAAAAGAAAATTAAAAATGCAGTAGAGCGTTCTTACTTGAAAATTTACAAATAACAAGGTGCTCGAATTAAAAATATAAAACCGGAGTAACATGCAGTTTTAATGATTTTAAGTTACATGTAAACGAATTCATTTTTGATTTGATAAAAAATAAATCCTATATTAAAAAAATAATTATAATTAGAAACACACATGTTTCCATAGGAAATTTATTATTTATCTCATTATTTTATATCATTATTGTACTCTATTCTGTTTACGTCCAATTTACATGGTCTAAAATTTGATCCTCTAGTTAGGAATCGATATCCTTATTAATCCTCCAATATACCTAGATCCTTGTAGGTATGTACGCTTGATAAGACCACCTAATTGGAGTGATCATCGTGGTATTAATGAAACCCTCGGTGGTGAATTTACGCACATAAGAGAAATAGAAAGAGAGCAAGAGTATGAGGGAGAATTTATGTAGGCGGTTGAATGCATAGAATTTAATCCTCGCGCATTTAATTACTAGGGAAAATTCGTTTGTCGTTGGCTCGTTTTTGTCGGATGACAAAGAAGTGAATCGACTCATTTGACTGCGACAGGATTAATGAAGCAACCGAGACAATCTTTCCTCCGTCTGTTGTTTTAAAAATTATAACAGATATGTAAAACCGATGAAAATTCGAACAATGTTGCTATTACCAAGAAGAAATCATTATAAATCATCTGTATCTCTCTTTCCATGATTTCTACCCTTTATCAAATGACTTTATTAAAATTCTTTATATAGATTCTTTATTAAAATTATTCGAATTAATCTATATAATTCAATGAGAATTCTATTGGCGCATAGCTTGCGTGTTATTAAATGAAACGATGAACTTTATTTCGAGTATATATACAAAGTTATGATAAAGTTCTCGAATGCGACTCTCGATAGTAGTCACTCTCGCAAATTGTTCAGACAGACTGGTCGAATGAATGGGAATTGTACATATCGCTTTGGATAATGGGCTATAGTTAAATATTTCTAGGAAATAGATGCATAGACTGTCAATCTATTTGTAGTGTTGGTTTCTGATGTCTATTATTTCTCGTTCTCCCCTTTCTCGTTTTAGTGTGAATATTTCTAGTGTATGTATAATATGTTTTGTATACGTTGCATGTCGTTCGAGTTAACGTGCTCAGGGCGTTTAATTCCGTATCTGTCCATTTGATAATTTTGAATGAATATGTTAATATCGGTATAGCATGTGTGCTTGGCTGATAATTTTGTTTTGGGTATTTTTATTCGTCTGTATTTGTTCTTTAGATTCTCTTTAACATTATTGTGATTTTTTTCGTGACTTTCTTCCTTTTTTCTTCTTCTATTTTATTATTATTATTATTATTATTATTATTATTATTATTATTATTATTATTATTATTATTATTATTATTATTATTATTATTATTATTATTATTATTATTATTACAGTATTATTATTATTGAACAGACAATTTGCGAAAATTTAAGAGAAATTTTATTTTGCATTAGCAAAACGTTGATCGAAATGGGAGCAGCACCGACACGTTACTTAACGAACAAAGCCCGACGTCAGCGTCGAATTAATCCTGTCGTCAGTATGAACAGGGAAAAGGAAATGAATGAGCGAAAAAGAGTAAGAGAGAGAGAGAGAGAGAGAGGTAGGGGGGAGGGGGCTTAGGGAAAAACCTGCTGAAGACAAAGTCGAATTCATTGACCTGTCAAGAGTCCATTGACAGAGGAAAAAGTTATTTTCTCGACACCTCGTTCTCATTAAGCTCGAAACTACATACTATTGTATGATATTATTTAACGTTTAATACTACGTTTATTTTTTATAATGCTACACCTCGATGCGGATGTAAAAAAAAAAACAATGTTTACACAATACACGTGTTTCACAGGAAATGTTGGATATTTTTTTCGTACTATAATGTTATACTTTTATCTGTTTCTACGATCCCTCTTTCCCTTGTACCTCGAAGCATAAAAATTTCTGTAGCGATATAATCAGTTAAATGTTTTTTGTAATCTTCTGAACTATGTTACAACAGTAAAAAACAAAAAAAAAAGAAAAGAAAAAGAAATGGAAAAAGGAATAAGATAAATATGAATAAACTATTTACCATTTTAAATTTATGTCCTAAAATAACTGTCATTTTTTACATAATTTCGCGCGAACTGATTTATCTGCTAAGATCACGTTTCTTCCCGTTGACAAAACCTTATCCAGCGGTAAATACGGTAAGCGTGTTGCAGACAGCGAGTCGACCTTACATGGGTCAAGAGTCGTGCAAAGCCCATCCATTAGCGTCAGTACAGTCCAGGTGAGAGAAAGACGAAACGATTTTACGGATAAGGTCATGGACGGAAAGCACCGAGTTTCCCTCTACTCTCGTAAAGGTTGAACAAGGGAGAGAAAGAAAGAGAGAGAGAGAGAGAGAGAGAGAGAGAGAACATAAAATGGCCTACGGGACTCCTGTTACGAGATCCCTCGAGCTCGGTCACACCACCATTCGTTGTTTTCCTCGGCGTAATCAATGAGAACGTTTCGGCCTTTTCGACCATCCTGAGAAACGACATCGTATGTTCTTGGAGCCTCTTACGGGTCAACGATAAGTGCCGAGATCGTTTCTGCTTTTCGCACTTGTCCCCCGTTGTGTTAAACATAAAGCAAATGAGATCACGTTATATTTACGAAATAGTTTACGGATATGGTGAAATATCATTTAACGGATAGATCCTTTATATTCGAATATCATTTATTACAAAAAGAATTAAGTTATATTTTATATGTCGATTCGTCGTATAGTACTTTGAGTACTTTTAAAAGGCGATATGGGAAAACCGATAAAGAGATTTAAGAGTATATAGTTTTACTTAATCCTAATGAATTGATATTCATAACACGAAAGAATATATATATATATACGATATCTATTATAAAATCGCACAGTGAATTTCAAAATAAACGACATTTAAATATGTAGAAATAATTCTAAAGACGTGTATCAACTTTCCTGCATCGTATGAAAGTGTTGCCGGATGAAGGACCTCTTTTTGAAAAATCGTATCCATTGATACATATGTGAATAGATCTGATCGAAAGCTTTTGGAAGGAGTCTATATTTCCAGAGCACCTTTCTTGTCGCCGTAGGATAGTAGGTAAGTACGATGTCTACTTAAGTTGACAGAATAACGTCGTATGCATATCACATTCAAAAGTCCCATTTTTGAATGTAAATTCATTCGAGAATAATCTAATCTAATTTTTGAGAAAATCGTTTTGAAAAGTCTATCCAATGCGTATTATTTTTTTGATCAAGTCTGACAAAATCGATCCCATGATATCGATAATATTGAAATAGATAAATAAAAAGAATGCATTTTTCTATTTAGAATGATTTTTGTTTTATGCCTTTATAATTTTTTATTCTGAAGTTGTAAACATTTGAAATTCTTCATTCTTAATTTCATAATAAACAGGTGTCGTGAGTAGGGGCAGTAGTAAATAAGAAAAAACTGTTTACGTCGCGAAATTCCAGGCGCAGAAATTTCAGAAATTTATATATGGGTCACCGTGCTGACCAACCTCTTTAAAGAAATTATGTAGGTTAGCAGGCGACCGGACTTTTCTTAATGTGGAAATATTTTCAAAATTAAAAGTTGTAGAGACTTCAACAATGGCCATTTTAAATTAAAGATTCTTTTCTATCTTACTGCAATATTGTTAACAATGATTAACAATTTTTTAGAAATAATTTCTGAAATTGATTATTTTCTAAATTGTCATCATGCAGTTCATATTTACTTACGTGAATATACATTTAACAAATTGTTATAAACGATATACGTTGAAAATGATTTTGATAAATAATATTGTATGAATTGAAATTATAACATCAAGACGCAAATAATAATACATTTTGCGTTAATATAGATTATTAATACACTCTAGTTAGTTGAGTCTCTGTTACGTTGCACTCCATCTCCTCCTCGTATTATTATTTTATTATCATTATTATTATTATTTTTATTATTATTATTATTATTATTATTATTATTATTATTATTATTATTATTATTATTATTATTATTATTATCTTACATACGAGGGTTTTGTATTCAGATCTGACCCTGGGTTTCACTAAGCTCTACGGGCGTATGCCAAGTATGGTTGAAGTCTGTTTTATATGGGATGAATAAAGGAATTTCCTCACAATATTATACGTTTGCAATATAACTGCTTTTTGTATTTCAGCATGTATGGATTAATTTATATCTATTTACTTGATGTCTTTTATAACAGATTTTGGAGTAATATCCATTTGGAGACATCATCAAAGGAATTATTATTTTGACTTTTTGTTGTTTCCACAAATATTTGATTTCAATTGTTACTAGAGTACATTCGTTTATTATCTCTTCCTATTTTTGTTTTGTTGTATTTTTGTTTTGCGTTGTTTGCAATTGAAATTTTATGAGGATAGATTAATTAATAGATTAAATAATCTATCAATCAGTTGTGTTATCTTATCATTTTTATAAATTAGTTGTCTTAGGATTTTCTTTAGAGACGAGCGTTGTACTTTTAATAGTTATAGATTTAGAGTAATATTTTTTACCGAAAGTAAGAGCATTATTTGTCTCTGAAAAACTGCTGCGTAAATTGTTAATGTACAAAACGTTCTCAGCTTGCCTGTTTCATAATGAATATCTAAACGCGTTAAGCGTTTGACGTGATCTATCGTTTTTCGTTCGAGGAAATACGTTGTACGGCCTTCTTCGATCTATCGAGAACAAACGCTAATATTGATAGCCTTAAATTAGGACTCTTTTTATGGCTCGGATTTATACGTAACTCTTAACACGCGTTAAAAGGAAATATAATTTTGATTTAATATTTCCATACAGTTAAATTTTGAACTCGGAGTCGTTGCTTTCGTCTGATATAAACAAATACGAACTTTTCATTGACTTTGACTGTTATTAAACTAATTTTCTTTCGCATTCTAACAAGTAAACATCGAAAGTCACTCTTTGCAAATATATAAGATTACAATATTAATACTATCGGCACTTTTATAATCACTTAAACAATATATATAATGTACATCGAGTATAGTAAAGTAATATTTAAACGATAACACATTTATTTAAACATTCCATTGCTCGAAATACGTATTAAATATAAAACAAAATTAAATTAATATTTAAATAGAGTTAAACTTCGAACGTACGGTCGTTGTATGATTACGTAAACAAAACCATACTTTTCATTAACTTTGATTGTTATCGAAACAGTTTTCTTGTACATTCCGACGAGTTAACATCGAAGCACTCTTACCAAACAGATAAGCTTGAATAAATCGTACTTTCGATTATTTTATAATTATTTAAGCAATTTGAAACATCTGCGGAGTACAATAATCTAATATTTAAACAATAACACATTTATTGAAACATTTTATAAATAGCACGAAATACGCAAATATAAAATAGAATTAAATTAATATTTAAACAGATTTAAAATTCGAACGCGCGGTCACGGTACATATGTTTACATAAACAAAACCAAACTTTTCACTGATTTGGACTCTTATCGAAACAGTTTTCTTTTACATTCCCACGAGTTAACATCGAAGCACTCTTACCAAACGGATAAGCTTGAATAAATCGTACTTTCGATTATTTTAAAATTATTTAAACAATTAGAAACTTGTACGAAGCGTAATAATCTAGTATTTAAGCAATAACAAATTTATTTAAGCATTTCAAAGCTCGAAATACGCGTTAAATATAAAATAATTTCAATTTAAAGAATAGATCAATCGCGAAATAGAGTAGTTGTCGATTGCTATAAGACATTACTCTTGAATTTCTTATTTTCGTCGAAGTTCTTTATCATCTTGGGACAGGATTCTCGTTTTGTAACATCAACGAAGACTTAAGGTGAGCATATTTTTATTATATATCAGACATTTCGAATATTTTCAACAGTTTTTAAAATTATACCGATAATAATAATTTGGTTACTATTTTCATATTTCATAACATCATTGCAATTGTGCGTGAAGCTAAGGGGAACTGAGTGTTGCGTGGAAAAAAACGAAAAGAGAAAATTCGCCAAGGAGGATCATTGTCGTTTGTCACCAATGGGAATTTCGGTCAGAATAAGAAACTCATCTGTAGTTTCTTATTTTCTTCAACGTTCTTCATCAACTTAGGGTAAAATGCTCATCATGCAACAACAAAGAAGTCTTAAAGTAAATATATTAGTATATCAAACATTTCTTTGATATTTTCAATTATTTTTTATTATAACAGTGATACTAATAAGTTCGTTTTAATTTATCTCTTTAAAAAATTTATTGCAATTGCGCGCGTAACAATGAAGTAATCGAGCATTCGTATCGTTAAGATAAATACCAAAACCATCGCGAAATTGAGGCAGTGTTTGTTCGTTCGCGTTTCACGAGTTAAATAATAAGTAAACTTGCATCAATTGCGTGTAATGCAGTCATTAGAGTCAGTGTTCGCAAAATTTTTGCTTTTATAACGGTCGCACAAAACTCTAAAGTCTTTAATAAATAAATACAATAACCGTCCGTTAATAAATAACTAACGTGTATTAGAGTCAGTGTGTCGTTGAAAAAGATCTCAACCAACTTCGATGTCGACCTACCCCATTTTCAACCAGTTACCAATCATTCAACCTTAATTTCGACTTACATCGCGGACGAGTGTTTTGGATCTACCGCAGAACTTCTTAAGTAGTAAATAAATTTTTAAGTTCCCTCCACTCACTCAGTCTAAAATAATTACTTAGAGAAACGCATTGAAAACTTCTAATATCTTTAAATATTATTATTATTATTATTTGATCTTCTTTATTCTTATTTATGCTTTTCATTAAATTTGTTGCCTTTGATCAGAGAGTTTTATATTTGAGTTATCATGATAAAAGATCCAAAACCGAGTACTCAAATACTCAAATTCAAGTCCGAATATCCGGATATTCAGATCCGTACTTTGAGTTATAAGTAAGTGGAGTAAATCAGATATCCGAATAGTAAGAGTTTTACTTTAAATACATGTTCTAATCAATTTCTCGGTTTTTTGGTGCAATATTTCTAAAAATGAAATTTCTTATATCCGCACTAATTATCGTTTGAAGTTTTACGATCCGTGCAAGCGTTTCCGAAGCAAAGGTAGCGGAACAATTCGTTGGAAAAAGGTGAAACCCTTTGAACTGACTACCATACAATTCATAACTCGAAATCGGTCTGTGCTTTGCTCAAGATCATTCGTCTCTTTTGTTCCACAATAATCTCTTTCTCTTTCCTCGTCTTGTTATACCGTGCTACTAATAAACCGAGCTTTTTCTCCGCTCGTTCAAACGAGATTGTGAAAGGTAAAGACTGCTTGCTTGGTCTTTGGCTTTCTTTCTACGAACATATATAATCTGACGTATACTGTATATTTCTTATATGTATGTGTATATATATGTATATGTATATATAAATATACACATAAATACGTACATATTTATGTGTATTTACGGAGATTATAAATATGTGTGGGCAGATTATAAAAAACCGACCATCTTCCTCGACGACCAGAAGCATTTTCTCTACTGGCTCCTGTAAATAGAAATAGAAATAAAAAAAAGAAAAACAGAGATGGAACTTGCGGAGAAACGAATGAGATTGCGTAACGAAGATCTTAATGAGTAAGTCTTCCCTTTCAACTGTTCACTGCTAAAGGGGAAATAAAAGATCGAGAAAAATCTTTTGAGTAAATTTGTGGTACACCGACGATGAATGGCTAATGAAAATTTGTCATAAAATAAGTTCTTTTCAGTTTTTCTTCCTTGATGTGGATCATCCTTCTTTTATTTTTATCGTAGCAGAGAATCGAGCTCATTGATCAATCACATTGTCAATTATCGCATTATCAAAGAAACCTTCCGCATACTCGTTAATATTGTCGTCGATATTTTTTAACAATCGATCAATTTTATCATTTTCTTTTTCATTATTTATGGAGACATTAAACGTTCTACGTCGGAATTCTATCAATGTTTCTTCCAGTAATTGATGTCAAATACAAATTCGAATTGAAAGCTTTTGAAACGATCACGAACCGTTGTCGTATAACATTTAACGATGTAACAGCGAGTAAGAAAGGGAGAAATATATGGAGGAAAAGGGAAGTTTCTTGCTATAGTGTTGAAGAATTCCCTACGTGCTCTTAACTATAGCACACTTCATAACGAGGGCCCTAACGATCCGAAGTGGCTTGAACTCAGTTTAATCCGCACTTAACTCTCGTACGAAATACGTACCGTACATACATATGTATGTACGTACGCTCTTGCGGTTCTACAAGATATGTTTCGCCTCGTAATTTCGCTTGGTATGCCATCGAGAAAATTAGAGAATCAGGAAAGGATAACGGAAAACGATCCTTCTTTCCTCTCATTTCGTTATTCGACTAGGAAGATAAATTTTCTCCCATTCTCCTATAATACGGATCGATCGTCGTTACGGCGCAAGTTTAAAAATCCCTCAAAAATTCATATTCGATAGTTGATAATCGATGTCTCCATTATCCGATGCCGTTACGTCAAATCTGTCTTCATATATAAAATACCGAACGTGAGTTAGCGAAATATATTAATCATTTCGCTGGACGCCCAGCGAGATACATAGTACACACATCGTTTTTTATTATTAGTCTCATTTTTTCTCTTACTCGCGAATTCTTCGTTACGAAAAGAAATAATCGATGAAAATAAAGAGAGGGGAAGGAAAGTGGCATATGCATCAGATGTTTCTATATTTATGAAGTGGTAATTTGCGTCTAACTCGGGCACGGTATAACGAGGATGAATGTTCTTCAAATGAAAGAGGAATAAGGTGAATAAAGGGTACAAAAGGTGTTAATGAAGCGAGTCGGATGATCGATGCATATGCGAAAAGACAAAAAAAAAACAATAAGAAAAAGACGCCGCAGAAATAATAGATCGCGATATCAACTAATAGCAAAACTATTTGTTTCCTTATAAATAATCTCATTTCTAATATACCTGTACAATATATATCTATACTATATAAACCCGGATACTAGGTTTATTTATTTAACACGGTATTATTGTAAACATATTATGTATGATTAACGATGATTGTTAAAGAAAAATATGAGATCTTAGTTTTATTTGACAAATTCATTTATTATAAGGTGATGGGGATTTAATTGAATTAAAACATTAAATGTAATTTATAGCTTTTATCAAATTTGTTTTTTATTATTATATAATTTAAGGGTCCAAAGGTGTATCACTTTTCGCTCTCTAACTACGTCTTAATAACTTTTGTCTGCTTATTCACGAAAATCTTCGGAAAAACTCGAATTCTTTCATAAATGATTCTAACAGATGACACACGACTACTCGCCGTACTCATTTTTTAAATATTTAGACATTAGAATGAAGAATATACTTAAAGTGTACTACTAATTAATATACATACATATATCGAACTTCTTTTACTTTAACTCTGTACTTTTTGATACTCCAGTTCTTTGACTGATTCTTTTATGTTTTTAAATGAAAACCATTCGTAAGTTTCCTTAGTTTGGTTTATTTCTTTCATACATCTGACGTTATTGTAAACGTATCTTATCTATTATTATATTGAAATCTAACGGAGAAAAGCTTTAAGATCGTTTCACAAGATTTTGAAACCTTCGATACGATACGATCGACGATTCTGAAACGTGAAGAATTAGAATAACGGGATATCAAAAAAAGGCTTAAAGATTTCTTTTTAATAGATAAACTGGGTTACCCTACATGTCGTTTTCATGCAAAACGGAATCCTTTCCCTCTTTTTGTCCTCGTAATCTCTCAAAGGTTTCCTTGTAAAAAAAATTCACTTTTCTCTCTTATTGATGCCATTTAAATTATCAATAAGAGCTTTTCGAATTTATAAAAGATCTAAGAAGATTAATATTTATTTATCTTTCTTTCTTTTTTTCTTTCTCGCTTTCTTCTTTTTTCTGTTTCTATAACATTCGCGTATAGCAATCTTTCAAGTACATTGATTTTCATCGAAAAACGCGTTTATGATATTTCAGTTTAATTTGGCAAGCATTTTGTTAAAGCGCAAATATTGGTAGGGAAGATTGGTAAGGTAAGTAAGTTGGTAGTTGAGGTAAACTCGGGAAATCGTTAATTCAACGCTTCTTTACGTCAGCGCAAAGTAGATTACACGCGGTGGGTCCGGCGACTTAATCCAAAGAGAAACTACCTACGAGCGAGGGAATAAACAAACCAGCTTGCGAGTAAATCCAAGGAAAGTGTACTTTCAGTTTCTGTATTTGCGCGTCATTAGCCACAACGAATCAACTTATAATTAAACGTCCAAATTTTTATTTTTATTTGTCCCTACGTATAATACCGATGATAATAAATGAAAGAAAAAGAAAAGGAAATATTTTACAGTAATATTTCAAAGGGACGAAATTAAGAATTGAACATTCGTGTTTACATTTGAGCGAGACAAAAATAAATTGATAAAGGAAATATTTTCATATTTAGCGCCCATTAATTAAAACTGAACATATTTACTTGATACTCTATATGTTCATTGTGGTGCTTTAATTCTTTACTTTTTGGTCTTCGCTTGAACTCACCCAAACATTTTTATCACGTGAAAATCCCTTTTGTACTTTCTGTTATTTTATTCCCTTTTTCTTTACTTTTTATTTACTTAAATGAAAGAAAAATTCGAGATCGTTAACATTGAAAGTGCGTAGAAACGGGAAGGACTAATTAAATTGGTTAAGAAGTGCATACGTCGGAAATTCTATAAAAGCGAATAACCAACGTATAATAAGTTAAATTCGTGTAACGAAGTAACTAATTACACAGCGAATGGAGAAGGCAAAGGAAAGAAAAAACAGGAATGAAGCTTTGCTCGAGCAGACAGAGCTGCTGAAAGAAGAGATAGAAAAGAGAAATAAAAGGAAGAAAGAGAGTGAGAGAGAGAGAGAGAGAGAGAGAGAAAGAGAGGAAGAAAAGGAAAGACGACAAAAGCCATCGTCGAGTCTACAAATAGGGCCTAGCCCTCTTACTATTCAATCTTTTCTCAAGCCGTTGGGTTTGCACATTGCTCATTACCGGCCACGGAAAAAGATTCTTTTTCTTTCAGACCGCGTACAGCGTTAGCTTTCCCCGGTCGAATCAACGAGAGTTATATTTTCATTTCAAAGTGGCTACCGACGTTGTACATTGCGAAGAAAAAAACGAAACATCGATAACGTTCGATCCTTTCACACCCTTAAAGAATAACATTTCATTCGTCATTTACAAAATATCACTATTAACAATCCTTCGTTACGTATCTTTATTTAAATGAAATAGGCATATTTTCTTCGATCTTTAAACCGACGTCTCCTTCTCAAGTTCGAGTCGGATCTTTTATAACCCTCCTTAAGTATCTCTAACGAGATAATGAATTCATTTCGTAAGGTCTGCTATGTCGACGCATCGTATGAGAAGTTCAAAACGACCGAAGGAGCTCACGTAAATCGGCTCTCGAACGTTAAACTTACGCTTTCTTCGCCTATTCTCGACGACGATATCATTCAAAACTCATTACCGATTCTCAACCGGAAAACTTTTCTCGTATCGTCGGAAAATCTTTCGAAAGACGGAGAATTACCTTAGGACAGAAAAACGAAAAAACAGGAGAGAGAGAGAAAGAGATAGAGAGAGAGACTAGAGAGAGAGAAAGAGAGAGAGAGACAGGCAGGCAAGCAGGCAGACAGACAGAGACAGAGAAGTAAGGTGAAAGTCGAGTTCCAATGAGAAGGAAAAGAGGAAGAGAAAGAAGAGAAGCAGGAAGACAGCGAAACGGCTCCGTCTCGATGTTACGACGAAATACCAAGATACTCTCTGTAGAAGAGAAGGTTGGAAAAGAAGATCCGTTCGCCTTTTTTTTCTTTTCCTTTTCTTTGTCGAACGACTGTGTGGAGCAAGGAAAGAAAGAAACGAGAGAAGAAAGGAAAAAGGAAGAGAGAGAGAGAGAGAGAGAGAGAGAGAGAGAGAGAGAGAGATAGCGCGACTCGATACAGTTCGATGCTCCTATTCGAGGCCAATAAATTAAAGACTCGCTCGAGTCGACGAGTTTTCCACGTTTTAGCGAACTACGCGACGATCTTTTAGAAAAAAAAGAAAGAGAGAGAAAGAGAGAGAGAAAGAAAGAAAAAAGAGATGCCAAAAAGAAAATCTACTTTTCTTCAAGCTCTCAACGAAATCGAGCGAGAAGGAAAGAATGACTAGGGTCCTTTCGCAAATCTGCCGATTCGTCGTAAGTCCAGTCGTTGTTTGATACCTATAATACCAAAATCTCATGCCCTTCGTTCATTTTATTGAACCATCTTGCCTATTCATCTTTCGCGAAAAATACGTTATTTATGTGAACATGAATATTTTCTTCCCTTCTTTTCTGTTCTCTTTTTGTTTTCTTTCTTTTCCTCTCTTCTCCCTTTTTTTCGAGATCGAACGTAAAAGTCTCCCGAACGTTTCCAATTTTTCTTTCTTTTTTCTTCTTTCTTTTTTTTTTCCTAGGGGAAAGTTTCATCTAAATAAAACGAGTCTGCGAGACAGCAGCAACTTCTGACGATGTTCTTGAGCTGTTGCTCTCGAAAAAGCTGCTATGGTAATCGTTATCGATCGTTCTGTAACGTCATCCTTCGTTAACCCTTCGTCGTTCAGCTTCCTTGTTCTTAGCGTTCTACCGTTTGTAAAAGACGTTGTTGACAAGCCATGTTAAATTCCACGTTCGTTTAACTTCATTAGCGATTCGTGAACCACGTCATATTTAATTAAATTCGTTCAGTCTTTTTCTTTCAATCACTGATATAATTATGCGGAATCGTGATATTTATATGTAAACACATTTGCACATTGTACGGCGAATTCATATAATTTTATCGATTAATCAAAGATCGAATAAAATTACCGACGAAGTAATTAAGATCGAGATATCGCAGTAATAACTTTAATTATATTCCAATGTTTCCCGAAACGAACGCGTCGCAGAATATTAAAATGGAATGGATAATTGTATCTCGATGTTTCGCGCACGAATATTCCCCGGGGGTGAACAAATATGAGAGAGTCATTGTCAATCGACATCTGAAACTGAGAAAACAATGAACAATTAATATTACCAAGAGTCTTCCTAAAGCATGCGATTATACTTTGGTAGTACGCTATGTGTATTGATCGTATTGATTATAAAAAGTATTATATATAAACTTTTTAGATTTTTTGTATATAACAAAAGATACTGCTTGCTTAGTTACGATAATAAACTCTTAATGAATTGAGTAATAAAAAAAAGTTTGATGAAAGTGCGGGTGTTTATTATATTTGCGTTTATGTAAATAAAAATATCGCGAAGCAGAAGCAGTGTTTGTTCGTTCACGTTTCACGATTTAAACGGCAAGTGTTTTTGCATCGACTGCGTGCAATGCAGTTGTTAGAGTCAGTGTTTGTTCGCAAAGTTTTTGCTTTTTTAACAGTCACACAGACTGTATTTATAAAGGATAGTAAAGTTCTGCGAAATAAATTCTGTGATCGTCCGTTAATAAATAACTACTGCGAATTAAAGTCGGTGCATCACTAAAGAGAATCTCGACCAACGTCCATGTCGTCCTACTTCATTTTGCAAACGGCGACGTATCATCTACCCTCAATGTCAACCTAAATCATGGACGAGTGTTGTGGAGCCATGGCATTGAACTTCTTAAGTAGTAAGTGAATTTTTAAGTCCCTCCTATCACTCAATCATGTCGAGGACGAAAAGACCGAATCGGCTGAAAAATCTAAGTACTTACATACAAATAAAATACTTACATTTTGCATTGCTAATAATACTTGAATAGATAAATAAATTGGATATATCAGAATTCTAAAATAATTTCTAAATGAAACGCACAGCTAATTTTTCTATTCCTCTTATGCGTATCCTTTTTCCTATTTATTTTTATTTGCTATTAATTATTATTTATATGTCTCGAGTAGGACCCATGGGTTGGGCCCATTGTGCTATGCGGGCTGATGTTTCAGAATCGTGTAGAGCTCTCGGGTGGGATTCTTGAGAAGGCTCTTCAGTGCGGACCCACGGATGGGTCTCTTTCTTTCAGCAGAGAATATCGAGCTCAATTTCATTCAATTTTCATTCTGATTATACTTGGTGGAACGATGTTCGAAATGACCGCCTATCGTTCCGAGTTTCATCCATCTCGCATACGCGCGCGTTCCGGGTTTCTCATATTCTTTCTTCTTCTTCTCTTTTCTATTAAATTTCTTCTCTCACTATTCTTTTCTATCTCCTTTTCTTCCTTTTTATCAAGCTAGATCATCGAGAGAAGGACCATCGGATGAGACCCTTGGGATAGACCCTCGGGTGTGGGCCCTTGAGATGGGACCTGGGGAGGTGGTCTCCTTCTTTCGGTAGGAAAAAATCGAGCTCGATTTTGCTACTCCGGTTTTGTACGGGTATAAAGATATTTTTTATGTCCATCCCTCGTTCTGAATTTCGTCGTTATCACGTACGCACACGTTCCGGCCCTCTTTTTTTTTCTATTTCTGGCTCTCTTTTCGTTTCCTTCTCCAACTTTCTTTTCTTTTCTTTCTCCGGGCTCCCTTTTCATGTTTCTTCTCTTTCTCTTCTTCCATCCTCTCTTCTTCTGTCCTAAGGATCACCGATGGATCATCGAGAAATCATCTAAGGATCATCGAGGGATAGATACATCTGCGATCGGATGAGTCCGTTGTATCGTCGAACGGCTCGATTCATCATCGATTTTACGCGAGAATACGGGAAGGACAAGGAGAACACTCACGCGCATGTCGACGGGCACAGGCGTGGGTGTTCCCTTATTTGCTCGTCAATTTGATTAGATTCCCTCACGAACGCGGATTTTTTAGTAGAGTCTCCATTTTATTACTAACACTCGCGTAGGTGTCGAAGAGCGATCCAAGGTCCTACCGTGTACTTCGTTGTATTATTCGAAATTCGAGGTACACGAACGATTCTACCTAGTAATGAATTATATGTAGCTACCGATGTCGCAACGATCCTGTTATTCGTATGCGAGGAATGAACTTCCTTCAGATAGTGTTTTGAACCAGAATTCTCGGTTAGCTCGTGTCACCTCGGATTTCAACGTTAGAGTCATTGTTATCCTAACACTCGCGCTATTAAAAGTCCTACCGGGGACTTCATTTTGTTCGCTCGAAAATTCTATTAGATTACCTCACGAGCACGGATTTTAGAGTAGAGTCACCGTTAGCCCGTGGGTCTCCAGATGCAGCAACCTCCACGTGGTGAGACCTGGGTCGGTATTACTTGCGAAGTGTAATTGTAAATCATGTAACGCAAGTACTACCGAGCGAATAGCTGCATATTTCAATGTATTTTCAAAATCCTTTCAATCTAATTCTGATTAAACACTGAAGTACCAACACTTTACATTGCCAATCAATGCTTATACAGGCAAATAGATAAGATATAATTATATCCAAAGATAATTTCTTCAAATTCGCAGATTTTTATCATAATTATCATATGTGTTAATTATATTTATTATTCTTTATGCCTTATCGTGAAACAAATGCTTACCGATGCCATATCTAGCATGAATCACTGCGAAACGCAAGCTAACATCTAAGAAAGATATACGTACAAGAGACTGAAAAATTTGAGTTCACAGGTTATTAAACTACTTTCTTCTTCTTATTACTCTAACCCGCACGAAAACAATTGTTATATAACCAACACAGCTTATATACCGATACGATAGGCGCATGGTAGAGAGAGCATTCCCTGCTTCTATTCGTAGTTCATAGTTTTTCTATACCTGTCACTGAAGTCATATAGGCTTTGAACAAACGATAGTGAATAGCCTTAATAATAATAAAGATTCTTTCTCTCTCTCTCTCTCTCTATATATATATATATATATATATATATATATATATATATTTTTTTTTTTTTTTATTTCAAGTTATGTATATATAAATCACTTTTCTTATACAATTAGTAATATAAACGTAATGATAATGCATATAAATAGAAACACAGCGATGATAGATACATTAAAAGTCTATGAGTCGAATTCTAAACAGATGGAGGTAAGTATAAATGCTATTAATAGTAATATACAACGTATGGCACTCTGCTCACTGATTAGAGATGTTTAATCAATACCATTTATAAAGTTGTGTACCCTATATCGACATCAAAGGAAGATATTAATCAACGAACGTAATTAATATCATCTCTCTCGAATCTTAAGAGATGACAAACGGATGCCATTCGAGTTTACACACTTTTCGATTATATAGTTAATTAACGATTTACATACATTCATCGTATTAATTATCAAGCATCGATGTTTGTTTCACTATTCCGTAGAATCGAAAATATGAATGCATATTATTAAAATATTAATGCATATAGGTATAAGTATATAGGTATACTTATTAGTAATACGAACCACGTCTCCATGTTCATACATATATATACATGTACAAGCTGGTGTGTGAAGACAAGTCCAAACGAGGAGAGAGAAAGAGAGGAAGTCTGTGTGTGTGTGTGTGTGTGTGTGTGAGAGAGAGAGAGAGAGAGAAAGAGAGAAGACTACTAGTTCTCTCCTAGAGTTCGACGACTTCGTTGAAAGCCGAGCTTTATATCACGCTCGCCAAATAAATCGTAGAACCTGCAGATTCGAGCCAGCCCTCTCTTCACATCCCACCCACACTATCACCCGTTCAACCTTATCTCTCGCTTACGGCACGAGCTTATCGGTTCCTGTTTGTCTTACAGCATCAAGTCTTTGAGTTCACCAATATCACGCAAAGTAGAATCATCGAATTTAAAATAATCAAAACTGAAACACAATCAACAATGATAACATCTTAATGACAATTATTAATATCGAAATAAGGATATTTCAATTTTTTGTTAAATAAAGTTGTAAAAAAGATCTATGATTGTTAGAAAAAGAAAAGTTTCAAAATTGAACTTTCAACTTTGTCCATTCGAGGTATCAATATTTTATTAAATATATTCGCGATAATTACGACTGATATTACTCGATTCACGTTCGTGGGAAGTTCATAAGCGGACTGGCATAGTAATGATCTTGCGTGCGATATCGTGATGATGCTACCAAGTTACACAGCTATTGGATGAATCTTTGGATAATATAGCGTTGCGTTCCGTAGTTTCATACAGTGTATGGTAGCATCAAAGCAGAGCTTACTCACGTTCTATCTAGTATTGATCATAGGAAAGTTCATTGATCGTTAGATTGTGACACTCCGCGTTTAAACCTCTCAACGATCTCTCTCTCTCTCTCACTTTCTCTCTCTCATCTGGGTGGAAGGAATTAATTATGCATGGAGTTCGAAATTGAGTAAACTATCGTCAAAACAGAAGAATTACTATTTGTTTTTGAAGAAATGAGGATAAGAAGAAAACTGTTATATATAGGTATCTTTCATTAAAACATTAAGTTCAGGCATAATAATAATAATAATATGAATAATAATAATAATAATAATAATAATAATATTTCAAAAATTTATGAAGTAATATAACAAAATGTATTTACATTTATTATCCGCCCTACATAAAATTAACGTTTCTGCGAAGTTCGCAACAACGTCAACGTTTCTCAACAGGCTCTACTCTTTTCCTATTTTTTATCTTTTCATTTCTTTTTGTTGATTCTCCTCAAATAGGAGATCATCACATATGGGATTAGGCGAAATAAAGGCATTATTGGTTTGCCCAAGAGACGAGGCATCCGCACATATTTCTCTCTACAAAAAAAGGAAGAACTTCCGTGGTGTATCACATCTTGCTCTTCCCCTTTAAAATAGACTGGCTTATTTCAACGGCTTACTTTGATGATGATGGCGTGTGTAAGCGAGAAAATATATGAGCAAAAAAAAAGGTACGAAGGGAAAGAGAAATGGAAAAAAAGAAGTTGAAAGGAACAGTAAGTGTTCCCTTTCATTTTCTTTTTCTGTTTCCTCAATTATGGGATGGAGAGGATCTAACTTTGACTGTTTAAGTAATTTAATATATACGTATATATATATATATATATATATATATATATATATATATATATATGTATGTATGTATGTATGTATGTATGTATGTATGTATGTATGTATGTATGTATGTATGTATGTATGTATGTATGTATGTATATGTATATGTATATATTGTAGATATGTTATTGGTACACATTTTATATGGTGATCGAATTCATTAAAAGAACGGTGAGAAAAAATATTCGATATGTCGCATGCACTCATTACGAAAATATTTGGTTTCGCTATGTCAAAAGCAGCAAGTGAATATTGTTCAACATTATGTGAATTTATCACTCTTCAAGTCCTACAGATTTTCAAATACACATGGAAATTAATTGTGAAATGTATAAAAATCTGCATTCGAACGAAGGGCTATTATTTCGAATACTTGTGTCATTGTACTACACGAATATATATACATACTCGCATACAATCACAAAAAAATGATAGCGTGTTCTTTGACGCAAACCTTTTGATGGAAAAGTTTCTATAAAGCGTTTCGCATTTTTCATCGCTACTGTGATCGATCGGTGTTATAAAATACCTGTTTTATGCTGCTTTCTTTTGATGATAAATAACGACGATCTAATAAAAATCAATAGCCCAATATTACGAAAGTTTCGAATAAAATTTAAATACTGCAATTTCAATTTTTCTATAAAAATATTACGTATTAACAAACATTACCCTGTATGAACTGACAATTACTATAAGAAAAATACTTGAACGAAATTATTAAAATACAAATATATCAGATACATTTTAAAACTATAAGGCACTATAAGGAGTTAACGAAAGGGTGGTTTCGTCAATGGTAACTGTTAATTTTGAACAAATTCAAACAGAATCGAAAGAAGGAAAGAAACGAGGAAAGCAAAAAAAAAGAAGACAGAAAGAGAAAGAGAGAGAATGAGCGAGTGAGTGATTCTTGTAAGACGTGGTAGCAATATTTACATAAAATTGATAGACGACACGGCGTGTCGAAGGTTGACTATGGCAGTGATGCGTGTCTCTCCCCATTTCTAGAGGTGGAATATTCCGGCATACGTCCCCGGGGCGTCGTACGGCCGAGCCACTGCAGCGCCGCGATGTTTTACGAGGTGGCGAAACCGTGCCAACTGTGTCTCGTTATATTAGATTTTACTGGGAGCTCCAGGCGCCGCATAAATTCGTTAACCAATAAAATCCTCATCGCGTGGCGTAATAATCGGCTGCGGCTGTGAGTCCACGATAATTGTCGTAATGCGACGAAAGAGGAAACTAAAAGGCATTCGAAGGTTCTTTTTCCTTTTCATTATCTAGACGGTTCAGTTCTATGTCTGAAGAGAATTAAAAGAGTTTACTGTTTTGCTTTTAACTTTAATTAATCGTATTGTATAACAAACCGTGGTGTTCATTTGATATTTTCCATCAGTATACAGTAAAATGTTCGTCAGTGTACAAAATCTCCAATAAAACGTATCAAATAAATCTCACTAGATATTGACCGTTGTAAGACGATATAGAGAAAGTTGATGATAGCTGTGGTTATATCAAGTATCGAAGGGTTTATTATATCGGGTAATTCTGTACTTTTCATCTTGGACTCAATTATCCAATATCATAAATTTATAGAAAATATAAAAAAAATTGGAATCAAGGAAGTTGCCGCTTCGCCATTTACGTAGATACAATTTCTATAAAGTTGATCTACCGACGGTAATAATATCCGCCTTTCCCTTCTAATTGCAAAACACATTTCTTCGAAGTACCGCTTTCTCATCCGGGCTTTATTGCCTTGATACTGGAAAACAGGTTGGTTGGTAGCGGGGCGAAAGGAAGGCACGAAAGTGCTAATGAATGCATAACTCTTACAACCGGATCGAGAATATATCGTGGGAACGCGCAATTGTTATTATGCTTATTTCTCGTGCTTTTAGTTACAATCTCTTGTCGACTGCTTAACTCTGTTTCTCTCTCTCTCTCTCTCTCTCTCTCTCTCTTTCTCTCCCTTTATCTATTTCCATTTTCTCTAATGAAAAATAAAACTCGAAGGGAAGAAAAAAACACTAAAAAATTGTTTGCTTCGTTACCGTTATATCTTGTTAAAATTCACAAATACAAAAAAAAAATTCTTAACATAAATCTCAAAAATATTTGGCAACTCGCTAGCATAGAAAATGAAGAAGATGAGATTTATTTTAGGATCGTCTCGTTCCATTATCATATTTTTACGCACATTGACGCACCTTATTGCTTTAACACTTTCTTGATCAATCGGGATCGAAGATGAATCATAATTCTATAGGAGTGTTAAAAAGATAGATATTTTTACGAGTTTATCTCGAGGGCTTATCATGAGAACTACTATCATCGATAGACAAAATTGATCGAGGACCGAATGAACGGAACAAATGAATTATCTATCGATCGAATGCGTTCAATTAACATTCAATTTGATCTACGAAATCCAGAAGCCACGACAAATGAGAAGGAAATATTCAGGGGTAATTAACGCAAATTAATGATGTAGGCTTTAACGGTAGGAACATATATATATATATAGATAGATAGATAGATAGATAAATTGAACGGTGGGTTCGAGGTTGAAATTTTGTAACAGAACGAAATATTTCATTTATACCAATACAACGTAATTAAATGTCAATCTATCGGTCTGGGGAAAAATCGTCAACTAGTTTGAGAAGCTTTTGATTGGATGTTACTCGTCCATGAACGAAATATGCATGCTATTTTATGATCATGTTATCGTGCTCTCTCTCTCTCTCTCTCTCTCTCTTCATCTCCATTTTCCCTCCTCATAACCCTACAAGATGTGTCACGTCGTGCAGTTATCATTCTCGCTTGATCGAGAAACGCAAAAACACTTGCGTCGAATAACACGATTCGACGTTTAGCCTCGAACATTTTAATACGTTTGTGCTTTCACGGAAACGACTTTCGATCGTTAAAATGGAACCACGAAATCATAGAGTATAAGAGAGAGAGAGAGAGAGAGAGAGAGAGAGAGAGAGACGAAGAGAGAGATATCGCCAGGGGCGTACTTGAATCATACAAACAAAGAATGTAGCTGCGAAAAAAAATCAAATGAAGATAAAAATAAAAAAGTAATGGTAACGGAACGGCGATAATAAAAGCGACTGTAGCGATAGTGGTACGTATCGTAAAAGAAAAAAAGAAGAAACAAGAAAAATGAGAGAAAAGAAGGGTATATGTAAATCTCCATAGCAGTGAAACTCAAGCGAAACTTACCGCTAGAAATAATTCGTTTGATCGTAGGCTGACGTTTCGATATCGGCTATCGACTGGCACACGTTTTTTTCGATAATCGCACGTAGCATTACATAATAGATCGTGATTTGAGACTCCCTTTGTTTCTCGCTTAATGATCCGTTTCAGTACAGACTATATTCTCCGCTAGTGGTAAATCGCGATTTCGCATGAAATTCGCAAACGAAGCGAGTATCGTACCAGCTCGAGTTCTTTCACAATTCTGGAAAAGTTATTCGCCGTAGCGTGATTGACTCATTTCTTATGAAATTACGTTTTATTTTCAATGAAGGGGAACAAAATTTTTTTCTATGGGTATCCGTTATGGAAAAAGAAATAAAATAAACGAATATAAAATATGATATAGTATACGATGGAATATATTGTATAATAAATAAAAGTAGATAGACGTGTAAATAAATGTTAATGTAAATAAGAGAGAGAGAGAGAGAGAGAGAGAGAGAGAGAGAGAGAGAGAGAGAGAGAGAGAGAGAGAGATAGAGAGAGAGAGAGAGAAAGAGAGAAAGGAGAGAATAATATTTTATTATCGCAAGAAAGAAATTGGTACCCTGTAATTATAAACCATTATGGGATAAAAATGAAGAGACTGCAAAAATCTAATCAATAGAGTAATACTATGAAATAAAATAAGATATAATGATAGAGAGAAAATGTAAAATAGACAAAGAGCGACAAGAAGCATACATTCTTGTTTTATCGATACGTATCGTAAAGGATCGTAAAGGGAGAATGAGTACGAATGTGATCAAACGGCAATAGATAAAATTATCAAGCTTCTTGTACCATAAATATCAACCGTCCGTAGAAATTAAAGTTAACGAGACAAAGATCTCCACTCGCTGATTCTTATTTCTCGAGAAGGTACTCGACGTCTCGTTTTCTAATCGACGAATTAATTAAAGCCCATCCCTTGACGTGAATAAAAGCAAGCAACACGCTCCACCGCTCTACCGTCAAAGAGTTTTCTTGAATTTCAGGATATCGATGATAATTGCTATTGGCGAACTTTCAACAAAGGGTCTCGCGTTTATACGTCGCTGAACGATCGTGTCGGGACGATGCTTTCCTTCGATTTCTCTCTTTCATTTCGTTTCGGCTCGCTGAGGAAACGGAAGGCGGATATTGAATGTATCTCATGCTCGATAACAATAACAAATGACATCGGGGTCTTTGACTTCTCTAATTGCTATACTTGAGTTATGTGAGAAATTTTGAAAATTTTAGAATAACAATGTAAAGTTCCCAACCCAGAAATTCTAATTTTAATGAAACTTTGTGAGCACATAGAAAACTTCATGAATATGTATATACCTGTTATATATGTTAGTTGACGTTGTAAATGTTTTTTAATATTTTTCTTCTGCACTCTGATACTTCATCAAATGAGATGTAGTTTTTATATATAAAAAGTTTGTTTTACCATCTCTCTTCTTTTAGTTCATCGGAAAATCGAAAGAAAAAACTAATTCGAAAAACTAATTGTAAAAGCTGATTCCATTCCAAAGTTAATTTCCATCGAAAAAAGAAAATTGTTCCTTACATAACTCGATGCTATCTACGTGTTCATAAAGTTTAATAAAAATCGGAATCACCGGTTTAAAATGACACCTTGTCTTGTTATATTTTCGTAAAATATTTAAATAGATAGATTTCAATGGATCTGATTCTCCGCAAATTTTAAGTGAATACCACTAACGATTTCAATGGAAACAGTTTGTGACAATGTATATGGGTCACGTTATACCAGCAACTCGTGCAGAACGCGTTTTGCATAAGTATTAGCAAAATCCTTGCGGCAAATTATTAATGACCTCTTCATGTACGTACGTATATGCTTATCGACGAATGGACAATTTATTGGAGTAAAATGTTCTGTTAAAGTTTAATCCGGCATTGTCAATCCAATAAGACATAAAACTTTGCAAATTATAGAATCGACTGGCCATCGACCATTGGATTTTTTATAAACATACTTTTCGTTAAAATCTCACTGTTCGATATCGTTACAACGATATTATAGTTGGACTTGAAACGAACGAACTATCTCTTACTAAAACGTGATCAAATAATATCCCATTATATACATTTGTACGTAGATACATACATACATATCCATTCCGGAATAATCAAGCAATTAAGCACAATGGAAGCGTTCCTGTCTTTCATGAAGTTAAAACAAGATTGCACCGGTAAATTAATTGAATTTTCCTGGTATAAGCTCTAACTATAGGAACAGTCTCACGCGCTACATCCCGTGGCCTATACGTCCGCATAGATTTAAAGTTTAATTAATGTCAATTAGCCGAGAAACCGATTAACACCTATTATTCTAGATGAAAGACAATTTACACGGATACAAATGTTCTTTCTTTTTCTATTTATTTATTTTGTTTCATATTCGACAACGAACTACCTTCGAATTTTTTCACATAACGAGCGAGAACATAACAAACGTTCACTTAATTAGCGGGTTCCCGTATGCAACAAATTACATATAACGAGACTAGGTAGCTAATTGGTATTATTCGTTTCATAACATCTCCATCTTTGTAACGCATTGCAATTGAGTGCAAATATCACCGGCTAATGGTCACGTTATTCGTCAAGTTGAATCGTTTGTTATTCATAAAATATGTATATAGTATAACACTCAATTACGTTTCCATTTCTCTACCTCTCTCTCTCTCTCTCTCTCTCTCTCTCTCTCTCTCTCTCTCTCTCTCTCTCTCTCTCTCTCTCTCTCTCTCTCTCTCTCTCTCTCTCTCTTTCTCTCTCTCTCTCGCAATTGTCCCGTATAACTCGTGATATTTAATCGAACGATTGTTGGCGTTAACATGAACCTGAAATGCTTACAAGGGAAATAAAAAAAGGAATGAAAGGGAGGGGAGAGAAAAAATAAGAGGGAAGAAAAATCCTTACGTTCGCATAATAATCGAAGTACAGAGGGTATAAAGCTCTTTGCAGGCAGGTATATCGAAGCGATTCGCCTGGAGAAACGATAACTTCGAGTGTAGAGTAGACTACTACTGCTGCGCGAATGGTCCGAAGGGGAAAAACGAAACTTATTGTTAGCTTGCGGGCACGTATTAAATTCGCACGGAACGAACGACTCGTAACGTAGTTTGCCTTTATCACGAATTTCTTTTGAAGAGCCGCCACTCCGAGAAAGTTTCTACCCGCTGAGCCTCTGTTAACATCTCGCGAATTCCTCGTGCGTTGTCTATTATCGATAAAATCCAATTGTAGCTTCGTACGTCTCTTTCTCTCATTCTTTTCCTATTTCTCTCACTCTTTTCCTATTTCTCTCTCTCTCTCTCTCTCTCTCTCTCTCTCTCTCTCTCTCTCTCTCTCTCTCTCTCTCTCTCTCTCTCTATCTCTCTCTCTTTCAGTCCAGTCAGCAAGCCCATTTCATTTTACGAACGCATCGAGAACAAATAGATGACGGTTTTTCTTTCTTCTTCTTGTCTTCTTTGAAAATCCTACGTGGAGTAGAAAAGAGGAAAGAGAGAGAGAGAGAGAGAGAGAGAGAGAGAGAGAGAGAGAGGAAGAGAGAGAGAGTGAGAGTGAGAGGGGGAGAGAGAAATCTCCTCACAAGGAGATCGATGGACTCGGAGGGAAAACGATGTAAGCGTCTGAACGTACGTCGATTTGTTTGTCAGAATAAAGCAACGCCTTTTTTCTTTTCCTTTTTTGCAACATCCTATGGACCACTTTTCGGATGAGACAATTTTTCTCGTCTGTCTTATTTGCGTATTGATATTTTGTACTTTCCATTAATAATATTATATTGCGTTATTTTTTTGAAATAAGAAAAAAAATAATTCGAGATAAGATTAATTGTTAGATGATCAATACGCATTTATTAACTATACCCATTTATAACATATTTAGTAATTCTAATGAGAAAAAAAAATTCTCAGCCAAATTAATACAACCCCCGCCCCTTTAAAGGGATCTCATAAATTATTCATGTTATTAAGCATTCTTTTTTAATGTTTTGCATCATTTTATCATTTTTAAACGATCGTCAATGTCTCTGTATATGAGATACATAACAGATCGGTATAAGGAGGTCGTAGGTATTGTAGTCGGAAAATGATACGACGAAGTAGGTCGTAGTCGATATTACACCGCGAATCTCATTTACTCGTTTGTTCGCAGTCTTTGGTAATACACGAGCGAGATCGATTTCTTGGAAAATGTACGCTGGAGTGCACGTGCGCTCTTACGTTATTCATTTGTCGATATATAGTTTGCAAGAGAAACATCGACGATATTACTATAGTCTATTCAACAACAGTCAGGAGACGTAAACGAAACAGTCCCGCTTATGGTGAGCTTTCATAAGTCATTGTTATGGCGTGTTTCTCTTCTTGTTTTTGACTTACTTCCCGAAAAAATGTTATAATATCTGAAATATCCTCAAAATCCGATCACGTCCTCGTCGTGTGCATTTTTTTACGTCATCTGAATCGTCTTATTGAACGGACTTTTATATATATATATATATGTTCATTGAATTTCTATTCGACGAAATAGCAATTACGAAAAGGGTACAATTTTATACGTATATATTGGAAATTATTTTCACGCTTGAAACTTATCTTTGTCAACCATTTTTATCATGGAATAGTCGGAGAACGAAAAGCACGAAGCTCTTCCCACGATAAATCCTCGATAAATAGAAATAAAGGATGTTGGTTCTCCTCGAAAGACGGGTGACGTCTTGTATTTATAGGATCGAAAGCGATAGAATCGAAGACCGTTGAGAGACGAGAAACGATCGAGTCGAGTAAAAGTATACGTATATAAGTTTGTGTATGCGCGTGTGCGTGTTCGCGTGTGTGTGTGTGTATAACAATGAAACGATATCATAAATCATTCGGAGCCTGCATAAACGTATTACTAGTCGTTGGAATTTACTATTAAACACATGTACCTTTTCTTCGTAGTTTTCAATCCTTCTTGAGAATAGTGAAGGTAACAAAAGGAAAGAGTACATGTATATGTATATATATATATATATATATATATATATATATATATATATATATATACAGAGAGAGAGAGAGAGAGAGAGAGAGAAAGAGAGAGAGAGAGATAAAAAGAGAAAGAAAGGAACGAATGAAGAAAGTGTGAGAGTATTCCCTGAACAAAAGTAAATCATTGAAATGCGTAGGACGAAATAGGACCGTTTTGGAAAAGTTTGGGAAAGCATGTTTTCAACTGATGGGTGTAAATCACAAGGTCTCAGAACGTAGGGCTTCTTTGGATAACGCGAAAAAGGAGGGAGAAAAAAGTCCCAGTCTACCGAGCACGTTATAAGCCGAGATGAAAAAATCTCTCCCTCTCTTTATTTCTCGATAAATTATCCATCCTCGACTAATGATGTCGCGACGATATCGCTGCGGGAAACGTAAAAAGGCGTATCTCCGAAATGATTGAGCTTTAATGACGCGATAAAAATTCCTATGATGGTCGATATGTTCTTTCACGGTACGTAACGTAACAACCGATGCCGTTCTGTTAATCGTCGAGAACGATACTTTTTACACCATTCCGTTATGACGTAAAAAGTATATATATATATTATATATATATGTATGTGTTTATATATGTGTATATATGTATATGTATATATATATATATATATATATATATATATCATGATTGTATCAAAAAACTCGTTAACGAGATTTTAATGTGAGGGTATCTACGTACATATGTATTTCCCGAATCCCTCAAACATCGGAATATACATATATTATTCTACTTTCCATTACTCTTCCATCTCGATATAATCGATGTATCGATTATTATCGACGTTACTACTGGAAATTTATTTTTTTACAAAAGATCTGTTACAATCAAGTATCTTCTTCGAACGTGTTGTAATATAAATTTAGATACTTATCAATTTTTTTTTCAAATGTTCTTTTCATCTTGTACGTCTTGAACATGCACTTCAAATAACAAACAATTGTTTTATTTATTCGTGCGAGATATTACAGGATAATATTAAATATTTAATATTTTTAAATTATTATTTATCAGTGAAATTGGGCATTATTTTGGTCGTATTATTTATTTACGAGCATGAAACTCTGTTGCATACGAGTAAAACTCTTCTCTTGAAAATCTACCTTCAGAGGGACTTACATTTTGATGCAAACGATATATATGGAGAGAGTGTTTCCATTTTTGATCCTCCTTTAGAATGCGAAAGAAACGTTCCTCTCTCTCTCTCTCTCTCTCTCTCTCTCTCTCTCTCTCTCTCTCTCTCTCTCTCTCTCTCTCTCCGGTTACACTTGAGAAACTATTCCTTCGAGACCAACGTCGCGTAAATAGTCACACACCGTACTGGACACATCGCACACGTACGCGCACCTTCAAATTACTACTTCCACTCAACAAAAACTATAAATTTAACGAATTTGATGGCGGACGACAGAGACAACGGTCGGTAGTAACGTTTAACTACGATCTTTTACTACGTTCCCGATGTTCCCGAATGCTTCCAGTCGAGCTATTCGTCGAAACGGTAAAAATCGACTGGATTTACTGTCCTACTGACTCGACAAATCAATGAAATCTAAAAAATAAAAAAAAAGAATTCTCCGAAAAATTGTTTTAGGAATACCATTGTATTTCTAGCAATCTGATAGATATTATAGAGATTTATTTTATGTTTTCTTTCTTTTTCTTTCGTTCGTTCGTTCGTTCGTTTTATTTTTATTTGCTTGAAGTTTCAATTGCTTCGTGGAATATTAAAATCATGAGACATACGAGGCTAGATAATTGATCATGCGACGGCTCGAACTATTTTATCCGTGGTCTCTCTCTCTCTCTCTCTCTCTCTCTCTCACCTTTCATCCTTTTCTTTTTTTCACGATTCGTCCATAACCCTGAAAACAATGCATCCCCAGCACATATCCGTATTGTCGTTCGTAGCAATCTATGTGTCACGCGATTCAGCGAATTACACTTTTCGCCGCTCATGCAACACTTTTTTCACCACGAGAGAGAAAGAGTGAACGGAAAGAGGGGAAGAGAGAAAGAGAGAGAAAGAAAGAGAGAAGGGAGAAAGAGAGAGAGAGAAAGAAGAGAATTACACTTTATGGAGATGGAGATCGAAATTGGAAATCCCTTTGAATGTTGAACGTGCCTCTAGTTAAACGCGAACTCAGGCGTTCCGAGGTCGATTGCATTCGGTCGGTCACTTCTTTCGTTTCTTATTCGATATTTCTAATTTTTCCATTTCTATAGGCAAGTTTTTATAATGTCATACGATTTCAATTTAAATATTACGATAATCGCTACGCTTTTTTTACATTATATCTAATTGTTATATGGACTGTAACTATTGTATACGAATGTTTTGTATTATTATTATTGTCATAATAGATTGTGACATATGTACGCCCGAATAAACGTTATACGAAACAAATAGAAAGGAATAATAACATCGTCATAGTATACACACGCAATTGAAATAAAATTGGAGAAAAGTTATATATACTTATGTTTGAATTTCACTCGGCAAATCCGGCACGTTTTAGAGGCGATAGTATTTTCGTATATACCAGTGGAAGAACGTATAGGAACATAGGTCTCTTTTCATGAAATCGTAACCGAGCGAAGCGTAACGTCGACGTAAACAAGTAACGTACCGCCATATCACGAGACATTAAGAACCCAGTGAGTTCGAACCGAATGTCGTTCCGCCTTTCCACTCGCGTTAAAGACGATGACAAGAAAGAGAAAGAGAAGGAAGAGGACAGAGACAGCCTCCCCATTGGTGGAAGGCGAAGAAAGCTCGGAAGAATGGAAACGGTTAGAAAAATATCCATGTCGCTTCCATACGTGAATGTCCAACTATGCTCGTATTTTCAGGCAGGCCGCGAGAATACCGCGAGAAACGACGTCGACGACGAATACGACGATGGCGACGACGAAGACGATGCTTGTGGCGTCGTCGGCTGCGGTAAGAAAAGTTTTCTGAAGAACGAAGTAATTTAAAAAGTTTCTGCTCCATGACATCGCGCGATAACAAATTATCCTTGCTCCATTATCTACAAATGCGATTATGATAAGAAAGAACCGACTGGGGTAAACTTTAATGCAGTGAGTTTTAGTTAGTGTTACCTTGCTGACTAGCTACCCGGCTCGTTCACGGTTAGCATCGCGATTATATGAATATTCTAATATGTATAACCATTCGTGGGAACGACTAGTTACTCTTTCAAATGTTCTCACAACACTTATACGTTACATACATGTACACACACACACACACACACACACACACACACATATACAAGTAAAAGGTGTGTCGCGTAAAAGATGAGCCTGTATTCTTCTCCGTAAACTTCTTTTGGATCTTTGCGCTTATGGAAAATTAGAAAATACTGTGCAGTTTCTTACTTCCTAACAAACGTCACGTTGACTTTTCTTTCTCACGAATCTACTAAAGTATAGTCTCATCTCAAAATAAGCTACGACTTTATACTCGTCCCATACGGAGCAGAATATACAATACATGTATATAGGTACATAAAAAATAATGTTATAAGCGAGAATGTCTACAATAATAAATCGGAATAAACAAAAAAATAAATTGTATTGAGTATGAGCCAATTCCAAAATCAGAATGCAGTTATCAGTCGTCATTCGTTAATTACTCTACGTTCGTTCTTCTCTTATCGAAAACATTGATCTCTTTTGAAAATGAATCTTGCGGTATGTCACAGAAAATCAAACTGGCCTGTCGAACGTTATCAAAACTTAAATTTCACGTTTTATATCTTATAATTTCAATTGATGTCACTCTCGGTAGGAGATATCAAGCATACAAATGTTCAGAAACCGATTACGCACTGATCTTGTTGAGTCACGTTCAGTCCACATACATGGCAGGTCATCTAAGCTTTAAACACCATGAAACGATCTTACGCAAAACTAACGATAACAGTTACTAACTGATACATGTTATCAGAAATCAATAAGAAAAAATATATATTCAAGCAGAAGGGAAAGAACCAAAATTAATAAGGCCAATTTTGTAATTTTTTTTCTTTTTTTTTTTTTAATGAAAAGATAAGTAGAAAAAATATTCTAATATTCTGGAGATTAAATTCGTGAATAAGAAGAAAGCGCGGGATACCGAAGAACGGCGTCGTATTTTATAAGAGTGAAAAGAGAATACGCTCGAACAAAGAAACCTAGTTTGCAAAAGTATCATATTTGTACTAGCAGTGTCATCGTGCCTTCCTTATTTTAATGCGAGACGTATCTATTCTGCAGCCTCTTTTTATTCTCTCCAGTGTCTCCCTGGTCTACGTGTACAGGATAAGGATCATTTCACATTTTCTTCCCTTTTTACTTTCTTTTTTTCCTCTTTTCTTTGTTTTATTATTATTATTTTTTTTTAATTTATATATAATTACACGAATATTGGAATCGACAGAATTGTGGCAAGGAAAAATGAATCTACAACATTAATCCTTGTGTTCCTCGTTTTTATATTTGATTATATAATCCACTCTCTCTCTCTCTCTCTCTCTCTCTCTCTCTCTCTCTCTCTCTCTCTCTCTCTCTCTCTCTCTCTCTCTCTCTCTGTCTCTCTCTCTCTGTCTCTCTCTCTCTCTCTCTCTCTCTCTTTGTTTCTTTAATAAATTTAATTATATCAACATCGCGTTGATTTATTTTGCGTTTATTGGATAATGATTATTCAGTTGTTGTTTGACTAATTGAAGTTACAAGATTTCGAAGTATATGATTCTATCTTTTTTTAATAATTTTTCCATTCTTCCTATCTTGATAACAATGAACTTGAAGAAATTCGATAGGCAGATCGAACGATTAACAACTTATTTTATCAGATAGTATTATCCGGGTCGACTGATTTTATCACGTCACTGAGAGTTTGGGGAATTGCTTTAAGGCCCGTTGCACATTGTCAATCAGTCGCCAGTAACCAGGTCACTAAATTCAAGGGAATATATGGGCGCGTACGCACTCGGTCATAGTGACTAACGAGTAGCCGGCAACTACGAAAACACGAACGATGACTCGTTTGTTCGCAGAGTTTGTTCACCTAATTTTTTAGTCGTTCGTCGACTCGATCGCCGGTGACTGGACGACAATGCGCATGCAATCTTAAAGAAAGAAAAATGAGATTTCTTTATTAAAAAAAAAAAAAGAGAATTGCATAAAAACAGAGAATATATGTCGACGAAAATTGAGTATCTATTTTTTATTACAAGAGACTGAATATACAACGAGACGTATTTTATATATTATCACATGATTCTATATTATAGAACCACATTCAATAATAAACAGGATATTTATTATTTATCACCTTGCCTCCCGTGTTCTTAATAATGAAAATAAAAAAAGGAAAGAAGCAATAACCTACAAGAATAACTTTTCTCAAGAAAAATCTAAAGATCTTTTCTATCAAGGAAAGGCAGGAGCAGCATCGATGGATGTTACGATGGTATCTCGTCGAGGAGCGTAAACACTCCTCGATGATTTATGCAGGCAGTTGCTTGTGGTCGATCGAACAAAGTCGGAAACACGCGAACGGCAAAAGAAGAAGAATGCATGCTTTCGTGAATAAACGCACGCGCATTCGGTATATGTGTATGTGGGTGTGTACGTGTATACTTTCCAAAATTTCTCCTATCTACTAATTTATGTCGATGGCACGTCGAGACGAATCGACGGGGTCGGCAGGGCCAAGCACAAAGTTGAGAATAATCGAAGTTCGACGGTGAATGCGGAGAACCAACGGCAACCACCGAGAGTGATACCGGTGGAAACTTTACCATCAGCGCATTCGGGATCCAAACCGAGTAGTGAGCGAGCGAGCGAGTGAACGAAAGAGCGAGCGAGCGAGCCAAGTCATACCGAAGGGAAGCAAACTAAAGGGAGAGGGAGAAGCAAATACCGCGTAAAAGCACGAATAAGATTTAAATCAGGACTGACTGCTAGCATAACGTACACGGTAGAGTTATCGACGAACTAAACTATTTGCACGACCTCTTCGCAAGCAAACGTTGTAAGTTTCTTTGACTCGACGATGAAAGGGAGAATACGAATAAAATTCGCTGGCCCTCTATATGATCTATAACGTTTATACCGTTTTCGTTAAAATCTCACGAGATTTCTTTTCGAAAAATAATCTGAGACATTTCTCTTCGTTCATCTAATCGTTCTTCCGAATAAGAAAAATCTCGGCAGAAAGAGAAAAGAGATAGAATCCTTTCTCGTATGTAAGTATACATAAATATACATATATACATATATATGTATATATAGCTCTCTTGTATATATATATAATTTATTTATTTATATAATTCTGGTAAGTATGACACGGTATTGACGAAAAGACGCGTACGCGAAAATTGCCAAATTGTCAAGTTTACGAACTGTAAAATGAATCTACACATCGATAAGCTCTCTATTTCTTTTTCCTTCTTTCTTCCTGTTTTATTGCAAAAAGTGACATAAAAGGAAATAGAAAGGCTATAGATTCTGTTCGTTATATAGCGTATATGTACCTACCACGGTATAGAACGAAATAGAGAAAAACAGAATAAACATAGTACTGCTACGTAGTGCAAACAAACGTCCGGAGATACTCTTTTTCAAGCTCGTATCGAGGATCCCTCCTTTTTCTCTTCTCCTCCTCCTCCTCCTCCTCCTTCCATTACCACGAGTAAAAAAAAAAGAAAAAGAAGGGGTTTTATTTTCTTCTTTCTTTCATTCCCAGGAAACCATTATTTCGTCGAGGCGAGCTGAAAAATTATTTCCAACCTCCTCCCCTCCCCCCTGCAACCTTCGATCGTTGAAGCAAGTCGGCCGTTATCCAGCCGATCTCATCATCGAATCGCTCCTGTCGCGATGGTAACGTCGTAGTCATGGAAAAGAGAGAGAGAGAGAGAGAGAGAGAGAGAGTAAAGGGTTTGGGAAGGAACGTTGGCATAAAGGATCGGACGAAGAAGGAGTCGAGTCTCGAGTGGAAAGTTGCATGTGCAGCGGAAAGTAATCCTCTCGATGTTTCGAAATTCAAATGACTTCATTCCTTCCCTCCTTCCTTCTTGTCTATCCAAGAGGAACGTCGCGACATCGTCCTGTCGTCGTCTTCGTCGTTGTCGTTGTCGTGGTAGAAAAGGACGATGAAGAGAACTATCATTCCTTTTACACGGATGGACAAGCGAACGAAAACGCTCATCTGGATTACCACTTGCTTGTTCGATCCTGATTTTACGATTCTCTTAAAGGGAAAGACACTCGTGTACAAGCAATCGAATCGCCATTTTCGTTTTACCGTTCGTATACGTTATCTGTGTCTATTAATTTATTAAAAATTATTAAAAAACGTAAATAATAGAAGAATTATTATTAACCAGATCAAGATCATTGTAAATTCACTGAACAAATTACAAAATTAAATATATTCTTGTAAGATATAACTGAAACAACATAATTTAGGTTTATTTGTCGAGTTTTCAACGACCCAGTGATCGCATGATCTTAACACAGTTAATATTCGAAAGGAGGAAAGGTAGGGAATCCAGAGGAAACGTCTCATGTACATACATGCTGTAGCATGATAGTCGTACTCTCTAGTATGTTCATGTATTTACTTATCTGTGTGTATATATATATATATATATATATATATATATATATATGTATGTATGTGTATAGGTAAAGCGTCGTGGCTGCAGATTCACTACATCCCAAGCAAATTTAGCGGGTGCACCAACGGTGATGGCGGCACCCAAACACACCATGATTTATGTGTAAATGTGTGTCGTACTTCCGTATGTTCGTGTGCACCCTACATCCCATGTTGAGACAGAGAGCATGAGAGACAGAGATAGAAAGGAACATTGTGCGTGCCGTTGCCGCAATATTCAATGTCGGAAACGTCCGGCAGCCTCAAGGCGCCTCCTAACATCGATGACTGGCACATCGGTTCATGCTACTTCATACAGATTCACGTTACTAGGTATTAAACATCATTACGCTATGATATCAGTTTTGTTATTTGTTCAAGAATTCTCGGAATTAGAATTTACCAATCGTTAAATAACATCGTTAGTTCTCACATACGTATATTTGCAACGTAGACGTTAATTATTTCAATTTATTTTCAATTAAATTAAACCCAAAGCAAATATTATAGATAACAACGAAATTATATTTTTACATATATTTTATATTGAAAAATATAAAATAAGAATTAATATATAATTATATGTTCAACGTTAACGGGTAATTATAAAATTTATATATTGGAAGATTTTCATAAAAGGAGAAGGGTACAATCCGAAATCGATGCTTCTCACTGAAAGGAGTCCCGCGTAAATAAGACAAACCGGAAGTGTATACAGTGTGATTTATACACATGCAAATAAGAGGCATTTTCAAAGAGCGCATTCGCGTTTCGTAGTATTACCGAGAGGAACTGAGAGAGTGAGGGGGGAGGAGACATTCAGACGAAGATACCAGGGTTGCCTCGACTCAAATGTTTGACTATCGAATTTCAACATCTTCATCGCCCTATCCTTCTTCGCTACTATCCATATAGATAATAACGTAGCACATGCTACAGTAGTGCATTGAAATGAAGGAATAAGAATGAAAGAGAGACAGAGATGGGGGGGAGGGCGGTAAAGGAATAGAGAGAATGTCCTTACATCAGATTCGAGTCTTAGTACACTTCATATACGTGTGTGTATGTATGTATGTATGCTTGTCTCCATCCACAGAAACGTGAGAGCAGTGTCGAACGTAATCGTATTAAGGCTCCAAGAAATTTCGGTGTACTCGCCAGGGATGCTTATTGCTTACGTGAGCATGGCAATGGCACGTATGGCTTGAGGTACGCGCATCTTGCGGGATATACGATCGAGCGAGCGACGTAGAAACGATTTTAACGATGTCTCTCTCTCTCTCTATCTTTCTCTCTCTCTCTCTCTCTCTCTCTCTCTCTCTCTCTCTATCTATCTGTTTCTCTCCCCATTCCTTACTCGAAAAGGTGCAAATCTCGAGAGAGCCTGTGAGAAAGGAGATGTTAGTAGGATCGCTACTTTCAACGATGCTAGATGTTTTGTAGACTGTAAAATGTGTTTGTACATAGTGGCCCGTCTCTCTCTCTCTCTCTCTCTCTCTCTCTCTCTCTCTCTCTCTCTTTCTTTCTCTTCGAAAGATCTTCTACAATGCAACGACTCCGAGATGAATTTCAAGCTGTATCTATTCGAAACAAGTCTCGCATACTATATTGACTTTGTGAACATAATTATCATAAAGTTTGCAAGAAGTAATCATAGCTGTTTTGAATCGATTTTCGTATTATGTACGTATTACAGATAGTGGATATCTATATATTGTTGGAAAATAATTTAGTAATCCACGTGACAATTCCTATAATAATAATTCGAGGCCAGCATCTTTTGTTACTTCAAATGCTTTCTATTAAAATATTAATGAAACTCCGTAGAATAAATGCGTATAATTATACTGTATAGATAAAATTAATATAAGATATTATAGTTCTAAAAGTTTATTTAACATGGTATTATTTAAATGATCGATACATAGTGTTACATCGCAAACATAGCATTTAAAAATTGTTTCTTTTGGAACTAACATATCATCGCTTTGATGTTTTGTTTCATTTATGCTAGTGTTGGAGGTATCCTTACAGGAAAATGCCGGCTAGTTATATCCCATTAACGAATCATCGATAGATGATGCCTCTCTTACTTTTGCATTTGATAAAAATTTTTCAATAATTTCTTCGTCTAATTTTAGCTTATAAACATGAAAAGCTCTATTTTTTTATTGTTTTATTGAAAATTATTTAACTGTTTAGTAATGTCATGTCTATAAGTAAGAAAATATTTTTTATAGGTTTCTTTATATCTTCACATAGTGTGGCATTTGCACCCATATTCTTATTGTAATCTATTACTACTGATGGTTTAAACGTTTTTTGCCCAGTATATCGACTTGTTTTTCCATTCCGGCAAAATATATTTTAAAATTGTATATGTATCACGTTTTAGAATCACACAATTTTAAAAAATTAATAACAAATCTCACTCGTTTAGTTCTAATAAATTGGATATAATGTAAACGGCTTCTACATTGCATCAATGATTCATCAATCGATATATTTTGATTTGGTACATACATGTGAATGAAATTCTATTTTATTATTACAGAAACTTCTCGAATTTTTATTGTGTCGTTGGAGATATCGTTACTGTATAAATGTAAATTTGTATTGATACAGATAAATCGGTTACGGGGTATAACATTCTTAAAATCTGGTGTTCCTATGCTTTTATCTTTGGTCTAATAACTCTGAAGTGGGCTTATGAACTAAACTTATTAAAATGTTTAAAGCAATATATACTTTTGGTTCTTTGTCTATAACTGGTACAAAATCTGTGTTAGTTTCTCCATATTTATTTGTTTCCAAAATTATTTGTCCAACTAGTTCTTTATTAAATAAATAATTCAAAGACTTCCCTTCTCAACATATTTTGTGAATTTACAATTACGCCGCTCATGCTTGAAAAATCATGTACAATCGGCGTATGCTTTTGAGGTTTCCATACGTAATCTCTATTTACGAAACTACCGGGTTGATCAACTTCGCTATCATCACTTGATGAAATACGACGGATAAATCTTCGATTATATCCTATTTCTACACTTGAATTCGAAAATAGTCAGAATCCATTGGGTCAACTAAATTTTATTTTAAATTATAAAATTGGTTATTTTTTAAATTTGCATATAGATTGACACTAATTACTCTTAACGGCAGTTTGAAAGATCTATACAACAATTAATAAAAGTAAAATTTATTAAGAACGCAATGAAAAGAGCACAAATGCTTGCAGATTGACAGCAGAATGTATACTGCGTCGTATATGGAATATTCTATGGGTGGGTGATAGGAGACGATCGTCATGTGCGGAATATTCTATTTACGGATGCAAATGGATTAATGTGTACAAGGTGTATAAAAAATACGTGTAGACTATCACAGGGACATTCTACACTTTCGGATCGATCGACATTTATAAAAAAAAGCGCGTGCAAAATTGACTTTGACTTCGAAATCGAAGGTCAAATTTTTGTTTGCTTGCGTCGTATTCTGCTCGTCGCGAGAACAAAAAGTGTCAAAGTCATGGATCAAAAGTCAACCGTTCACTTGAAAAATGACTTTTCAATGTGTTCCTTTTCAAAGTTCCAATGTTTACATTTTGCAGTTTACATTTCACAGGACACAAAGACCCTAGTGCAAAATTGTCTTTAACGTCAAAATTAAGGTTCACAACAAATAGTGCAGCTAGATCAACAATTTAGTGATAAAGAGTTGATATTACGGCATTTTAATCCACACCGGGGACCGTCATACAAGAGCTTAAAATTTATTTTATGAAAGGAAACATTGTCTTAACAGGAACATTGTAAACAAATTAGTCGATTATTTGATCTTTTAAAATCACGAACATTCAGATCATCTTTTGAAATTTTTAATTGTCTTGCCATTAGGGATACGTCACATTTTGATGCCTGACCATGTCAAAACACTCATCATAGTAGAGTTCAATACATCGTCGAAAGTAGGAAAACGCGAGCAAGCGTATACGAGTTGTCGTTCTGTGTAGGATATTGCAACGAACAAAACGTCGCTCTACGCGGTAACTCGACAAACAAAACCGAACATACAGTCTGCCTAAATCGCGCCAATCGATCAATCGATCGATCGAGCTCCCGATCAACGAGTCTATTCTCAATTAGCACCAGTCCGATTAACGACCGTATATACCGGAGCCATTCGGATACGTGCGTGTTTAGATTTAATTGCACGACAAACCCGTAACTCGTTCGACTCTCCGATTCACTATTCTATTTCTTGTATTCATACGTACATGTAAAATTCATCGTATCTATTTAACGATGACGTATCAATTTAAACGTCCACATTTTATCTGAAAAATTAGCATATTTTCTAATACCTCATGAAAGTTTCTAAATACGAACTATGTATGTATATTATATTTTTGTTCTATTCGAGGCATCACTTTACATTCCATACTCGTATGCAACTCGAGCATCGTAACGTTCGATCTTCACGTATTTTAGTTTCGAATATACTTACTGCAGGAAACATCCTTTTTTTACTTTACAAAAAAATATCACGTTACATCGTTTGTTGGATCTATAAAAGGAGAAAGATAAAAAGAGGGAAAACGTGAAGGAGAGGGAGAGAGGATGAAAACTTAAGGATTTCGCTAGTGCATGGAAAACATTTATTCGCTCGACTTCACACAACCCTCAGTTCGTTCGTTCCCATATCGAAGGGTCTCCTTGACGATGCGATGACGAAAGAACGAATTCTGCGTGTGCAATAACTCTCTTTTAGTCTCTCTCTCTCTCTCTCTCTCTCTCTCTCTTTCTTTTCCTTTTCCAGTTCTAGTAGCGTGAGTAAACGAACATGCGGGCCATTCTGCATCTATGGAATCGTAAAAGCACAAAGAGAGCATGACGTTTTACATTTGCATCCAACGACTATCCTTGCTGCTTTTCGACAAACACGAATGAAGAGAAAGGAGAAAAGAGATCGTAAATTATCTTTCCGAACGATCATTGAGAATCTAATAGAAAGGAAGAGAAAGAAAGAGAGAGAGAGAGAGAGAGAGAGAGAGAGAGAGAGATCAGGTCTTACTCCCATGTGCGATCAAATAACTTCTACTGCGACATCGCAATTACAGTCAACGAACAGAAGGTGATATCAGTCGAGAGTACTGACGACATCGACTCTCACGGGACGTGTTTCCTCTCGAAGTGAAGTAAGTACTTACGATATTGTAAAGCAACAAATACAAAGACACCAGATATATTGTTCGTTTTATAAGGGACTTGTCACGGAATTGGGTCGGTTTTTATCTTCTGTATTATTGAAGATAAAAGTAACTACGGTAACGCTTAAGAGAAAACTAAATTCGTTAAAAAGTAGATTTCTTATTGCGATCTTCAACTTTCTCTTTTCTTTTTCATTTTCTTTTCTTTTCTTTTCTTTTTTTTTTAGATAAAAAATTCTTTCGCGATTTCATTAACGTTACCATATTCAAGAGAACTTCAAACAAGCGCGAACGAATCAACGATCTAATTCACGTTAATCTTATGAATTTAATACTCGTGATAATAAGGATTTGATAAATCAGAAAATCAAATTTCGCCTGGAACGATAACGATGATTTGAAATCAAGCGGAACCGTCGTCGGAAGTATCGACAACGGTCCATTTCGTTATTTACCCATGATTTCGCTCGAATTGCCGGTGACAATATCACCGGGATGTGGGGAGCAAACAAAAGAGATAAACCTGGGGCCCGGCGCGAGAGAGCCGAAACACGAACGACCGAGATAGCACGCATAATGAAACGTTTTCATTGGACGTTGTTAAGCCGGCCGGTAAGCTAACGTTATACGGAGGTAAATTGAAATAAAATAAAAAAACAAAACGAACGAAAATAAGAACAAGAAAAGAGAGAAATAGAGAAATAGAGAGAGAAAGAGAGAGAGAGAGAGAGAGAGAGAGAGAGAGAGAGAGAGAGAGAGAGAGTGATAAAGGAGGAGGATTAGGAGGAAGAGGAGAAGAGAAAGAAGTAGAAAAAAGTGAAAACTAATAAGAAAGAAAAAAAGAACAAAGTCAAACCACCGCTGCCAGGTTTCGTGCGGTCCAACGAAATTGAACAACTCCCCTTTCTGCCTCTCCGATCCCCCCGTGCCTTTTTGCGAACCCCATAACACCTTTGCGTCCGACCAAACCCCGAAGTTCGCTTCATGTCGAGCACATCTCTCTCCTTTTCACTGTTACCCTCCCGTTAAATCGTTGCACTTTTGAGAGTTAATTAATGATCCCCGTGGTAATTGATTATTCCGCCCATCCGATGGTCGCTCCTGTGCCGTACATTATCATTGGATTTATCGCCGTTATAAACTTTGCGCCATGGTATATCGTTCGAGTGGAATATCACAGCCGAGCGATTCGTTGAAAAGATATTGGCTTAATTAAAGTCTTCTCTCTCTCTCTCTCTCTCTCTCTCTCTCTTCCATTCTCTCGTTTTCTCTCGTTTTCTATTTATCTACTCATTTATCTATCTATCTCAAAGTACCGGAGTTAATTTGGAAGGACGTTTTCTTTTTTTTTTTTTTTCTTATTCTTCTTCTTTCGGGACGGAGAGAACATAGAGAAGTATACGTCTTTCGCGTGAAAATCAAAGCTAGCGAAAGGAAGAAAAAGAAAATGAAGGAAGAAAATGAAGAAAGAAACAAAGAGAAAAGGGAGAAGAAACAAAAAAAAAAAAGAAGAAGAAAGTAACAAGCTCGACGGCGTACGCGTCCGCTTCTACTTGGAAAACGATGTGGCGTTAACGTGGCGCCGGCGTTAACGCGCCGTGACACAACGATCTCGCCTCTATATTGGGATTATTCGCATTCGAGCTAACTGAAACGTTAACGCAGGACCTGTTCGCAGTACCGGCCTGTCCGTTTAACGAAGCGAAATAGAAATTTGCAGGAACGTAAGCCGTAAGCTAACACATAGGAATTGGAATTTTTCTAGGAACGCTCGATCGTCCCGTAAAATCGTGATCGTTGCAATTTTCTTGATCTTTTAAGCGGAAAAATGAAAAGGCATCGTACCGTTCGTTAGTTATCAAATGAACGCAAATACTATTAGATATTGGAATCTTGAGATTATCGTGTACAATTTGAAATAAACTGATAGGGATAGATACATATCTGTTATCTTTGTATCTATATTGATAACAATTAATTACCGTTACCTTGTTAGAGAATTATTTAACAACATATGAGAGTAAAAGGGTGGAAGATAAAAGGGAGGATAATATTGATATTCTCATTGGAAGAAATAATTGCGACTTGGCTTCTATACGAGGAAGCGAGAGAAAACCAGGAGGTTAAGAGAAAAGGGATAGAATTCTCGGTAGTGAAAACAGGGCGTGGGAGGAGGAGGAGGATGTATCGTGTCACGTGCTTGTTTGCAGTTCCCCGTGCTTCTCCACCGCGATTCGGCATGCTGGCATGCCTATCCCTGGTCTCAACTCGTATACACCCCTGTCTCGTTGCACGTTCCTATATCCATGTAGGTGCATATAAACATATAATCTATATACGTGCATATACATACATGGATATATAATACACGTTCAGGAGATATGAGAACGCTTGAGAACGCTCTCTCACCCTTTCTTCACCACCTTTTTCAACCACTTCTCACCCTCATCTTTCTCTCTCTCTCTCTCTCTCTCTCTCTCTCTCTCTCTCTCTCTCTTGTCATCGAAATATCTACGTAAGCTCGGTGGTTGTCGTTCCTTCTAAGAAGAAATTCCTATAGCTCCGCGTCAAGAAACGCAAGGCGATCCGTGATGATAAAAATTGAAAGGCTACGAGGAGGAGAGAAATAAGAGGGATCTCGTCGTTTTTGTTTGCTTAAACTTGAAGCGTCGAGTTCTACCTGTCAGTTAAAAAGTGACGGTCGAGAGAAAAACACCGTAATATGATTTATAATGAAATTGAAGTTCCATCGTTATTATTTCCTTATAAATAGAAGAGAAAGAGACAAGTTTTGAAAAGAGGATTCAACCGATCTTTATACGATTAGCCTCAATAAAGTTAATTTTTGTATGATTTCAGAGATCCGTAGTGCGGAGCCCGGCATCGCAGATAATTTTGTACGTTTAGATTTTAAAAATGATTTAACTTCTTTTCTGCCAACATTCAGTTATTATTTTTGCATCGCAAGCTTTCTTTGTCTTCGGGGGAGGCACTGTAAAATGTGCACGCCACGGGCGGCTTCCTCCTCGTCGTTTTGAAACAAAACGAATTTTCTTAGATTTATTCGTGGAGATACTTTTGGCGAACGTTCACGAGGACATAAATAACGCGGACAAGTTCGGTACTTCTCCGTTTATTTCATTTATTTCCCTATCCCACCGACCAACCCTCCCCCCTCCAACCCCACACCCCAATTTCTATATTTGAAGGTGTAATCGTGGAAGCCACGATATATCGCGATTCTCGCGGTGATTTAAAACTCTCGAATCTGTTTATCGGGAGAAGCTTGCTTGATTTACGTAACACGAAGTGAAACTCGCCACGGCGAAAAGACGATACGTTCGAAGTTTCGAGAATACGATCGAAGGAGGAAACATTTTCGTAAGATGTGAAGGTATATAGTTTCGTTTCGACCCGAAAGCATGAGAGATAGTCTTTCGCATTTACGGAATTGATAGACCTATCCCTCCCTTGTAGAAACTCGGAAACAGCCGACGATAAACGGGAATGAAGTTCGTACGAATCGACGAGGACGGTTAGCTACGGTAAGTATTTCAAAGCTTTTCCGTCGATTACTCTCGCGTTTTCGAACGTTTCGCGTGAACGCGAATGGCAGCTTTTAAAGGATGACGTCAAAATAATATAATGAAGTTACGGATCAAATACGAGGAGAATATACTTCGATCATTTATAAAACTTCGCCCTGGTATCTAACGGATATAAGTTCTTTATTTTCTTATTCTACTTTTACAAGAAGAGAAGGTTAACCAGTTCAAATCGAGGAACGCAAAAGTTTCGTAAAAACGCAAGGAGCGAGAGAGAGAGAGAGAGAGACAGAGAGAGTACCACGAGCGAGAGAAGAGACAAGAAGATGGGTGTACCGTAACACGTTTCTCGAGGAATTCCGAGTTGGAATACTTGAAATTCGTTCGAGTCTCGTAGAAAACAGAAGAGGGAGTTAAGAAGAGGAAAACGGAACAGACATTCCATCGTGTTTTCATCGATGATAGTAGGATCCATCGGTATCACTCGGAATAACCCTTGATACGATTGTGTTTTCACGGAGGAAGAGAACGGAATCGTAAAAGAGAAGGAAATACGAAAGTAGGGAGGGGAGAGAGAATGAGAGAGGGAGAGAGAGAGAGAAAGAGAGAGAGAGAGAGAGAGAGAGAAAGATGTAAAGAAGACTCGTTAAAGACTCGCATACGTACAGGCCGATGGAGATGAAAACAATTAACTGGCCTCCAAGCGTAATCAGATTTCTGTCTACGTAGAAAACGACGTTATCCGCGAGTACGAACGCGTAACGTATTCACGTATTAAACGGGGAATGAGAAAGAGAGAGAAAGAGAGAGAGAGAAATAAAATAAAAGGAAATCGTAGAAGGAAAGAAGTCTATACCGGAGAGAGTTAACGATCCAATCGTTGCTCTCATTGGAAACTGGAAAATCGAGTATTAGCTCGTCCTGTGTTTCTTAATTTCCACTGCCACAATGGTCGTGAAAAGGATAGCCCTCGATGGAGTTACCACCAGGGCGATCGATTTGTCAGAATTTTCAAGTAATACAGAAATCGTTGGTCGGACCATGAATGGTCGAACGATGGAACGAACGAACGAACGAACGAACGAACGAGAAATGGTCAAAATGGCGCGCGAGAGCGGTTCATTTGTTTTAATTACATCCGCTCGTTAACGTGCCCTTGCGGTACTACGAAAATGCCGGAGAGATAGAACCGGTCGAGTGGGGTGGTAGGGTATGGATTTTCGCGAAACACGTCGACGCGTCGATACATCCGCCTACATATGTTTGTATATATGTATATATGCGCGTGTACGTACGTGATAGAGATTGGATGGGCGAATTGTGGCAAGAGTAAGAGATATATAACGACCAGAACTGTTCGGAACACGAAAAGATTGCCTTAACTTTCGCCATAAATAAAGAAACGCGCAAGGAGGAGAGGATAATGCAAGGAGGAATGCACAGCGATAAGCCGCTTTAATAATAATAAACGAGCAAGGAGTGGGACAAAGCTCTCTCCTTCTCTCTCTCTCTCTCTCTCTCTCTCTTCCTCTTTCTCTTTCTCTTTCTCTTTCTCTTACTCTTCTATATACTCCTAAGAGAAATACCTTATTATCATACCCCAACGTTGGAACAAGGTTTATGCTTATCCCGAACATTATCTACTTGCAATTTTTTACCGGAAATACTCTAGCCGCCTTTTATATTTTAATTGCTTTCAAAACTTTAGAACATGGACGGAGTGAGTTCTTTTCGTGGAAACTCATCCCATGGGAAATGTAAACATACGGAATATCATTCCAACAATTACTTTCGATTTTAAGATCGAATTTAATTTTATTCGATCATTAATTATCTTCGAAAAACACGCGAATTAATTTCTTATGAATCGAAAAAGACAATGATACATCGTACTGCTAATTAACGAGTAATAGTTCTCCATTTTTTATTCATTATTCCCTTACCTTTTCCTATCTTTCGATATTTTGATAAAATTGATTTTTTACAAACGGAAAATCAATTCAATCGTTCGATCGTTATAAACGTCATAGGCGAGAATCTTCGAATCTTCTCCCATATTGCAGTGATAGAGAGAGAGAGAGAGAGAGAGAGAGAGAGAGAGAGAGAGAAAGAGAGAGAGAGATGAAAACGGCTCGCAACGATGATACACCCTACCGTACGACTCGACTGCATAATATGCAAATCAACGACCAAGCGCGGCCGATCCACGAGGCACTCACACTCACTCTCTTTCTCTCTCTCTCTCTCTCTCTCTCTCTCTCTCTCGCCCTCTGGAAATTACTGATGGAAATCTCGTTCGGTATCTACCTACTTAATGAATAGATACGCGAGAGTGCACCCCTCCGGATCCTCACGGAAATTCGAAACGATTCGGTCAACGATAAACTCGATAACGTTTCGTCCTAATGCTTGTCTCGCGAATTCGTGTTTCTCCTATCAAAACGCACGTAAAGATAGCAAAACGATTCTCCTCTATTCGCGATTTGGCTTTTCAAAAACGAGATAATTCGTAGGGACACCGTGTTTCATTGGTGGATCTTATATAAAAAGAAACAAAAGAGAGAGAGAGAGAGAGAGAGAGAGAGAGAGAAAACGAAAAAAAATCATATACCGTTTGTACGATTTATCTTGACGATATATCTATGCAAATGTTTCGTAAAATTTCAATAGAATCGGCTGGCTCGTATTGTTAAAATTTAATTATTCAGCATTGTATGACTGTTGTTTTAAAATTATACAGATAATTAATCTGTTATTGTATTTTCACGTAAGTTTACGTGCAAAAAAAAAAGAATAAGAATAAGATTCATTAAAATTGCCAAAATCTATTAATAGCAAATTATAATTAAAAATAAAAATAACAATTGAAATATAAAAGTTATAGAAAAAGACAATTTTCCTCGTTCTGTCAGAGAAATTATTATTGTCTGACTGGTCGATAAGCAACACGGATGGGGGTTTCAAGGTAAATTGTCGATAATAGGACATATCGGTCATCTAGGACGAATTCGTAGCTTCGAATCGTCGATACCTCGGGGTGATATCGTACGTGGATCTTCATCCAGAGAAGGGCGATATAGTCGACCACAGCTCGGATATCGATTCCTGAAACCGTAGAGAGATCCAAGACCTTCCGCTTCCATCGTGATCTACTTGTCTTGGACACTCCGAATATACTCGAGTAATTATCGACAAATTGTTCTCGATTGCCTTAGAACTCGAATAGTACGAGCTATCGTTGAAAGCACTCGTTGATATAATTTCGAAGTATCTTTTACTCGACCGGTTTGACCCAATAATTTTCTTCGAAACTGATCGTTGCCTTGATCAATCTTATTATTGGAATATAAATTTTATTGTTGTCTTATTTTCTCGAATAGGGGGGAAAAAATATTTAAAAATTTTTGCACGAAGACATACAAAATCCGAAAATCGATGAAGAACTAAATTAATAAATCTATTCTACTTCAACTCTAGAGAATAATGATTCTTAGAGAAAAAAGAAAGTGCATAAGTCAACTCGAAGAAACTTCTTCGCGAGGTCGTACGAGTTGCCCGGCCTGTAATAGTTTTTCGAGATATACGCCGACGAGCGGAATAGAATCGTCTCTCTTTACTCGCTTTCGCATTCCACGCCTCCTCGTACCATGTATTCGAGAAGAAGAAGAAAAAGTAGAGAAAAAGGAAAAAGAAGAGGGAGAAGAAGATAAAGAAGAAAAAGAAGAAGAAAAAGAAGAAAATAGAAAAAGTAAGAGAGCGAGAGGGAAGAAAGAAAAAAAAAAGAAAAAAAGGAACGTCGGATTTAAAACGCCGGAGGCTTTCGAGCGCAAAGTGCTCGAGCCAGCAAGCCCTCCCTTACACCCTTTCTCACTCCTGGATAATTTCCACGTTGGTTCCACTCGGAGTTCCCTTTAGACGAGTAACTTAGAACGAGAGGCAACTTACGTACTTTAGGCTTTGCTCTCGTGCGTGCTTTTACTTTTGGTGCCGGCGCGTAACGCCCACCGCGAAGTGTTTTCCATTTGGCTGACCTTGCAGCAACGAACTGCGGCAACCTAGTAACATATAGAAAGAAAACGAAGAGGGATACGTGGTTGGAAATTTTTTTAAAGCGACTCCTTAAACTGTCATTCACGCGAAACCGTATTACTTGCTCGGATAGTTACTCTGTCGCAAACAGATCGCAATTAAAGCTAGAACATTGCCCTTAATGACAAGATCTGTGACGTTCCTCTAACGTTTATTAGCAGTACTTGTACGTCTCTAGAGAATAATTAAGGGGCTGTGAAGTGTTTAATTGCGAAACAAATCCTCTAAAGCGTATGCTAAAGAACATAAGATATAAAAACAAAATCATAAGATTAAATAAACTGTAATGTAAAAATATATCATAATCGCAGACATAAGCGGATAGTCAAATATTTTATATCGATTTGTTTGAAGACTCAGCCCAATCGATCAGAATCTTTGTCGTGGAGCACGTTCGCTCTAAGAAAGTTTGTTTAAACGAACAGTCTCATTGTGTACATACACACCATTCACACTATCCATGAACACATATTTTTTACAATAAAAAATTTGATATGAAAGAGTGATTGATTTAAAAGTAATTCTAAAATCTCGAGAATATTGATTTGTGTGTTAAACCCTTCTCGAGATTGAATCTACATATTTGTGTATTCATACATGTTATGTATACGTGTGTATACATAAACATTTACACAGATAATAACAAACATAAGTAAACATAAATTAGTGCATATACATATGTACAAAATTCGCCAAGTTATTAACGATTCTCATTTCTGGTATTGAAATAACTTATCCATGATAATGTAATACCACACACAAATAAAAGTTTATTAAAATTTATATTATTTAATGTCAAATTTTTATTCTAAATTCTACATACTTCTACAAAAAATATTTTCCTTTCGCTAATTAATACACTTTGTACGATATTTTGCCTATCTCAAAAATTCCAGGACTTGTTTGCCCCATTTGATAAACATGGTACGATTCGTTGTAACCATTGCTATCAATTTTGCAAATCATTAATGGATTGTGAATAAGTTTTTAAAATATACTCATAAAAAACATGTTGAGGATTTATAATTCGGAAATTGAGGAGCCCATGCTATTGTTCCACCCGATCCTATTCATTTCACATCGAATGTCGAATTTATGGGCGGAATGTCTGATAATCAATATAAAATGAAGTAGACATTTAGCGCGCATAAATCACGTCTTTGATTTATCTTTCATCGAGAGAAACTTCTTCAAATATTTAGAGGAATTAATTTATTAAAAAATTATAATTATCTATATTGATAGAATAATTAATTCTGTTGTATAAAAGTAAGAAAATCATTTGCAATAAAACGACTGAAAATCACTTGTGATTTCGTTTACACTAGATTTACGATCTTTAAATTGACGAATTTCAGATTTCATGCTGATAGTTACAAAAAATTCATAAATATTAGTTTTCAAAAATAATAGAAACAAGTATATAATAATTGTCCAAAAAATCTGTTAAGATCAATTTTTCTTAACGATTTAAACAAAATATTTTTAACTCAATTTAATTAGCGCTATATACCGTCCAAATTCCCGATATCTAAGAAGACAAATGTTCCTTTCGGTGAGCGATCTTAACGTGAGATAGGTCACATTCCAAAAAAAATGTGTTATGAATAGTAAAAGCGACATGGAATGGCCGTATATATGCGCGTGCTTTCTCGGAAGTTGCGCGAACTCTGAAAAGTTGTCGAAAGGTACAGCCTGGAGGAGACAGGAGGTAGCAAAGCTCGCAGCTCATTTCGGACTTGGCAGACATGTCCGCGGACAAGTTCGAATTAGCAAGTTCGTGAAGTTGTGGAATGTCGATTGGTGGTCGTTTGAACTGCTTTCCGCTCTCCTGGAGAGTCGAAAGAGAACGCGTGCGAGCGAGCGACTATCAACCGGAGAACTACCGAAGCCTTTTGGCCAGTGACGAGTTCACGTTGGTCACAGTGAGCACTTCAAGAACCAAAACTCTATTTCGAGAGGACGACGTTGGAGACGGCGATGTTGATAGCATCAGCTTGGAGAAAAATATCAACGATTTAAGCCTCGTGTAAAAACGCAGAAACCGTAACGGAGTCACGAGTGAACTCGTAAAACTTTAAAATCTTAACTTCCCATTTTCCCACTCTTCTTTACCACTCCTCAGAGTTCCGATATTCTCCTGGCGTAACTCCCCTCGTGAAAACTAAAGGCACTCGTAAAAGGTAGAGATAGACGGAGTTCACATTTTATGATGAAAACTATTCCGTTAATGAATTCTTCATAGAATTCTTTAACGGTATCCAATGTTAAAATAACCTTTCGATAATTAGTACGTCGAATTTAGTTCTATTTGACTCCACGTTTTCTAGATATCTCCTACGCCATTTCCTTTATGCTCGATATAATTATTTCCTTAGCGTATTCTAACAACTCGTTCGAGTTTTGAATACTTGTTCATAATTTTTCGTTAATCGTAATAATTCTAATGGAATAAAAATAATGAGTAGTTAAGACACTAGTATTTCGCATTCGACAAGTTTTAAGGAACACGATTTAAGGAAACTTGTTCAAACACTTCTTTTGCTAATAAAAACTTACATTATTTTAGAATTAGTTATTTATAAAAAAAAAAAAGAAAAAAGAAAATATCGTACACATACAAACTTATAAATTGAGTAATGTTTCTACGTTGTGTCATAGAGAAGAAAACAGTTTCTAAAAAACGCACAGAATTCGAATTATTTTTTTATACACGTATTTCGGTTGGATCCCTCGAAAATTTTCAAGGAGAACATCGTATACCTGCAGTACCGTACTCGCGCTCTAATATGCATTGAACTTCCCGTTGCCCTTATAAGTATGTGTGAATGCATTTCAAACATGCCTACTTTCGTCGAGTACTTGGACTTGCTCGTGTGACGTAGGATGCACCGGTTCTAGCAGAGACGTTATCGAATCGACGTAAAGTACTCCACCGACATGGTGATCCCCTTCAGCCGAATCCTGAGCATGATTCGACTTACAAGAGGCTTGACACTCGAGCTGTCTCGATGCAGTCCAAGCTTGTCAAGACACCTCGAGCTTCTCTTTACTCTCTCGCTCTCTCTCTCTCTCTCTCTCTCTCTCTCTCTCTCTCACTCTCTCTCTCTCTCTCACTCTCACTATCTTTCTCCTTATCTCTCTCTCTCTCTCTTGTTCATCTTGCGGACGATTGACGATAACAATCCTTCAGATTCAACCTATGAGAAGCGAGAACTCTACAGAAATAAACGATTTAACATCTTAAGGCTCTTATTCGGAAAGGATGAGAATCGTCTTTTGTTCAGACATTAATCACCGTTTCGTTTATGTTCATTGCGTTAATACTATTATTATATGAAAAGGGTATTTTGAAAGTATTGTAAGTCCATTTATTTTTGTTTTGTTTTTAAATGAGATATCACATAATTTGTGATGAATTTAGCGTAAAATTTTTATTTACAACTAGTTAATATTTAATATCTTGAAAAATGCCAATCCTTTGTTCAATTTAATATTGGCCAATAAAAGAAATTGCGTAGCGATTGATGCGCTAACCTTTAATTTTCTCGAAACAACAAAAAATGGACTTGCACCACTATCAAAATAAACAGTCCACATAATATCATCAAGATACATATACATATATAAAATATCCGTTATAAACATTGTACATTATAAATCTTCGATTAACGTTTTTACCTAGAATACTTTAATTCCCATTTTTCTTAATAGGACAGAATTAGCTAAATTCTCTTTTCTTCTTGCAATTTTCTAAACTAAGAATTTAATCAGTCTTACGCTTAAATTCTAAGAGCAAGTTGATGTTTAATTACCTTCTTTTAAGATTTAAATAACGAGTTTTTGAAGGAGTTCGTAAAAAAAAAAAGAAAGAAATAACATGAGAACTCTACTCGTGCTCGTAGGTGTATTCGACATTTTGAAAAAATGTGTGAAACTTTAAACAAGTTCATTCTTCTTTCCTTACTCATTCTATATTTTATCTCGACGTTCTCTGGATCTTCGATAAAATGCACTTGATCTTCCGTTGCGCAAAGACCTTCTTCTCTACTCTCGGGCATTTTTCTCTCGCAATTAACTTCGGCTTATTTTTACCAGACACTTCACCCGAACGATATTTCAAGACTCGGAGGAACAAAGAGCTCAGGATGCTCAGGAAGGACCTTTTCTCCTTATTAAGCCGTGTAAAACTAAATCTCTCCATCTTTTGATCCTGGATCTGTACGACAATAAAATGGCTATGTAGGTGGCTCAGCTGGCTCCTCGCTTCCGATTCCGACGCATCGTGTGGATCTTTTTCCCTTTCTCTCTATTTCTTTTCTTCCCCTTACTTAGATATAGAACTTCGTATCGTATTTCACAGAAAGAGAGGTCTCCTAGGCAGTAAGAAAGAAACGAAGAATCTTCCTATCTTTTTCCCTTCGACTTCCTTCTCCCAACCCCCACGCTTTTTTATTTTCTTCCTTTTTATTTTAGCAAAGACTCTCTCAATACTAGTTACAGGATATCGTCCTTCTGTGCCGGAAATAGGTTATTCTCTCCGTAAGGAAAAATACGAAAGTATTCCGTTCGCAAATACTATTCGAACTCATTCACGAGTATTTGTAATTATTAGATTCACCTTCGTATCGGCTTATTTATTTCCAATAAAATTTCATGCGGAATGTAGAAAAAAGAGAAAAAAGAAAGAATGAAAGATTACATTACCGGGTTATAATATGACGAATGATGAAACGCGCTCGTATTGGATTTTTAAATGGAACAAAATCGTCTTCGATTCTCGTTTCCTTATAGAACGTAATTGCACGTTACTCGATAAAATCATGACCAATGTTACACTGCGGACTCTGAAGAGCATTCCTTTCGATCTTTACCTTTTTCGCTCTTTTGTCGATAAAAATCAAAAAGAAGAAAGAGAAAATAATAAGAAATAGAGGGAGAGAGAAAGAGATAAAAAAGAAAGTAAGGAAGAAATAAAGAGAAAAAGAAAAAGAGTGCAAGAGCTCTTGAGTTTAATCGAATTCAGGAGACGGGGGTGCTCATTCGTGCGCCGTAAAGACACGATATTTTTACGAGTGCGCAACCGTATAAGAAAATTGTAAGAAACTCGCAAAGATATGAGGAATCGAGCGAGGAGAGTACGAATATCACGGCCTTGAGAGCTTCCGTAGGTGAACCTTTCGACCGTGTGTGTGTGTGTGTGTGTGTGTGTGTGAGAGAGAGAGAGAGAGAGAGTATATGCGTGTGTGTGTCTGTATGTCTACAAGTATACATACAAACTCTTTTCTTTCCGTATCTATTCAGATAACACGCGAACGTGTTCTCGACGAGCATACAAGTATACGTCTCACGTCACGTATGACGGTGCAATAAAACCGTTCGCCGATGCATTCCAGAACGGCGTGACTGTACTGTCAAGACAGGACTTTACTACCGCGAGAAATGCACTACCACTCGGAAGAGAACGCGAGATAGAGATAGAGATAAAGATAGAGATATAGATAGATAAAGAGAGAGAGAGAGAGAGGGTGGGAGGGAGGGACAGAGGAATAGACAAAGAGAAAGAGAGAGAGAGAGAGAGAGAGAGAAGAAGAGAGAGAAGGAAGAGAGCTTTCGACAGGGTCGACTGGGAATCAGCAGCTTACTCTGCTCGCTTTTGGAGAATGGCATAGTCGCCAGGGCTGGACCTAATCTCTGTCAGGTCGATCGCATTAGTCCAGCCCGATTGCGAATCAAATCGAACGTGCGGGAGCTTTCGATCCCTCGAAATGGTCCAACATTCTCGAGTCTCTGTACCGGCTACACGGATAGAAGCAGAGTATGCGCGACGGATTCTGCTTTAAGTTCACGTGTATAAGAATAGTTATATACGTGTGTGTGTGTGCGTGAAAGATATTGACAGAAAGAGAGAGAGAGAGAGAGAGAGAGAGAGAGAGAGAGAGAGAGGAAGTGAAATGTTCTCTCATCCTCTCATTGACACCCCGAATGTCTTTCTGTTGGATCATATCTTCCTTCATTTCAAATCGAAACGCAAAGTGAATTCGCGATATTAATCATATAAGTCGCGATAAATCGTATCGCTTAATTGTTTTGATTTGATAATCCTATTGCTCGTTCCTTCCTCATTTCCTTTTCTTCGTTTTTCTTCTACCTTTTTAACGAAAATCTTATCTTAAAAGTCGTTAACTAGAATATGGTAGGACCGCATTGCGAGTGATTTAACGTTAACATCGATTTTCTCGGAAACGTCATCAATTATATTTAAGTATCCGAATCGGAAGGTGAACAAAAGGGGAAGTGAAGGATCGAAGAAAACTTGAAAAAAATCTTGCCTTGCCCTCTTGGAAAAGTAGTTCCAGGCATATAGCTTCAATACTTCTGATCCGGGTACTACGATGAGTGTACGAGGCAAACAAGAATCGAGATTCACCGGGTACGATAAGATAAGACTCTTCGAATTTGATTACGGAAGTCCGTTCGCAACGGTAAGATCCGATGATAGCTTTGACTATCATTACCGAAGCTCGAGCCGAATTGAGACGATAAATCGTTCGTCTTCCTTCCTTCCTTCCTTCCTGCCTACCTACCTATCGCGTACGCCATTCGTGATCGGAGAATCGATGAAATCGTGGAGAGGAAAATGAGGAGTGAAAGGAGCGAAATGGAGAATTAGAATGAGAAAAAGAAAAAAAAAAAAATAGCGAGCGAGTACAAAGGTTTCTATTCATTTCTACCGTCCTTCCTTACATTTTATTCTGATCAAAGTTTTCTTTTTTTTTTTTTTTCTTTTTTTATACGCAAGTAAAGTGTATTTTTTATACAACATCATTAAGAAATACGAACGTTACACCGTTATTATGATCTTTAATATCTTTTCTTTTTCTTTTCTTTGTTTCATTCCGATACCTTGTTAAACGGACTCGTGTTGTTTGAATTTCGATGTGATCCCAGATTATTCCTATTTGAATTGAGTCGAATTTCAACTTGATAACAGACGATAACGATTTTCCACATTATTCTTTCTCTTTCTTTCTTTCCTTGTTATTATTTGTTACTCGTTACAAAGACATCGATATCGTTAAAAATCTATAATCAATCGCACGATAATCATGAAATTCGACTAAATAGATATCGTTCGTTCTCCATCCTTCTTATTTTTCCATACCTTTTTCCTAGAGTTTCGTTCCCTTCGAAAACGTATCCGATCGATGGAAGAAAGAGAAAAAAAGTAAAAAAAATTGCGAGGAAAAAGAAGTTTGTTCAATTCTCGAAAAGGATCTTATTCTCGTTCCGACGAACAAACTGTGTGTGCCTGTGTTAACGTTTCGATGACGTAGACTTCAATTTAAGCTGTCATATATGCCGGTAAGAAACACGCTCGAATGAAGCTTGATATCATGTGGATCACACAAAGAGATTTACTTTGTCCACCTTTCACGCTCCATTCTGGTGCTGCTTTCATGGTTTAACTCGCCGAAGTGGGAGAGAAAGAGAAAGAGAAAGGAAGAGAGATAGATAGATAGATAGATAGATAGATAGATAGATAGAGAGAGAGAGAGAGAGAGAGAGAGAGAGAGGGAGAGGGAGAGAAGTAGAGGATAGCGAAGTTTACCCCTTTCTAGCCCTTCTTGGTCCTTTCATCCCTTTTGTTCGTTTACTGGCGTTCCTTCGTCCAGTATTCTGTCCCTTCTTCTACCTCTTCTATTCCCTTTATGATTAAACTGGAAACAGTAATTAGACTCCTATTTCAAACGAGACCGGACTCTAGAAATCCGTCTGTTCGCTGCCAATTCCAGTAATAACTTTCGACCTCGTATTAAGCACTTTATTTTCCATCCGAGCTTTCCTTTGAGATCCCGTGGAAGAAGGAGGCTAGACGTTTCGAACGTACCGACGAATTCGGTTGCCTCCATTGCCTTTCCTTCTGAAGATCTCTCTATTCCAGTTGAACGAAAAGTAAAAAAAGAACCAGGAGGAAAGAAAAAATGAAGAAGGCGACAAAAGCATAGAGACTCGTTGAAAATTGGACGCCCAAGTGTAAGGGGGGAAGTAAGAGGAAAGGAAAGGCAAGAGGAAGGGAAAACGACAAAAAAAGAAAAGAAAAAAGGAAAAAGAAGAAGAAGAAGAAGAAGAAGAAGAAGAAGAAAAAAAGTACTGATTCGCTCGAGTTACAAAGCAACGCTGGAAAGAGGTAAGGGACACCATCGTCGTGTGCGTCGACGTTTGCACTGATGTTCTAGCATGACGTTTGCACGTGCTCGGTACAAAGAAGGCAGAAGATGAGAGAAAGAAAATAAAAAAAAAAAAAAAAGATAAGAAGGTGAAAGAGGAAAAGAGGGTATAAATGCAAACGTTACCTCTAAATCCGAGTTTCAGTCCGAGAATGAGAGAAAGAGGGATAAGAAGATAAGAAATGATTACAACCGTGGCGCTAAAAAATCTGCAATTGCTGGAACTGCAACTAAAATTGCTGTTGCACGCGCGACTATTCTCAAATGTGAGTTAACCAAACGATTGGAAATTATATTTTCAACGTAAAGGAAGGTAAATTTGTGCATCGAGTGTACTACGTCAAATTTAATAAAATAAAGGCTAGCGAGTCTAGGCACATAATGGCCGAGGTTAAGGAACTTTTATAGACGAGGGCAATTTCTTGCGATGCTGGCTAACCAAGTTCTTTTCACCTCCCATTTCCCTACCTCCCTCTTCTTTCCGCGGTCTCTTCTTTTTTCTTTACTTTTACAAGAAGAAAAAGAGAAGAAGAGAGAGAGAGAGAGAAAGTTAACACCTACTGAGTTGTCTGTTCCTCCTTTCTTCTTGCATGGCTTAACCGTGAACACGATAAAGCGAATTAAGTTTAACTTGAATTTTAAATGGAAACTGTGTCGCGTAACCCTCAGCGCGTGACGGTTAAAGCGCGATAAGGATGCCGACGAGAAGGCAAGTAGGTTCTTTAGTAGTCGAGCGAGGTCGAGTTCCTCATAGAGCATGGACAGTGAAGACGAATACGGTCCATGAATTATGAAAAAATTAAATTATATATACATATAAAGGGTGTCCCATTTGAAGTTTTTACGCACGACATTATTTCCCAGATTATAGTACCTTACAAAAAATGTTGTCAAATAAAACTTATCCTGTTTCTATGAGAGAGGGAGAGAGAGAGAGAGAGAGAGAGAGAGAGAGAGAGAGAGAGAGGGAATATCTTATGGTGTTTACAAATCTTCTCTCATATCGTAATAATAACGATTATTACGGAAAATATTACTTTCCTAAGTTTTAACATTAGAATCGTGCTAAGGAAATAAATGATGCGGAATTTTTTATATATCGCTTAAAGATTTGTCGGAGTATCAGGAAAAGAAAAAAAGAAAATAAAAGAAAATATCGCTCTTTCGTTCGGTCGGTAACTTCGTTCTGAAAAAGTCCGCTTCGATGAAAGTGTAACTTAATGTGATTTGAGAAGAAGGTACAAATGTATGTATACAAAGTACGAAAGTTCGTTCTATTTAGAGTTGAGTATTACTCGGATACTTTTGAGATCAAGCGTTAAATCTCAGTTGCAACATCAATTGTGAACTTCCCTGCGATGTTCTCGTTTTCTTTTTATCGATGAACAACTTTCTCTCTCTCTCTCTCTCTCTCTCTCTCTCGGCCTCTGATCAACTACGCCTAAGACTTTTACATAGACGTCGAATAAACTAACGGTGCGTGCTATGCGATCGAACAGTAATATAATACAAAAAGTAAAAAAAAAAGAAGAAAAAGAATAGAGAAAAAGGAAAGTTCTGGAGAATTTTCTCCGAAAGTTAAGCTCCTTCTATAAGAAGAAATCGATCAGAGGTATTGTTTGTCCTGTGTATCAAACCCCACAAAGGAACATATCGAAGTCCTTATCGTGAATCGTTTTATTACATGCCTTCGGCATTACAAGGTTTTCTTCATTTTCAACGATAATACAACATACAATAATTATTTATTCATAATCGCAATATCGATCGATCAATATCCTATTTCTAAAAATTAAAGTTTAAAGAATATCAATCAATTCAATCCAGTATTGATTCAAAAATACATATATATATAAATACATACATATATATATATATATATATATATATATATATATATATATATCCAATACATTTTTATACAGAATATATTTCACATTATATTTCATATCAAGCGTGCTATTGTCCATTTTTCATTCTGAATTATAAGGATTTAAAAGCCGTCCATTTAGAATGCTCTCCTATATTTATTTTTATTATTTAAAATTGAAACCAATTCGATTATTCGTTATAGTATGGCGTTATAATAAAATTTTATTATATTTTCGATCCTGATTTATTTGTCACGATATAATAGATATCGATAAGATGCTTCTCGTATTTGAAACGTAATGAAAAATTAATTTTCCACTTGTCTTTTTGCTTTATCACCTCATGAAGTTTCATCGTAGAAAGACCTAGTGTGCTCCTTTGTAGTCCGAAGGAAAATGTCTGATGGTAGTTTCAAAAATGCGAATGGAGTTGGCGAGTAAAGGTAACGTTGTAGGAGAGAGAGAGAGAGAGAGAGAGAGAGAGAGAGAGAGAGAGAGAGATAGAGAATACGCTGCTGCAGAATCACACACAAGCAAACACACATAGGGATCGAGGCAAAAGCAGTTAGAGTGATGTGGACGGCGAAAGCGATTCGAGGACCCAACGTGTACGAGACAGCGGAAGCACTCGAGAAAATCCCTCGTTCGTCCCGACCAGCAATCGATTGCCGAAGAAAAGCATTCCCAGCAACATTGACCGTCGGCAAACAAACGCAGAACTTCGAGGATCTCTTTTCGAGGCGTAGGCATCCTTCTCCTCTTCCTCCTCCTCCTCTACCTCCTCTTCGTATACTTCTTCCTCCTCTCACGTTCTCCTTTCCGGTTAAATCGAAATTTCGTACTTTCTCTCTCTCTCTCTCTCTCTCTCTCTCTCTCTCTCTCTCCCTCTTATCCTATTCGATTTTTTACGAGGCAATGCAAACAAAAAATGTATTCACTCTTTACGTCGAAAATTACAATGGAGGACTTTGATTATTAATAAAAATGTCGAATCAAGAATTTTTCAATAAACGGATTTTGGAATAATCAAGAGAGATAAAAAGAAGACTTCAATGAAAGTACAAATATGTTGCAATGGAACAGAAATTTTTATAGGATTTTGTTATATTCTGATGGTATAAATAAAAGATTTCTAGACTGAACGATGCTGTATGTATAAAAATATCGGTTTTTCCTAATAATCTAAATACATTTGTGATATTTCTTATACTGTCTAAATTGTGTTAAAAAATATAAAGCTTTTATTTTTTATATCGTGTATGTATGTTTTAATATATATAGTATCTCGTATATTTATTTATTAATCCTTTGAATTATAATTTTAGTATTTATTATTTTACACACACAGATACGTATACTATTATGAAGTGTTATTAAAATAAATTTGCTGTCTTCTATTAAATCAAAATATTTAATGTATCAACATATTCGTTTGAGATTAAATTTATCCGTCTAAATTAAAGCAAGATTCATGTTATTCATATTTTTTATTTTATTTCTTATTAAAATAATTTCATTTTAAAATTAAAAAAATTGCATGCTAATTGAATTTAACATTTAAATTTTAAAGTTAATCGTATAAAATGAATATAAAAATCTTAATTTTTTAATACTTTAAAATTTTTTCTATTTAACATCATTATTAAACTATAAGATTCATATTAAAACACAAGAAATGTTTATTTCTCAAATATACTCCTTATATCCTTTAAGACATTAATTGTAACATATTGAATTTTTCAGCATTTAATAAACGTTCTTTAATTATCGTAACCTCATTCGATAGCATTTACGTTTATCGTAAATTACATTTCATCGGGCATTACAACGAATTCTATTTTGTGTTAAATTGAAAACAATATAACGAGAAATATCAGGAATATTATTCATTTTATTCGTCTATCGGTGCATCGGTCAATGCTATAAAAACGAACTTTTATTTTTTCGTAAAGAAATCCGGCCACTTGGTTTATAAATTGTCGTTAAAGAAAAGTAAACATGATGGTAGAAACATTGGCCATCGACAAACAAGTACGAAACTTCCAAGATCGAACGTAACGATTTTCTTTTGCGTTCGAACACGTTAAATAGACATTGCGTTAAGACTATGTAAACTCACGGAAACGTTGCAAGTTGTTAATACCTATGACGGTATCACATTACGGCCGGTTAACGATGTTACAAAAACGCTAATTTAACAAGCACGGATATAATTGCTACACTCGACTTTACGCATGAAAGGAACCGAGGATGAGAAAAACGACGAAAAGGGTTGGATATGGATGAGAGTGCATTTTTAATTCGGACACGAGAGTGTTTTCAACTTCTCCACTATTTTTCTACCACTCTTTCTACTATTTCTCTCTCTCTCTCTCTCTCTCTCTCTCTCTCTCTCACTCACTCTCTCTAGTTCTCTCTCTTTCTGTGTCTCTTCTCTCTTTGCAAGCGAGTATCATAAACCAACTGGTAATTCTACTCACTAGACTCGCGTTTTCACGCGAACAGAAAACCAAAAACAATAGTGTACCTACATACGTCTAACAGAACGTAAAAAATATAAAAAAAAGAAGTATAGTTAATTATAAACGATACTAATTGCTCTTATTTTCTACGTATCCATCTCTATTGAAATTTTATCACATTCGTATAAATATATTCGTACGCTTAATATAATTCTTTAAATATATTTATACGGAATTTAGCAAATTAAATTAGTACGATATTAATATAAGAGTAAGTATATTAATATACTTCAATGTGATATCGTAAAAATTTCAACAAAAAAAATATTTCAAAATAAAATTGAATACCCTAGTATGAATACTATATATGTATCTATTTTATGAGTTCGTTGGCAACTGGTATTACATCAGTTATATTCTCCCATTAATTATTATCTATTTTAAGGCCTTTTCCTGTTGCAATTAATAGTTAAGATATGGAAGAATTATAATGATCTAACGTTTTATAAAAAAATATATATATAATCCAATAAAGAAGTATACATTTATAAAAAGAAAAGTTTACTCTGCATGTGCGTAAACTCACAGCACCTATATAACGTTGTTTATATGTATGTAGAAAACACATCGTACTCGAATGTGAACGTGGAACGATTAGAACGTTCTTAGTAGGTCATTCTACTCAAACGCAATAATCACATAGTTATTCCAAACTACAAAGTACCTTAAAAGATTCTAAGAGGTTAACGATTGAATTGTACCTGAACATATCTACGTACGTAAACACAATGGTTTCTAAATCGAGTATGGTAAATCTTTAATCATTTCTCATCGATTTTCATCTAATAACAAAACATAAAAGTAATACGATCCGCGAACATGCTCTTATCCGGTACTGAAAATGAATGTTCAAACTGTTTTCACATTGTTGGACGCGGAGGTACTCACTCGCGAGTACTTGCGATGGTAATCAACTAGAAGCTACTGGCTGAAGCCCCTTTCAGATTGCCCTCGTTCAATTAGCATACATACGATAGAGCTACGGTGGCTTTTACTCGGCTACTCAACCTAGTTTCTGCTAAAACAGAAATATCAGGGTCGGTTAATTAATTCGACGAATAATATCGGATAAGTATAAAAGTTTGCTTAAGACGTTTCAATTTTCAAATATTCTCACTAGAAGAAAAGCGGAACGATAAGGAGAAAAAAAGAGAGAGAGAGAGAGAGACATATAGATCGGAAAGGATGGAGTTGGGAGAGATAAAAAGAAAGAACGAAAGAAAGAAAAAAAGAAAGAAAGATAGATAGATAGAAAGAAAGAAAGAAAGAAAGAAGGTGGCCAAGAAGAAAAATAAGTACAATTTATTCTTTCGGCTGTCCCCTTTTAAATGCAAAGTAATCTATGCCAAGTACCATCTAATTAGACATGTTGCAAAAATTAAATGGATTAAAGTCTGCCTCTGCTAGTATAACGAGAATTGCTAAAGGAGAATACATCGAGCGTAAAAATATTATTACGCTTTTAAATACACTTACGTACGAGAGTACAAGCTCTATTGTTATATACGCGAAGCTACCAGTTATGAGTTTTCGTTCTTTATTAAAACACATTCCAATATATATATGAAACAGAAGTTATTCGCGTACTGATTGGAGAATATCAGGTTAATGCCGATATTGTTTTACATACGTACATACGTATGTAAAATATTATTTCCGAAATATTTTTATTCATAAATTCTCTTTCGTTATCGAACGTAGAAAATTCATCGTAGGAAAAATGACGCGAAATGCGTGTACTTCCGTCGAATGCTTTCGAACAATTAATACCTGTAATGAACATGACGGTAATCGTTAAAATTATTCTTTTGCGTTGTTTATGTACTTGTTAACGAATCTTAAAAAAAAAATAAATAAATAAATACAATCAACGTGATTTCCCTGTGTAAGGCGTTAGAAAATATTTCGTACCGTTCTATCGCATAGTACTCGAAAGGAAAACTCGAAGTTCGTTTGGAATTCAGGATACGAAGATACGGCTAGGAAAGTATGATACTTCGTAGGAAGTACTTTTCAATGGAAGCACGTCTCGCTTTTCATAACTCGAAAATGTTTCATGAAAATGAGCGAGCTACGGCATATTCGCGTAGTCCGCATTGGGGTACTTTGTATCTCGACTTTGGCACTAACGAAGGGATACACGATTTGAACTGGCAATTCCAAAGGCGAATGCCGAAAGGCATTGCCAAATTACAGAGAAGCAAAATGTATTCGTCTTTTCACTCGTCAAATTTTACGTCCTCGTCAAACGAAAGGACCGAAAGGAAGAGAGAGAGAGAGAGAGAGAGAGAGAGAGAGAAAGGGGGAGCGAAAGGATTTAATCGAATACATTGAAAACGTTTAAAGGAATAAAACGATAATTAACGAATGTTAGCTAGCCGACATTTAATAGACAAATTTTGATATTTTTAAACAAACAACGATACGTTCGCTAAATGCGAACCAAGCGTGTTACTCAAAACATTCAACTAGGCTATACCCATTCGACAGTACCAATTGTCTTTCCAGAGATAACGAGCGAATTCACGTTTCCTAAACTTCCATGTCCACTTGCCGCTTGAGCACGTTCTACTGAACACGATAGAAAGAAAAGTACCTACTCGAAAGTTCGAACGAACCTTTCGTTTGGACGAGCATTATAGAATCATCTTGTTTCTTCATTTCACGTAACTCTCCTCTCTCTCTCTCTCTCTCTTTCTCTCTCTCTCTCTCTCTCTCTCTCTCTCTCTCTCTTCTTAAATTTACTTAACTTTCGAAATTGACACCGACAGAAACTTTCCCATCCGTTTATAATTACTCGTCATCTCTCCTTCTCTTTTTCTTCGATCTACCTGATGTAACGAATATTTTGAAAATTTAAAGTTGAAACAACTGAGAGAATATCAGAGAGAATTGCAAGTATCTATACGTTGTTAGCAAAACATTAGCAAAAGGAAGAAGTTTATTTGTAATTAAAAAAAAAAAAAAAGAAAAAATGGTTGCTACATCTAAATCATTTTATATTACTCTTCTTTAAATATTGCTTAAATATATAACTAATATTTAACTATATTTTTAAATATATTAAATATTAAATATTTTTAAATATATTTTTCTTTCCATTTTAGATTATTTATCGTTTTCTGTAAAATTCTTCCTTTTCAAATTTATCATTGTATTTTACTTCATCACATTCTTTAAGTAAATTCTATGAGTCATGCGTAGTCTCCTTTATCTCTCCTTTCTTTGTTCATTAAAAATTTGCTACGCAAAAAATCAAAAAGTTTCCATTCAATGCGTCTTTCTTTATATTCCGCCATCTTATCGATTTCGTTCTCTAATAAAACTCAATTTCATTCTCTGTGATTATATTCATTTAATCTTCATATTCATCTATTATTCAGTTCACGAACATTAACAAAGACATTCGGAAGTGCAATCGTCACGAGAGCATCATAAAAGCATCTGCATATACGTATGATGTTATAAAGAGAATGAAAAATGATTAGCAGGATGATTGGTTACGTATAAAAGTTACTCGATTATTGGATCGAATTACTTGGACTAGATTTAAAGTAATAGCTACTATTACTTACTCTCTATAATCAAATTTCTTTCTTTGTCTAAAAAAGAAAATTATATAATATGAAACTTATAATAGAACTTGTTCCAATATAACTATATTACCTATACCAAGTATAATTTATACTATATTTCGTAATCTCATTAATCTTCATATCTGAAAAAAAAACTAATTTTGTGGCAAAAAAAATAAAATTAAATAAGATTTAAAAAATACGGATATATGAATGAGTGATTTCAAAATTACGTGATATTTTGAAGAGTCAAATTTGTTTTCTTTCGAGATTTATAACAGAAAAAAAAGAACATACAGGGAATCGAAAAGAAATGTTAAATGTTCGATGACAGATAAATTCCTCGAAAATTCATTCGCTTAACGTACCTACGTATGTATATATATATGTATATATGTATATATGTATATATGTATATATATATATATGTATGTATATGTATATATGTATATATGTATATATGTATATATACATATATATATACATATATATATACATATATATACATATACATACATATATATATATATATATATATATATATATATGTATGTATGTATATATACATATAGGCATCTAACTACTACTTTTCACCAAAATCTGTACGCGTTCGCCTTGCCCGATTAAAGTTTTGCGCCACGAGTTTCGCCATACCGTCGTATATTTCATAACTCGCTACCCGCAATTTCGCTTCGTGTTCCGACTCAATTTCCGTTTCCCGATGTACGCCGATGGGACGACATATTTTCGAGCTGGCCGGATCGAAAATTTCTCGAAATAAATTTAAAATGAAGGAAAAGAATTAATGAACTGGAAATCGGCAGATATGTCGATTATGATTATACGAAGAAATTTTTAACCTATTGCTATAGAACGTTTAACAGAAGATAATAATATTACAAAAATGATGATTCTCTCAAGGCATATTAATTATCTATAGCAATGTTAAGTACGAATTAAATTGTATCAGCTATAAAATTATAGAACGAATTCTGTGAACGTTAATAAGACAGTAAGTTACTATTCGTAGATAGCTGTAACTATTTATTATTTCTTACGTGGGTGTTATAAGTAAAAAATGATTTATACTTTTGAAACATTAACGAAACGTTATTTAATTTAACCGGTACAACGTCAGTTATCGATGAAAATATTAACGGAAACTTATTTTATAAATTTTTATTTTACATGCTCATGGAGTATTTTTTACACTCAAAGAGTTTGTTGCAAATACCACCCCTCCCCCTCCCCCGAAAAACAAAGTATTTTTTCAATAATTAGTGATCTACAATTCTGCAAAAAAAATATATATATAAGAAGTAGAGATTACCTTTCTTTTTTTCCCTTCTAATTGTTAAAAGATAAGAATTCAAAGGAGACAATGAGAAACGAGATTCCTATATAAAAATATGAATTATAAAGCACACAAAGCAAAGATGTCGTGAATGAAAGAACGGCAGAAGGGTCGGGAAAGAGAAGAAAGATAAAAAAAAAGGAGAAGGGAAAGAAAGAAAAAGAAAAAGAAACGACAGGGCGGGAAAGTCCGAGTTCTATGATCGGTCAATAACGATTCTAGCGGAAATATAAATGTCTCCGCGAGTGGTCGAACCGTAACTTGGGATTCAAAAAGGGGTGAGGAAAGGGAGTGGGAGAGTCGGCTTTGCCTTTTAATCTTGTAGCTTTGCCTCTTTTAATCTCGTTCCATCGATCCGCCCAGTCCTCTCTCTCTCTCACCCCTCGCAGCTACCATCCAGCCAGCGCAATTTTTTCTTTCGTTCGTTCGTTCGTTGGTTGGTTCGTTCGTTCGTTCATTCGTTCATTTGTCCGAATGTACATCGAACGACCAAGCCGGACATCCGGTTCGAAGGATGTTCGTCTACGCATTCGAGCGGACGAGAAACCGTGCGTGCCTGTATACGAAAGGAGAGAGAGAGAGAGAGAGAGAGAGAGAGAGAGAGAGAGAGAGAGAGAGGAACAAGGATAAACACAGAGACGTATGGTCCACAAAATAAGCTCGTACCATCAACGAATTTCGAAGGATTGGTAAGCTTGACGAGTCGAGCGGCGCTTTTCCACTCGATATCTCACTTTTTGCCGTGAGGCTTTACTCTTTTTCGTGAGAAACGACGCGTAAGCGACGAGAAGGGAGAAAAAAAGAAAGGATGGAAGGAAGGGAGGAAGGAAAGAATGAAGGAAAATCGGTATCGATCTATTATACATAAAATCGAAAATTGATTTCGTTGAACAAATGAGAATTAATAGCGATTGTCCATTCAGCGTCTCTTGATCTCTTATTTTCGATCTAAGATGACACATCGTGTTTGAATTATCGATTGTTAGAGAAGATCATTGAAAAAAAAAAAAGGAATAAAAGAACAAAAAGTCGTCATATAATCTTTTTTATCCGGTCATATATTTTTGATGAGAAAAAAATTCTTTCAGTTCCGCAAGTTTTGAAACCCAAGAGACTAAAAGAGAAAAATAAAAAACGATCATTATTGGTAGGTCGAATTTTTCAAATCAAATATTTCCTTCTCAGCAAAATGCATCCATATTCGAAGTTGAAATACATACGAAAGTGGTGGAAAAACAAACAGAAATGTCAATAGCCTTCTCCAGCTCTCTTTTCCCTCTTTCAATCCATTTGCTTTCTCTCTTTTCTATCTTTTATAACGTTTCCTTTCTCTCTCACTGAAAAACATATTCTCCGTTTCTGAAAGCCAGATTTTTGTCAGTCAGTATCCTCTTTCTATGCACAGATTCCCGTAAGAAACCTGGATTGAAAAAGAGATAGAGAGCGGCGAAGTGGGGGAAAGTGGAGGGTGGGGAGGAGTGGAAAGAGAAAGAGGGATCAAGAGAGTTCGTATCCTCCGATCGCATATCGTTTAATACCAAAACGAGAAGACAAGGGAATGAGTTCACTTGGATGCGCACTTAAGATGATTTTAAGGAGCTATCCATCATAGTCCGAACGATATTTCAAATGCAACAAACAACGTATATACAAATATATATATGTACACACATACATGCGTAAAGTACTTTATACTTCGTAATTGTGCACATTATGTTTCGCTCCGTATCCACCACGTCTTTTGGTTTGACGTGTTTACGTTCGACAAATGAATATTGGCTCTTAAGTATTAACGAGAAAGTACGTTCAATGACAAACGCTCTGCGACCCTGGTTGAATCTGAATAATTCATTCGCCGACGTAAGATAAACGTGAGTTTATTTTCCACGAAATTCTCGAACGAACTCGTTCGATATTATACTTGTAAAGTCGTTCAACTTACAAGCCCGACGCGTTAATATAACACCTCTCTTCCTTTTTATTTTTATGCTCGTTTTATTAGATTTTTCGATAAAGTTCTTGAATATTATTTTGATATTTGAAAGGCGATTGATAATGACGTTGACGTTGAAGGATATTTTTTATTTGCACGAAGACATTTCACAGTCATTCTTAACCATCGATTTTTATTCTCTACGATTTCGATCGATCGACAGTTAAAAATTGTTTAAAAACAATTGACTCCTTTGAACGAGGTGACGTTTACAAGGTTTTAACCTTTACTATCGAACAGGGAATAAGAATAGTACGTAAGAGAAGGCATAATTTTCTTGCGGACAAGTCGACGATTTTCAAAGTCGAGATCTCGAGACGCAAGTATAACAGTCGGGCGGAACGCATAAATCAGCTGCACGCGAACCGCTCGAGCGGGTAGAAGTGCCGAGGCCAGCCGAGCGGAGCCGTCAATAAAATGCAAAGACGGAAAGATAAAGTTAAAGATAAGCCGGCCCCAGAACCGTACAGAGAGTACTTGGACGCTGAGTCCACCGACGAGGAGGAAGGCAGTAAGATTTACGAGAAAAATATTAAAGGCCCTAAGCTCGCTCGCCACCTTTTCTCTCTTCTTATCATGAAATTCTTCTTTTACGTTTAACGTTTCTCTCTCTCTCTCTCTCTCTCTCTCTCTCTCTCTCTCTCTCTCTCTCTCTCTCTCTCCTTTTCTTTCTCTTTCTCTTTCTCTTATTCTTTCACATTTCTTATTCCGTAGAAATTCACTTCTTTTGACGAATTCATCGAATCTCCTTTCTCTCTCTCTCTCTCTTTCTCTCTCTCACACACACACTCTCGATGACATTCGTAACATTTCTTTCAAAATCAGCACCTTCTCTTTCTTCATTTCATCTCGTTCTTCTTCCCTCGCCCCAACCCCACCCCACCCCCCACCTCGCCAACTATCTTCATTCAATCCACGACGGCTCGTCAACAATCGCCACCAATGAGATCACTTTCGTCAAAATGCGCCAAATGACCAACGTAAAAAAGCCATCTCTCAGACGGTCTTCGGAGTCGTGCCGAATTAAATCCGGACGATTAAGTTACGATCGACGTTAAAACTAGAGTATGCTTTTGAATTATGCAATGTCACGACTAACGCGACCGCTTCTCCTCGATTAATCGACTTGCTCTCCTCCGGTAGTACCACCACCACTTCCACTTCCACCTCCTCCTACGAGTTTTCCCTTCCTCCAGAGGACGAGTTTCTAATTTGTCTCTTAGATTATGGTAATTTCTTCCTCATACCAAACCGCTTTTCCCAGGGGAAGGGAGGGGAGGGGAGGGGTGGGGGATGGGGAGGGGAGTGGAGGGACTCCACTTGGCCGTCGGAAAATGAACCTAATTCGTCCACGCGCGAGTTCTCCCAGTACTTGCACCGCTTCCAAAGTAGATAAACTAGATAAAGCAGTAACCTATATATGTATGTACTACGTGACCGCGAACCGTACCGTAACTCGGTTCGTGTTACGCCAAATGCATCCCACCCTGTGAAAGCATAGAGAATTTCGGCTACGTTAACTGTCCGCGCACAATTAAAGTCGCGGTTCATCTAACACGTTGATCTTTCGACAATGATTCTGATCACTATCGATAATTATTAAAAGTTTTTAACGAAGATCTTTCGAGCATCGATCGGGAAATATCGACCAAACGTTCCTTACTCGACTCGATTCAAGTACTCGATATAATCTATTAGCCTCGGACTATTTTCTTTCGCACTTACGAAGTCGTGAAAATACGTATTAGTTTTTTTTCTTTGCAATTAATGCAATTAATCTCACTTTTCTCTTGCGGCGAAGATGTAGTTTCAAATGCTGTTTTATGTAAAACCCATTAGTAGAAGTTGCTGCGGAGTACTTTTAATTTGTATGAAATTTAGCGACCTTAAGTTTATAGCAAACCACACGGGTCCTTAAGGCATTAACACCCTGTAAATATATACGTTTCCCTTTCGTATATTTTCATCCTATATATGTAAAATTCGCAAAAAAAAAGGTGGGCTCTAGGGTTTAAACCAAGGCTCAAATCTGGGTCTCTCGCTTTCTAGGTGATTGCTTTGAACTACAAACTGTCCAGACCCTTAGGATAACCTTGCCACGATTCCTTACTTTATTATTAATTGAGGTGCTCGCTCCGTCCCTCTTTAACATAAATAATATATTACATTTTTTTAAAACAATTTATACAAGATCCTATTAAAAAAAAAAAGAAATATTTATAATTAATTTAATTTAAATAATTCTTTTATATCTTTATTTCCACAAACTAATATTTTATATGTATATACTCTTACGGAAAAAATATCTTTGCGCAATTTTATTTTTGAATTTTTCATTTTTTTATCAATTATTTTTAAAAATCAAAATAAATGGAAAAGTCAGTTAAAACAAACGTCATATTATACAGTTTATATCTCGGTCTTACATCATTTCAAATCGAAATAAAAAGAACAAATAACGTACAAATATTGTTGATTGTTAAAATGCTTAAAAAAAAGGTTTATTTTATGTTGTCTTTTAATGTGAAATAAACGCGATGATTTCAAGGATGTTTATCGTGATACAACAAGGGGCAAGGGGTTAGAGGGAGGAAAGGGGATAATTGGGAACGATCTGCAGACAGCTACAAGTCAAACTCACAACATCAGTTACCCAGACACGTTAACCGATGCACGAGCGTTTAACCACGACCGCATAACACGAAGGTAGATGCGAGAAGCCCAGTGCCTGCTAAATTTTCCAACATTTTGCGGAAATGTCATATGATCGAGCCCGATCGTTACGCGTTGTAATCAGGACGCGTTCAAGTTTACCTCATACTATGACACTATACTGTCGTACACGGTCTGTTACCGTATAACGAGAATCTGTCGTGTTGCTTTTAAAAAATTTCAACGTTTATCGTCGGTAAAAATCAGAAAGAGTATTAAAAAGGAAAATTCTAACATTTTTACGTTTTTATCGAACCGTTTTTCGTTTTCACCTATTCTATTTATACGTACGTACCATACGCTCTCGAAGCAGCCTCGAATATATTCGAGAGAATCCGTTTTTCCGATAGATTTTCGGATTTGTTAAAGTACTTAACGGAAGAGTACCGTTGAAGGAATTATTTTGGTGTAAAAGTTTAGCCGATGGCAAGAATTTTTTTTCTTTTCTTTTCTATTCAACTCGATTTAAATTTAATATTAAATATATAAATCTGATAATATAATAGCATTTATAATTGTTACTTCCAATTTATCCTTAACTCTTTATATCTCTTGAAAGCAAACCATAATACTATTCTTTTCTCTTATCGATGGTCTTTAACGTTAAAATATAAATGTAAACGGATGGCCTCGTCGTAACAAGGAAAAAGTGTAAACCTTTTCGAGACCACATGCGCAGTGAATACTCTCACCTACTTTAATTCGAACAAATTCGATCTGCTGAGACTATGGAAAAAACAAGTACTTTTTCAATACGCGCCAAAGAAGGGTATTGCTGACCTAAAATAAATTCTTGGAATTCGACTGAACACATCAATGTTAGACAAATGTAACAGATGCCACATTTAAGTATCATTGACCTATATGCATTTTCAAAATTCTACTCAGTGAGTCAATAATAAACACGTGTGTTTACGATACACGTATCTATAACATATTATAAGAGTATCGTTGACCTAAATAAATTCTCAAAACTCGGCACTTCACGGCAAGTCAATAAATAAACGGATGTGGTCTCGATACTTTCGCGGCGTAAAGGTAATTCCGACTTAAATAAATTTTTAGAATTCGACTCGACGTTTAACGAATTGTAAATAGGTCGTGAGTCAAAGTGTACGATCGTTGATCTCTCAAGACGCATGTTTTTAACACAAATATCTTTTGAAATATTTTTAACATTTTATACACGCATATAATTTTGAATTATTAAAAAGTCTCTTTCCATTAAAAAGTTTTTAATGGAATCTGTTTGCCTTGAATTTCTTCTTTATTCTTAATTCAAACTGTTCGGAAAGACAATTCGAAAATTTGAAAACAACCGGGTTAAATGGTACACCATATCCAATTCAGTAACTATCCAAGTCCGTAGAAAGAATATTTATTTTCTTCTTCTATTTTTATTTCACAATGAGCGACATTGATAAGTCTTCTTAAAGATAGAAAAAGATATCGCGAGAATTCGCATAATGTGTTCTCTATCATAGTGGAGGATAAATCACGGCAACGTATCCTTGTGCTCTCGTCTCGATTCTCCGTCGACCGACGTGTTTCCTTTTCCGTCGATTTAGTAGCTCTCCGCGATTTATCGTTCCTATTAAATCGGCTAAGGGTAAAATCGTGATAGGTTAAAGAGGAAGCAAGAAAGAAAGAGAGAGGGAGTGAGAGAGAGGGGAAGAGAGAGAGAGAACAAGACTGGGATGTCAGGTGAAAGAAAAGAAGAAAGACCAAGCGAAAGAGAAAGAAGGAAGGAGAGAGAGAGAGAGAGAATGATATCGGTACGGAGAAGAGAGATTCCTGGAACGAATGCCTTCGATTTAACTCTCCTCTTCGATTTAGGAGGACCCATCGCACCAGACGCCTTTCCAATCGACGACTAACGAACGATCCGTGCGTTCGTAGAATTTGTTTCCTTTCTCAGCTCAAACTGTCCTTTTTATTTACGAAACCCTTCGAGTCTTTCCGTCTTTTTTCTCCCGTAGAAAAGAATTCCCGCATCTATGCGAGTAAGCGAGCGAGCGAACACAGAGAAGAATCTTTAAATTTCTCAATTAAACTTCCCGACGATTTTATGACCTCCGTTTCTCGTGATTTAGGATCTAGATGAATTGAAAGTTAAATTAATTGCAGAAGGAGACGAAGGAAAGGAGGTCGAGGCAGAATTAAGAGCGGACTATACGAGTGAGGAATTGAACGAATTGGTGAGTGCCTTACAATACTTCGAGAAAGAACTGATAAGGATTGAGAGAAATAGAGAAAGAGCGAAGGAGACATGTCTCTGCGTTACAAACGAGTGAGAATATCGAAAAATCTCAACGTCGGCGAATAGTTTGCGTCGAATAAAATCGTTAGAGGCGAGATCGTTCGTAAAGAGACAGTTAAAAACTTTTCTCGAATTTCTTATTAGAAAGTGGCCGATCTTAACGATCCTTCAATATCATTTTAATTGCGTTTCCATTAAACACGTTCGTTCGTTCCGCCTTTTCAATCTATCTACCTAACTCTTCCTCCCTCTAACGGTTTTCTTCTAACGTTCGGAAAGAAAGAGAGAAAGAGAGAAAGAGAGAGAGAGAGAGAGAGAGAGAGAAAGAGAGAGAGAGAAAGCTCGCAGTTTTTCGAGAGAAAAGTTCTTAATCCTCGAAGAATCTTAAATAGTCTACGCTTCTCGAATACGAATCTTCCTCACCCCAACTCAGATTTTCACCGTTGGCTAAGGTACACCGTGTAAAAGATATGACGACACTGAGTGGATTGTCGAAGAAGGATTGGACGTATCAGTGTCATCTGATTATTCAAGAGTTCTTCGAAAACCCAAAGCACCGCGTGCTCTGCATATACTACGAAGCTAGGAGCAATATACCAACAGCTTTGCTCTCCTTTCCGTTGACGCCGGTATACGAGCTCTGTTACTTCGTCCGAAAACCTAACGAGATATTTCGCTTGGAGGACTTCCACGACGCCATTGCGTTTGGTTCGTTCAACTTGAACGTCGAACATTTCATGCTCAACATTGTTCAATATGTTCTCTCCCCGATTTTCTCCAAGATCGAGACCTGGCCCGACAGTATCCTTTCAATTATTATTTTACCTACTTGTTTATCTATTTTTTCCTTTGGATTAACTTTCAGAAATTTCTCCGGCGAATAACTCGCGCTCCGGGAGACTCGGAAAATCTTTGAAATGTTGAGACAAGACGAATGAACCGCTGCCAAGCTTCGATGTACGAACGGAAAGAGAGAGAGAGAGAGAGAGAGAGAGAGAGAGAAAGAGAGAGAGAGAGACAGAGACAGAGAGCAAGCGAAAGAGAAAGAAATTCAGCATAGAAAGTTTTACGATCCTTCAACGAACGACACGTGCCACGTGAAAGTTTAATTAAATGCTAGAAGCCAGAACGCCGATTCTTCCGATAAGCAAGAATACTCTCATCTGAGGAAGAATCAAATTTAACTTCTACCACGTAAATGCCCTTTCCGGTCGTTTACCAGCCATACCTCTCGTACGGCTCAACGTTCGAATAAAACGGAAGATATTATTAATCGTAAGATTGGTCGGTTTAGCTAACTAAATAGATAATGCTATCTGAAAATAGTAAAAAGGAATGAAAATAAAGAAAATATTATGGGAAAGGAAGGAATGTAAAAGAGAGGTAAGGTCCTAATCGTTAACTTCCAGACAGTTTCGGTCAGTCGCAAACACCGCGGGAGGGCAAGCGTGGGCGGGCGGAGGTAGTTGCGGTAGTTTCTCTAGATTAGCGCCTCACGATGCCAAGGGCGATCACATGGATACGCGGACCGCACTCGCTTCGGCTTAAGGTCATAACAATCTGACGTGATGACATTACCAAGTGAATTTGTAACTTCACTCGCAATCCCGTTACCAAAACGCGCGAGCAAAGTTTTCGGAACCCGACGTGCACTACCGAAGACTCCCCACGTGTTGGAGTCGGACGTTCCTGCGCAGGAGCTTACAGTTAGAAGCAGCTCGATGTTGTCCTCGGCGGGGACTACGAGAGGTATGGGACGACACACGGGTACAGAGAAAGAGCGTACCAAGCGAAGTTATTATTACCATAATTTTCGGCTAAATGTACTGCCCAACTCGGCGCCGGTAAATTCAACGTCGATGTTTGCTCACGTACGTGAACGAAATTACTACAGTCGCTGAGTTCGAAACGATTGCGTTGCATTCGGACGAAATGCACTTCGTTATTTCTAATGGATTCTGAAGTAGAGAATTTGATTGAATTCGTACAGTTCATCCTGTCCCTTTTGCTCTCTTTTCATGTTTCCCTCGGTAGAAGACTTTACTTGGTTTATACAAGTTTCTTTTTTCTTTTTTTGTTTTTATTGGTATTGGTTTAGAATTTTCGTTTAGATAAAATTGTCGACGATACTTTTACGATGAAAGAGGAACTTTCTAACAACATGTTTTGGTGTTGTCGCTTTTCCTCGATCTTTTCGTAACATTGAAAAGTATGGTTCGTTCGTTTTGGAAAAAAAAAAAATACACCGAGTGATCGCGCTTGATGTTTATAATTTTATCCGTATAACGATTCTCCCGTAATGAAAAAGGATCTCTGTGTAATTAAGACTTCCATATTACATAGAAACGTCGATAGAGACAATCAGTTATGCCACCATATGTCGATCTCGTTTCAATCTTTATTTGTCTTCCTTAACCGATGACTCATCGAAACACATGCGTGAAAATGGACTTTTTCTCCAACCTGAACGCCTTTCTATTCAACTTGACCGATTTCACGTACAAAATGCTGGGCTTAACTGTGATGTATGTACCTGTCTTGAGTAAAGAGCTCACCGCCGAGAAAGGCAGCATCGATAAGGATTTGGTCAAACTGCTCGAGAGTGTGGTGAGTCACTGGACCACTCAAATCAAACTAACCCTCATCGATGAGGAAGAGACAGACATGCAAGAGCTTCTTTCTATTAATGACGAATACGATTTCTGGATCTACAGATGTGAGTAGTATTTTGATAAACCCTCCGCTACTACCCTCGATTACTCTCTTTAGCGATCGATATGACTGGAATTTTATTTTTGATTTATTTTTTTTTTTTTTGTTTGATTATAAAATAATAACCTCTGATCATCGCCGTTATTCTACAGTTGAGAAAATGTCGTATTAAAGAGAAAACCATAGAAATACAGTAAACTGTATTCATTCGGCTGTCACGACGATAAAATCGATAGTTTCATGCTACCTGATTATTCTAATCTAACATAACTGTTACTTTACTTTGTTCCTAGACGATAATCTCAATGGATTGAATTATCAAGTTCACAAGCATATGGTTGAACGTATCATAAGTATATTAATGCTAACCCAATCAACTTATGTGCAACAGTTTCTCACATTACGAGAAGACATAGAACTGGAAATCGTTAAAGCGAAATCGAACATTGAGTATTTGTCACTTCTGAAGGAACCCTGCAGGAAATTAAGGCAATGCGCAACACCAGATGGATTAACTCCGATTCTACCGAAAATTATACATCTCTGCAGAACCATCTGGTTAAATTCGCCTTACTATAACACCACCGAGAAGATGACTAATCTGTTCACTACATTGAGCAACGAGATCATTATAATCTGTCGGAACTTAATCGACCTTCGGCAAGTATTCAAAGGGAAAACTCGTGCCAGCATCCAAATGTTCTCCGATTGTATTCGTGTTTGCGAAGAGTACAAGAAACTTTATATTAAAGTAAATACATACTAACAAATTTTTTCATTGAGAAAAATCATACGGGCGTGTATGAATGATATTAATATTTAACTTAAAGGATATCGCTATATTATTCGTCTGATTCTATTTATTTTTACAAATATCGGTAAACTTTGAAACATTACAATTTTTGGGAAAAGGCAACCGAACTGTTCCTACAAAAAGCTTCGTACAAAATTTACAATCGTTATAAAACTGGATTGTAATAAATCACGGAATGCTCATTTTTCTTTCCCCGAATACAGAAATATGATGCTTTAGCAATTACAGTGAATCACAAAAATATGCGGACACTTTTTTGAGTGGAATAATTTCTTCTATATTGGACAACGTACTCTGAATATTTTAGTAGATACGAAAAAATTAATATGCTATATGAAATGCGCGAAGAATTAAAAGAAAAAAGAATGGTTTTTCATTATTACTTATTGCCCAGTGTCGAAAAAGGTATTTAATTTCAGAAAGTGTCCAAATATCTTTATGATCCCGTATCTTTATGATCCCGTCTAATGCTGATACGAGTTGCAATGATATAAGGAAACGAGAACTTGTTGTTCGTAATCATCGCGATAATCGAAAAGCCGACTAAAAGGCGAAATTTACACTGACATTAATGAAAATCATTGTAAATTAAAACTAAACGTTTAAAATTACGCTATATACATGCCATACAGACAAATACATTCAAAGCTTATTGTATATCATATAATTCAGTAGAGTCACAGACAGATAAATGCATTAAGAGCTTATTGCGTTTCATGTCATTGAAATTGTTGTTAAAGTATGAAAAATGATATCATAGAGAAAAATACGTTAAATGGGATCGTATAATAAAAAAGAGAAAAATTATTTTATAAATCTCTTTTCGGTACGAGCATGTATTTATTTACTTTTTCGGGATCAATGATCCATACGTAAAAAATGTGTTTTACATTTTTTACATTTATTCTTTTTACCAGAATGGATTAATTGCTTTTCGATCATATAACATATTTGAACGCATTCTGTTTCCACGTACGTATGTATGTACATACTTGCCTTAGTCAAATTCGAAATATCGTTTGATGGAACGAAAAATATTAAAATCCTCCTAAAATCGCTATTCGATCGGAAAGATTAGAAATATTCGTGCAACTTTAAAAGGGTGTATAAGTTAATCTTAAGAAGCTGTGAAGAGTGAAGGCTCTTTCTTTCTGTATTCTCGTTTAACTTTTCTTTCAAAAGGTAGAAGTAGTTTAGACAATATAGGTATAAGTTTTCGCGTTAACCGAAAAGGTGCAATAACGCCGACTTAGGCTTTCCCTTCTCGCATAACGCGATAACGAGTGAAATTCTCCTGCGCGAGTAATACGTCGCTCTTTTTCGAGTTTCCTCGAGAAAATGTATAGGTTGACGACTATAAAACTAAGTTTTATGGTGACAAACCTAAGGACGGTACCTACGCCGTGATTATAATAAAACGTGAAAAACTACTGAAGAAAATAAATAAGTTGAAGTTTATGTTGGTAGTCGAGCGCAAAGGAAAATGAAATCTGACTGTATATATAATCTCTTTCAAATTTCATTACCACAATGATACAGTAAACAAATTATTATTTTACAGATTTCAAACGCCCATAATATGTACACCAACCATCCATGGGAATTAGACGTCGATAAAATTTTTCATCATATAAACGTTTTTATCGAAAGATGCCAAGACATGATAGTCATTTGCATAGCGATGATAGACTTTGCCAGGTGTCGGATAACATTGATTTAAAAAAATATGGTATATTCGGACACATTTAAAACTGTACATTTGAATTTTTAATACAAACCATTTGAATCTATATTTTTCCTTAATTTTTTATTTGTTTTTAATTTAAATCTATTCAGATATCGAAAACAATTTTTTATTTGGATTAAAAGTGTTCGAATATCAATTTCTACGATCTCACGGTAAATTGAAGATAACTCAAGATCGTCTATTTTATTATTTTATTATTTTGTAGAATGGACGAGACAACCAGCATTCTAAGACCAAAGTTTACTGGAACCAAAGGAGGAGAGCACAGTAGAGCCTGTCAAAAGATCGAAAGACTCTTCCTCGAAAGTCTGCAGAAAATCGAAGTAAATTCTCATAAAATATTCGATGTGCTGCACGTCGCTTGGCAGAACATTATGTCTGTCTTTCGCAACGAAGTCAGAGAATTGGAGATAATAATCGAGAACTTGATAGCAACCGTCTTCGTCGACATGAACAACGTGCAAGAGGGTATCGAGAATCTCCATGGATTTTACAATTATATGAACAGAGAGCAACTACAGGAGCTCTTCAATAATAAGACCATGGAGGTAAGCGAGTTTCGAGAGCGAACTCGAACTTAGAAACTAGATTTTCAAAGTTAAACATTGCAATTGGTATTTCGAAAACTAATAAACGTAGCTATAAAACAACTCGGAACTGTAATATATAGTATATAAATATATTTCAAATTTATCGATGCCCTAAGTGACGCCATAAAAAATAAGTACGAAAAGAAAGAAAAATAAATAATATAAGATACGTTAAAATTATAAAATTTTATAACTCGAATTCACGTTGATTTTAACTCATCTAAGTTATACCTTTCTACAACATAATCTATTTTCATTGCACAATGCAGACGCATCTACATTGTCCATATTATGTACATTCGTTTTGACGAAACTCTAACAAACCCATCAGGTATGGAAAATGTTCGACAATGATATTCAGTTTACAAAGCAAGATATCATAAATAACAGACAAAAATATTCATCGATGATGCCATATTACTCCGGCAAAGCTTTGGTCCTGGAACAAAAAGCGTATAATTTGAAGAGAACGAAAAAAATGTTGGAAGAAGCTGAATGGATGCCATACTGTTCCATGAAATTTGAGATCTTCAATCAGTGTGAGATCCTGATAAAGTCGATCGAAGACAATATAAAAAATCTCCATAAGGAGTGGATCGAAGAATCTGGCGAAAATCCACGCACTCATCTCGATCGACACTTGATGAAGCGCCAAGAAAAATTCCCGCTGTTACTCGACTGCAACATGGATTCATTTATATTAAATCTTTGTCGAGAATGCGATAGTTGGATAAATCTTCGTTTCCACATACCAATCCAGATGACTGTTATACATATTAAAAAGGACATGATCTTTCATACCTATGAAAGTATCCTTACAGTGATCCATACATACAACAAAATCATAGAAGGTTGGTTGATTGCTCATAATTGTTTCTTTTCTAATTACGATAATTCGTTAACCTATCGAATAGGGTTTTGTAAATTTTTCGATTGGTTAATATACACGTATAATATTTATTTTGATTAAAAATAAAATGGTACTGATCGAAGATAGGTAGCTTTGGATAAATTCATTAATCGTAAAAAGAAAAATCGTGAGGTATACTATTTTTCTTTTATTTTTTTTTTTTACAAATGATTTATTTCTTCTTTTATCGTTTGAAGCAAAAAAAGATTTTTATCATTTTTATTTCTTTCTTTTATCTCTTTATTACTTAAAGAAAAATTACATTTTCGTGATAAATTAACCCATTCTACCAAATTGTCGGATTAATTATATTTCAAACCTGTCTTAGTGGGATCTATACTAGAAAGTGTAAGTATCCCTGCAAACGACGATTCGTTATGATCAATCGAAGATTACAATGAAAGAGAAAAATTTTGGAGAAAGATAAAAAGAGCTAAAGATGCTTAGGTGTAATATCTCTTGCTCCCAACGATTCCCACGTACGTAATGATAAACGACACTTTCATTTTTCAGCATTGTCCGACAGAGAACGTGAACTGTTTCGAGGATTAATCCGGAAGGTCGACGGACAGATCAATCCTGGCTTAAATAGACTAACGTGGAACACGGAGAACATCGAAAATTACATTGAAGATTGCCACGAACAAGCCAGAAATGTACGCTTTAACGATCCCATATATGCTAGCTTATGTATAAGTTCATCTCAATAGTGGTTTAATTTCATTTTCTATGTATCATAACGAAGAAATTCGCTCGGTATTGTAGCTTTATTTATCTTATCATCCATTCATAAGCAAACGTGCGATCTCTTTGTCTTTGTTTATTCGTATCTATATTTAAAAGACGTGGCTTATTGAAAAGATAAATGCGAGTGCGAAAATGTACAGTCTTCGAGAAAAACAGGTAAATGATAAAAAAAAAAAAAAAATAATTACTAAATAAAAATATAATTTTCAGCTCTTGGAATTCATCAATACTTATAAGAAAGTCAATACTGAGATCGTAAAGATATGCGAGAATATTTGCGAATCGCCGATGATCAGATTAAAACCAAATTATGCGTATACCTTGTCGGAATTGCAGGAGGAACTTGTAAACGTGAGGTGAACCATACAATTTTGAAGCATGAAACTATGGAACTTTGAAATTTCCCAAAACTTTTCAGGGATGCGGTTACTGCCAATATACTTACAAAGTACAACACGATGGTTCAATACATCATGGTGGTCTACGGTGGATTTAAAGAAGTAATCCACGACGTAAGTCTTCGATAATCGATACATTGTTGAGATACGATATCTATCCTTTTATTTTTCATTTTCCTCGGGATTAACATAAAACATTATTGTAATAGTACAATACAATTACATACGATCGCATAATATTCAAACGGTACAAATAACATAATGTATCTGTGGTATGTTAAATTAGAGATACCATGTAGAACGTACGTTAAAGAATCGATACTATCGTCGTAGTTTAAAGGGATTTTAAGTATCAAAAAAACGAAAGAACATATATATATATATATATATATATATATATATATATATATATCCTCGAAGAATTTCGAAAAGATACTTTATAAATTTATGCGGTCGTAAAGCTCGCTAAGACACCGTAATAGTGCTTAAAGATCTGAAATTCGCTTCTTATGATTTTATGCACTCGCGGGACTTTCTGAGGATTACCTCTCGACTACTTACGGAGACTTTTATTGTCGTCTCGACGAAAGGAGAGACGAGGAGCACGAAGGACGAAGATCCGTAAAGAGAAACGTTGAAATCGACGATGCAGTCGTAATACGATCCTCTAGCGTAGACGCTTGATGCGTTTACTCCGGAGATTAAACTTTCGAGTTATTTTTACGCTCCGTACCATATATACACGTGTGTGTGTGTGTGTGTGTGTGCGCGTGCATGCTTGCGTGCGTGTGCGTGTGTTACACTATACTCATCTTCATTGCATAACAAACGATCACTGAAATTATTTTACACAGTGACCATAATTACCCTCTAAATATTTCTTCGGATGAATAAGATACAGTTATTACTTCCTGGACAATTTTCACATATAACTAAAGTCGAAAAAGACAGAAACGTGGATACTTTAAGGTCGCAGGTCACGTTACGATCCGTCCTTTAATGACCTTAATACCTTCGCACTCACGTGTACGCTCGATTAATTGGAAAAATTGTTATCGTTTCTTTATATTTTTATCGCTATAAACAAACGACACCTCTATACATGTCAACGTACCTTTTATTCGATGTGTCACCGTGAAAAAAATAGAAAATAATCCTTTTAAATCAAACCTTTAGTTCCCCTTTAATGCCAGTCAAAGGGTGTATTAATTTTTCTCTCTCCCCATTCTCCAACCGAATCCATCGAATAAATTCGTTTTCCAGATTACAACGACCAAAATGAATTATGCTCTTTCATATAACTCGAATCCAAGCCATAGATTTCACTTATATATATATATATAAAATATATGTATAATATATATATATATATATATATATATATATATATATATTATATATATATATATATATATATATATATATATGAATAATATATATATATACACATATACATACATACACACATATATATATGTAGGTATATATAAAATCTCACACTCATTCAACCACGCTCAACAATTTTATACGCTCTTCTTTAAATATGAACTATCCGAGGTTGAGCTCACGATATTACATATATCCTGTGGAATGCGAATGCGTATAAGTATTATAAATTTGTATGATTCATTGATTTAGAATATTTTCAATTTTAGATGTTGAAGGAGTGGCAACAATATTTGGCCAATTTAGATATTGTAATTCAGGAAGCACTGAGATTCTGCCTTATAAATTCTATGAATGTCTTGTATAAGGCCCTTCACGGAGACGGGACAGCAGGACCATCTCCTCTTCTACTGGTGCAACTGGAGTTGCTCAACAATAAGGTATCAACAGAGAGAAAGAGAGAGAGAGAGAGAGAGAGAGAGATAGAGAGAGAGAGAGAGAGAGAGAGAGAGAGAGAGAGAGAGAGCTATAATTGTGTCCCTTCGTGCACATTGTTCGAACGTCCAGCGCTACTCACCCTCCGGCTTACCACCTCGATGATTCAAGTGAATCATGATACCGGAGGGAAGGGAAGCGACCTTCGACCAAGAACGTTTGAAAGCTAACATGTTCATGTACCCGTGTTCAGATACACTTCACACCAAACCTGTCGGATATCGCCACAATCTTATCGAACATATTCGACCACCTATTAACACCGATTAAGGACATCCAACGATTAACCGTAAAGTTCAATGTTCCCATTAAAGATTTAAAATCACTATGGAAGATTTACGAGAAGGACCAAGAACTTATTCGTTATCAACAATTGCTTAACAATGGTCTTTTGATTGTTTTATTTTTCCTCATTTTTTCCTGATACCTTACGTTTTAACAATAAAAATTACAAATTAACAGAGATGAATCATTGTTTCTCCCAAATACAAACGTATCTTAAAACGTGGGAACCTTTCAAGGACGTCTGGGAAGTCAATAAGGATATTTTCATTCATAGGTGATTATTACTTGCGTCACGATCTAACATATAATCGTAGAATTCTCTATTCTTCGTAAAGGATAATGCATTTATTTCGACTTTCATCTTTTGTTATACAGATACGAGAAGCTGAAACCAACGGCTACATCTTTCGACACTGACATTAACAATTACGCGAACATTGCATTCAATGTCGACCTGCAAGAGACCTTGATGACAATACACTTTCTCGATGTAAATTGCGATAGTTTAAAAAGTTTCATCATTCAAGAATGCTTGACCTGGCAACACAAACTAAGTTCTCTCATGTTGCGAGTAACTGAAAACAAAGTCAATCACGTCTATCAATATATCGCTGAAAATACGAAAAAGTTAGCAACTTTGTTTAGGATAAATTAACGAGATAAAGTCCGTTTAAAGTATTGAAACGAAAATATTAAATGTAGCCTAGTGACTAGATCGATAACGCACGTTGTAAATATTCCATATTTTATGGATTTTCCGCGGTTCATAAACATAAAATTTTTACGATCCGACCCACACGTCAAGCAAGTAACTTGACTTATCCGATCGGAATTTATTCTTTCTTTCTTTTTTCTTTTTTTTTTTTTTTTAATCCAAGAACACTCGCATATAAATTCAACCTTTCGCAGAATAACGAAGGAAATAACGGATCTGATCAGTATGCAATTCGCGATGCAGTTGTTCGAGCGACTTAACGCCGAGATTCCGAAGGAGGAGGCAGAATTCCCTAAGATCATGGAGTTCTACGAAATGTTGGGTAAATCTTTAAATGTTTCCTCGCATAGAAAGTAAAAATGATCGATAACCTTATTCTCTCTTGAAAAGAATTTTCATCGTTATTTCAAATACCTTCAAACGAAACATTTTCGAAATAATTTCTGTTTCTAAAGCCGTCTCATTTTATTTGGCAAACTAATAACAACGAAGGATGCATAATTCTTATCGCAGAAAAATACGAGGTACCGACAACGTTTGAATTTAAAAGAAAGGTAAAAGACATCGACCGATCGTGGTCTGCCTACTTGGAGCTACTTGTTTCCTACGAAGTTATTTTATCTGAAAAGAAGGTACGTGATTCGTTCGGGTACGTTGCTCGCGGCCATTTTCGAAATAAAATTCCGCTCTCGCCTTTCTTCTCCGTAAGACTAGAAAGTGCTAAAATAAAGAAAGAAAGAAAAAAAGTATAGATAAAAGAGAATCTTCTTGACTCCAAAACGTACGGGTCCATTACAGGAGGAATTCAAAAACAGTTTGCTCCTGGATTTGTCTATGTTTAACGATAATATACAATCGTTGATCCGTAAATATCAAGATACTGGACCGTTTACGTCCGACTGGCAAACAGATGGTAAACGAAGCTAATTGTTTTTTCGTATTATTGAGTTTTTCTTTATACCTACGTGGACATTATTGATTTCGTACAGATGCGTTGTCGTGGATAAATACCTTTTACAAGGAAATAGACGTGTTGAAGGAACGACAAAAATTGCTCAAAGAATACCTACAGATTTTTGGCTTGAGTCAACCCGATTCTCTGGAATTGGTAGAACTAGAGGAAGTACGTTGGACTCGATCAATATAATAACCATCATGCATCGTTGTCGCGATTCTTTAAATTTTTTCTCGTAGAACTTATCGATCATCGAGATTGTCTGGAAACTGACCGCCGAGTGGGACGAAGCATGGAATCGTTACAAGAACGAGCAATTTTGGAAGATAGAAATAGAAGAGATGGACACAGTTGCGAACGCCCTATTTCGAAAACTCACAAGACTCTGCAGAGAGCTTAAGGAGAGAAACTGGGAGATCGTTGAGCACACGAGGTACGTCGAGGATCTCTCTTGCCAGTTCCTACTTAACTCTTCTTCTTCTCCTACTACTATCGTGGACTTGTCCACCAGCTTATGCTAACACGGGTCATGGGCAAAGAAGAAAACTCTGTGATTTAGTATAATGGAAGTTCACTTCAAAAAATTGACGACGTTCTATCGTCGTTTCAGAAATTTCGAATTTCCCTTCGTAAAACTTATATATTATCTTCATTGAGATAAAAAAAGAAAAAATTTTATTCGTGTTGAATATAAATCGTGATATGTAAAAAATGATTCGTTTTGTTTTCTCTTCATCGACCGATCATATTTAATAAACAATTACTGGTATAAATCTAATAAACGGAACGGTCCGGAATATTTCAAAGGCCGAATACTACGTACATCACGCGCAGGTGAGAAAATAGAAGGACGAAGCAAACAGAGCATGCTTCACTCTGAAAAGCAGATGAAAGGCAAGGGGAAACACATAATTGACGCTTATTGTCCATGATTGTAGCGAGTAGAACAGAACATTTCACTCATCGTCGAAATTACAATCACGTATGATCGCGAATGTGTGAATTAAAATGGACGTAGGAATGGCTGGCAATAAATATTCAAACTGAACATTAATAACTTCGAGTACACTTCTAAAAAGATTTATCCCACTCTTTCTTTTTCTATATCTTTTCATTTATATTACATTTACAGAATGAGAGTCGATAAATTTCGCCGAACGTTGCCGCTAATAACAGATTTGAAGAACCCAGCGATGAGATCACGTCA